>NW_004624779.1:9537100-9598098 GCF_000247695.1 Heterocephalus glaber | reverse complement strand
TTTTTTGGTTCCAGGGATTGAACTTGGGTCCTTGTGCTTGTGCAGCAGGTGGAGAAACCACTGAGCTAAATCCCTGGCCCTGGGCCCTTACAATTTTAAAGAAATTTTTCTTTTCCTCCTCACTAATTGCAATCTTATCTTCTATATCTGAGATTCTGTCCTCACATTGGCTCATTCCACTACATAAACTTTCAATGGAGTTTTTAATCTCTTGGAAATCTGTTTACATCTGTTTTATGGATTCCATTTGTTTCCTATTTTGGGATTCCATCATGTTCCTCAGCTCGTCTATTTTTTTTAAATCTGTGTTCTCTCTAGATTTATTAATCATGTCTTGCACTATGGACACAATCTCTGCTGTTATCTGAGAAATTATTTCTGATTTCATTTTTTCTGCATCCTCTATTGTTGCCAGTTCAAGGAGTCCAGGTGTTGAGTATCAGAGTGTTTCATCTGATTTCCCTTTGGGGTTTTTGTCAGTGATCTGGAAATCTGGTTTTGAGGGTTGTTTATGTGTCTTCTCATTTTGGGGGAGGGGTGCCGTTTGTGCCCACAGGGCTCACCTCCTCTGTGCTGGGAGTGATGCTACAGCGAACCAGAATCATCCTCCTTTGTGCTGGGAGCGGTGCTACTGCAATTCAGTATTTTCAAATGTTTATAAGACATCACCACTTTCAGAACCTGCCGTCCAATGCTGGGTTCAGTTCCTCCCCCAGTTTCAACCTGGCTATTTGCAATTCCTTGAAGCACCACTCTGCTGATTGTTAGACTGTTGTATCTGCTCCATTCTGTCTCCTCTGATATCACTCCCTATGTAAATGTGGAAAAGACCTACTGTATACCAGTGAAAGAATAGGATTAGAAAAGGGAAATAATAGTAATTTAGTGTCAGCATGAAGATAGCTTAATTCTGAGGACTCAATGAAAGGCTCTCAGGGACCTCCAAGTTCTCAGGATCACAGTTTGAGAATTACTGGTTTAGTAAGTCTTTTTGTAATTTGATATTTTAGTTTTCTTGTTCATGACCTTTCAATTTTGGTTCTGAGGTTTAAGAAAATCTCAAAATTAAACACTATCATATAGTTATAATCTAATATTTACTGATGGAATTCAGTCACCAAAGTTTTATCACGTGATAAAGTGGTAGCTTTTAAAAAAATCATGATGCTAAATTTCCATTTTCATGAGAGCCAGTTTACACTTCATTCTGCTTTCAACTTTTTTTTGCTGCCTCCTGGATTGCAATTTTCTCTAGCATAAAATTAAATTTTTGTTCTTTGTGTTAACGGAGGGCAAAATGCCTACATAGGAATAGCTCTGATGTTAAATTCCATCACTGCACCTTTCCCTTCTTTCTTTTATTTTTATTTAATAAATTGAGTTGTGAGATGTGCTCAGAATTGCTGGATGTGAGGGATTTTAAATATATAGAAAAATTGATCCATCTTTGTATCATGGCCTAGTATAAGGAGAGGCTTCAGTGCCAGGGATCACAGTGTAACATGTTGAGACATCTAACTCCTTAAAGAGAAAACTGGTGACACTACTTCTCTCTTCTAAGATGATGGTAGGTGACCAGTTCTCTTCATTTCCCTTTCTGTCAAAAGAGCCCATTTAGAAAATGTAGATCCAAAGATTTCCAATGCTTTGTATTCAGCAGGTTTATCATCGACTAGTTAATTGTGGTACTCTTTATTCTTCTGGGGATTGAACATAGGTCGGAGGTGTTGAGTATATGGCTGGGGGTAAACTGCCCTAAAAGGGGGGGGTGGATTTAGAACTAGGACTGAAAATGGCAATACTAGTGGGGATCTAAGAAGGTTAAAAATTGTAAATACTCTTTGGTGGGTGCCTCAGTCTCTGGAGAGCAGTGAAAATATCTTCTTTTCACATAATACTTTATTTATTTTTTGAGACAGGTATTGCTACATAGTCCACATTGGCCATGTCGTCTTCCTGCCTTAGCCTCTTGAGTACTTCACATCATACTTTAGTTCAGACTTGGACTGAGAGAAACAGCACTCATGTCACCCCCACCTCCACTGGCACCACTAATGGCAGCAGCCAACTGTGTGCCAAATATTAAGTATTTTCTAAGCACATTGCTAAACTCTTTGCATGTATTATTTTATTAAATTCTCATAGTAACCTTATACCTAGTGCTTTTTTATTGGTCAATATATTGTGTATCTTTGTTGTATCAGTTAGTGTGGTACATTCTAGGGTTAGGATGGTGAGCCAAACATACTCCAAACGGTTACAATACATGGAGTTTACTAGTGAGGAGGTTATAAATCAACTAAATAATTTCATTAATAAGTACACATAGGTGGTTATGCACAGCATGGAATGCCTATGTGTATAATTATTATTTATTGAGCATTTGTTATGTACTAGGCTGCAGGCATAAAAGAGGGTTACTGTTGTCATCCTATGTTTCAGATAAGGAAACAGTAAATTTCAGTAAATAACCCATAACTTGTCAAACTTCAAAGACACATCCTTATCTGGTGTGCTAGAAGAATCACTGGATGCATGTAGAAAGTGTCATAGAATAGACTGGCTGTGAGGTCACTGTTTTACTCTGTTTTGTGCTGCTATAATAGGAGAATTCTTAGGACTAGGTAATTTTTTTTGGTACCGGGGATCGAACTCATGTCCTTGCACTTGTGAGGCAGGTGGCAGACCCACTGAGCTAAATCCCCAGCCCAGGACTAGGTAATATTTATTTACAGTTCTGGAGGCTGGGGAATCCATGGCTGAGGTGACCTGCATCTAGTTGTGTCATCCCATGGTTGAAAGAATCACATGGGTGGAAGAAAGCAAGAGATTGAGCTTATGGCCTCAGAGCCTTTTATAATTAGCACTAATCCATTCACAAGTATGGTGCCCTCATGACCCAAACTTTCCCATTTGGTGCCAGCTCCCAACCTTGTTGCACTGGGGATTAAGTTTCCAATGCATACTTTTTTAGAGGACATATTTAAACCATAGCAGTTATCAAAGGTGGCTAAAGCAGAATGTGCTGTTTGTGTGTGAATGGGGCCACAGCTAGCTTTTCTTCTTGGATATCCACAACTTGGGAATACAGAGAAAAGTGTGTAGTGTGGTTTCTGTATTGAAAGTGAATAGTTACGTTCAGTAAAATATGTGTTCTAAGATACTGTTTTTTAAAATCATTACCAATGAAGAAATCTGTCCAAAAGAAGCATTTCCAATTACCTTATCATGGGAAAGAACCCAGGTTTTCTAGTCTTCAATACAAAGAAGGCATTTTTAGGAGAAGGAAGTTTGGGGGAAGAGATCGAGGCAGGAAGAACAGAAGCTTTTACAGCTAATAGTGGATTTTAATGAGCTTTTTCTAGCCTATGTTGCCTCCCTGGTCCCCTGGATGCACACTCATTTAATCATCAGTACAGGGTGATGTTGGCCAGGTAAGTGACACCAGAGCCCTTTCACTAGCTGTTTCTCCTGCCCCTGTGGTCCTCCGTACTATTACAGGGCCTTAGGAAGGGCTGGAGGAACTGGTACTTGTCCCATCCACTGCTTGAAAAACTGTGTCATGCCATGACAGAGGGTACAAGGTAAATATATGATTGTTTATTTCTTATGGGGAGTGAAAAAATAGTGTCATAAATGTGGTGGACCATTTGCCTTGCAAGCGCAAGGTCCCGAGTTTGATCCCTGGTACCAAAAAACAAACAAACAAACAAACAAAATAAATAAATGTGGTGGAGGCAAGAAAGGCTACCCTCATTGTGGAGAAGAAGTTATGTGGAAGATGAGTGTTGTGTGTAATAGATGACTTACCTGCAGCTTCCTCCAAGAGCCTTGGAGGAACAAAGTGGGCATCTTTTTTTTAAAAACCTCAACAAATTCATGTTGAAAATTCACTTGGAACCTGTCTGAATTTATGGTTCCACTTTCTTATTTCATTTGGGTATGATGTAACTTCAGATCAAATAAATGAATGAGGAAAACAAATTAAACCAAAGTACCTGTGAAAGTAACATTTCAGTTCATACATTTTTGATACCTACTCTTGTTATCCTCTGTTTCAGAAAATAGCCTATGAAAGAATAGTTTTATTTGAGCTCTCCCCTCTTCCCCCACCTCTAGGGTAGGGAAGTGATTCCTGGCTGAGGGAACTCACCCTTCGGGGCTATGATTTTTGGATTGTGTAGTTTATTAGGAATCAGGATTTTTAGGATCCAAATTTCAAAGATTACCTAGTCTAATTCTATCATTGTACATTTATATTTTACCAAAATAAAGTGATGTGCCCAAATTATTTCATAGCTGTTACAGCAGAAATGTGACTTTCTTTTTGCATGATATTTATGTAAAGTAAGAAAATCTGTTCTTCATGACTATTTTTGTTGCTCCAGTCCTCTATTGTTGTATAACAAGTTATTCCAAACTTTGTGACTTCAACCTATTTCTTATTGTTTTTCACAGTACCTGGGATATCTGCTTGGGGTCTCATTATGGTTGCTGTCACATGGACAGGTGCGTGGAGTTCTTTGAAGACTGAGTGGAGGTGGATCTTCTTTATGCATATAGCCAGCAGATGAGCTGGCTGTCAGCTAGGAGCTCAGCTGGGCTTGGCACTGAATCATCCTCAAAGTCTCTTCTGTTCTATAAACTTGGTAAAGGTATTCCCTCTCAAGAGCCTCAGTGGATGAGAATGTCTTAGGTTTCAATGAAGAGATATTCAGTTACTTCTCACTTACTTTAAGATTACACATACATGTGATTTCCATAAAACTGATTAGAACAATTATGTCACCTTGGCAAAAGTATTATAATGAGTGATAACAATAGCATCAAACACACCCTAGAGGACTGGGGATTTAGCTCCGCAGCACAGCACCTGTACAGGGTGAGGTCCTGAGTTCGATCCCTGGTACAAAAAACCCCCAGAACCCTACAGAAAACAAAACACACACAATAGAATATGACAAACTGTGATAACTATTAATTTGCCACCTTTAACTATATGAACAGGATTTGTAGTTATATAACCAAATGTGAAACAAACCAGAAAATTGTGTACAGTAAATATCCCCTCAATATGGCAATTTTACCCTCAGGGGAGAACATTTAAAAGGGGTTAGGGGAAAAATAGGGAAACAGAAGAAGATAAAGAGATTAGAAGCAAGGCTGGAGGACAAAGGAAGATTATGCAAGCTTTAGGAACTGGTGAAGAAGATGGGGAAGAAGAAGGCAGAAAAGAAAGAAGAAACAGAAACAACAACAAAACAAACAAAACTCTAAAAACAATGTTCTTACTCATATAAAAACAAGATCAAGACAAATAGAAAAAAAATAAAATTTATAAATAAAAAAGCAAAGAAAAGAAGAAAAGCAAAAAAAAAAAAAGAAGCCCACTTCAAGGCATGTCTTTGCTGTCACTGGTTTACAGAGGGGCCAAACAGAGCCCAAATCCATGTTGATTGATCCCAGCAAGCCAACAGTTGAATTATGGTAATGGGGGATAGTCCCAGCAAACCTGCTCCTTTAATTCCACTGAAGTTCAGGCTGCTTCTGGTTTTGGCTGTGAGGCTGGGACCTGAGTTATTCAGCCCACAACACCACGAGTGACTCCTGTGGGCTTGAAATCAGCTCCCTGTTGACTTGAATTTGGTTGTTCCTCACCCTGACACTTGGAGCCACTAGATGGAACCCACCTGTAGCTGCTCTGAGTTCTGACTTCCATTGGCTCCTTTCCAAAATGGCTACCAGCCAATTGCTCTCTCCTGGCGGGTGGGGGAATCTGAACCTAAATAACTCACTAGCCACTGAAGTCTCTGTTCCACTATCATGTTTCTCCGTGGAGGCCTCTGGGGTTCTAGTAGTCGTTGCATGTGTACTCTGCAGGTTTGAGCTGCTCCTCCCAGGCTGGGAGCTGGTGCTCAGGAAGAAAGCTCCTCTTGCCACCTCTCTCCTCCACATTGTGATCCCTCTCTTCACTCTCCCTATGGGCTCTAATTCTTGCTTCAGATCCTTGTTGGGTCCCAAGGACCCACTTTCCTCCTCCTTCTCTTCCTCACATTGCTATATTCCAGTGTCTGGATTCCAAATATCAGAGAGGTTGTTTCTGTGCTGCTCACCATTCTGCCATCTTCCTGGAAGTCCCCTCCATAAAACTGATCAACTGGAGTTTAGAAAATCTTAGCTAAAATGCCCCTTGCTTCTTTCCTGTCTACTTTCTTTTGCTTTGGCTACTTTGATCTTTTTCTATTTCAGAGCAATTGCTTATGTTTAAGGTCTGCTTGCCACAATCCTTTTTTGTGGTTCCCTTCTCTCTGGAACCTTTCAATGGGGACCACCCACTTCCAACGTCCTTCATGCTCAGTATAAAGAAGAGTGAGCAAGAGAAGCATTTAATTATTTAGCTCAGACTGAGACTATGTGGTTGCTGAGAGCCCTAAATACTGACAAGCCCTAAATACTGACTACCCCTGGGTTAGAGGTCCCCTCTGGGCCATGTGACACATGCTGCCTAGGGCTGTGCCTGCTGCAGGGGCACTGGGAGCAGGGGTGCTGCTGAAGTGTCCAGCGCCAGTGTGATCATAAAACTGTTATAGACCTGTGTCTGTCTTCCCACAAGACTGCTATCAAACCAGATTTAGTAATAATAGCTACCATTTACTAATAATCTACAATGTGCAAGATATTCTTTACACATTATTTTTCTAGACAACTTTGCAAGGTAGGAATAATCTGCATATTCAGATGAGGAAAAGGAGGTAAAGAACTGATGTGCAACTTACTGAAAATTCCACAGCTGGAAGTGGTGTAGCTGGGATTCGAATCTAGATAATTTTCAAAATACACTTTTTCTTCACCTGGTTATCATGTGTGAATCCATTTGCAACCTTTAAAGCATTGTATAGATTTAGTACAAGTGCCCTTTTTCCTACAGATGTATTTTTTAAATTTATTTTTTATTAGTACATATTTGCCTTACATAATGATCACATTCATCATGGGGAATTTGTATCTGTACATATTTTGATTCTTCCTTTTTTCCCATTCTCTTTCCCTCCCATCAACATATGTTTTGACTTGGGAAACACACCAGTTTTCAGTGGGCTTTTCCAGGATAATTTTGAGTGTTACAGGAGTAACAGCCAATAGTTTCATAATCTATACTGAAAATTTCCCTGTATATAAATTGCCAAGGATAATGGAAAAACCAAACAAGCAAAAACAAACTGACCTTTACCATTTTTCTGGGAAAAGCTGTGCCTCTGGCCCAGTAGTGTGGTGGCTTGCTTGACCCAGCTTCTCAGCTGTTAGCCTGCAAGCAGCCCCACCCCTGTTTGCTGATTGGTAGGCAAAGCCCAGGTCCTAATCAGCAACATTCAGCATCTGCCCTCTGGTACTTGTCAAGTGATGTAAGGTCACTCTGCCACTGAGTATTTAGCTGAATTGACACTGCAAGGTGTAGAATTTGTTCTCCCATTGTCCTTCTGGTACACTACATATAACCTGAGAGGCAGCCCAGCCTCAGGAACAGTTTTGGCTTCTGGTAGTCTGCTTTTTACTGAGCTGCATCTTGGCGTTGTGTCATCAGGGATAGCTGGAAGCAGGCTTGTTTGATTGTCACTCTGTGCTGTGAGATGTTGTGAAGGTCAAGCTCTTTGCATCATTTGATTTCTAAGTAGGAGGAGTCATGCACAGATTTCTCTCAGGCCTAGGCATCTACTCCCAAGTAACTCTGTCTTCATTTCTTGAACACTTTAAATTCAGTAATGATTTCACTCTCTTTTTGTTTGATCCCTTTAGTCGTGGGAGGTCTAGAAGACCTAAGGGCATATGTAAGACTAGAATTTCCTTATGTATAATACGCTGCTTTCACAAGGCAAATGACTTCAGTTTACCACCCTGGACTAAAGTAGGTGACCTAAATTTAATGGCCTCTTTGCGTAGGGTTCCATTAGGGTACTTTAAGGATAGTAACAGGGTATTTTAGAAGTAAAAGGTTGCTTTTGACTGTTGTGCTTCACTTACACTTGGTGCTCAGCTTTTAAAACAGTTAAATTGGAGAAGAAAACAAAGACACTTTTCCCTCCTCATTTTTGTTTTTCAGTTTACAATTTGGTTTTGGGTCCTTAGGTGGTATTAGTAGCTTTATTGGATGTGTTTTAAACTTAAAGATGATGTGTTTGGTAATTTTTCATCTATCTCTTCTTGGGGAGATAGCTATGTTGACACTTGAATGTAGACACCATTTTCAGAAAAGAAATTTGACCTTGAGTGACCTGTGTGAAGCAGCAGCTGGTTCCTTGTCTGGTCTCCAGGGCCTGGTTTCTCCAGAGCAGTGACATCAAGGAACCAAATGACTAAAGACCATTACACTATGCGCCAAATACCAGTCTTGTGGAAAGTGCAGTCTTTGCACAGTGCTCTCTATGGCCTTGCCTCCTGCCCTCCTCTTGGGCCCCTGGCTCCCTTCTCAGGGCCTAGATCTCATCTGCCTACTCTACAAGTGAGCGAGCAATGCCTCCTCCCCAGAGGAACTCCTCTCACTGCACAAGGGCTGTCCTTAGTGGGCAACCTTGTGCTTATGATCTGATCAGGTCTCCGGCAGGCTATTTTAGGAACAGGAAAAGTGACGTGAAGGATGCAGGAGTATTCTTATAATGTGCTGGAAGGCAAGAGAGGGACTCTCTCATATCATTGTCACCTTTTCTACTCACCCCCTTCCCTTCAGAATGAAAACTATGGAACAGGACTTCCTGGGAGTTAACCAGAGAGTAGAAAGACACACAGGCACAGCTCTGATAGGCACAGTGGTGAAGGAGCCCTTGTTCCAGGTTTTCAAAAGCCTGTCATCAGTTTAGCGCCACAAAACACCAATATTGGGCTTAGGAGTGCTTCTCTACAAAAATTCACTGCTCTCCATCCCCTTTCATTTCAAGGAATTCAGCACAGAGTGCAATTGCACAGGAAAGTGATGACAGAAACCGGGCATGATGGCATATACCTATAATCCAGGACTTTGGGAGGCTGAGGCAGGAGGAACACAAGTTCAAGCCTAGCCAGGGCAACTTAGTGAGACCATTTTAAAGTTAAAAAGCAAACAAACAAGAACTGGGTATATAGCTCAGTGTGAAGGCCTTGGGTTCAACCCAAGTACTAAGTACAGTAATGAGGGAGAGGCATTCATAGCAGCTAGAAAACCAGTGTGGGCACAGAAGCATGCTGTATTATCTTCTTAGCCTCCAACATCATTCCATAATGTTATGTGCTGAGTAGTGCAGGATACAGTTTTTTTTAGCTGTATAGTGCAGGATACAATTTTTAAGTTGAGGGGCCAGGGATTTAGCTCAGTGGCGCCGTGCATGCCTTGCAAGAGCAAGGACCTGAGTTCAATCCCCGGTACCAAAAACAAAAAATTTCTAAGTTGAATGGAAACTATTATGTAACAAAATCATGTGTTCTAAGTAGGAGTTACCTACATTGTAGTCTTTGGTTTGTAAAAACTATAGAGATATGGATAACATGCTTCTAAATTTCCACCATTGTATGCAAATGTAACAACATATATCTGAGTCTTTCAGATCTACCATGGGTATGACAAATACAACTATTCACTCCGTGCCTTTTAAATCCTTGGTTTGAATGGGGAAAAAAATAAGAACCAAGATACACCATATAAAGATACAAGATCCCAATGATGAATGTAACTGTATTGTATACCTAAAATGTACCAATGAACTTAATGAAAAAAAAATCCTTGGTTTGAAAGGAATGCTTCTCACCTCTAACTAAACATATCCAAATTTTTAAGAAAGTGAAACCAAACAAAACCTGGGCTATTTTAGTGATGCTGTCTTATTAGTTACGACCGGGCAGCATCTTACAGTATTTCAAAGCCCTCTCAAATAACTGAAAATGTTCTGGGGTAAAATTCACATTTCCTTATCTGTTTCTAAGCTCAGGCAATTGGACAATGCCTGTCTGCAGGACAGGAAGGTTCCTGAATCTATCTTGACACCACTTCTGGGTAAGAAACGAACACACTGCCAGGTATACTCATAATCCCAGCTACTTGGGAGGCTGATGCAGGAGGACCATGCATTTATTTGAAGCCAAACAGGGCAACTTATTGTGACCTTCTCCCAAAATAAAAAAATAAGAAGGGGTGTGGGGGTACAGTACTTGCAATCCAAGGTCCTGGGTTCAATCCCCACTACCCCTGAAAAACAAAACAAAGAAAACAAGAGAAAAGAAACTATCATGTAAACTCATTTTCTGTGATCTTTATTTAGAATATTTTTCAATCTAGTACAAATTGTTCCATTAATAGGAAGCCACAGTTCATCTGTGTAATAAATACACAGCATTGGAAGAGAGCATCCTAAATATTAAGCTGTGAATTGGGGTCAGAATAAAACTTTGAACATATTTATGAGGACTTTTCATTACTTTCTAATTCCCGAAGTTTCATTTAAGCTGTCTAAAACCTTTTAATGACCACGAGGAAACATATCTTTTATAGATAACTTTGAAGACCCAAAGAGATGTCATAGTCTGCTGCTCAGAAGGAAGTGTGTGTTTAACTTTGCAACTCTCTGTCAAAGAACACATTGAAGTACTGGGCTAGTTTCTACTGAAAATCATAAAGTAAAGGTACATTAATGTGTCATTACCCTTTAAAATTACTTAATTTGCACCCAGTCTTGATAAAGGAGCTACAAAACACTACAAGAAAACCTGTTTTAGAAATTACAACCTGGCAAGCTAAAAAGGGTTAACATTTTTTTTTTCAGTGGAGTAAAAACGGCCTTCAACAAATTAACTTCAGCTGGGCCTTCCATTCTGCTTGCCTGTCTACACTGACCCAGGGCAAGCTCAGCCTCCGCTGAATACCTTCTGTGCACACCACCTGCATGGACATGGGCTCCAGTCAGGGCCAGGAGTCCTAGCCTTGGGCAGTCTTAGGGTCCAAATTCCTGGTGTCATGTGAGGCCCCTCCTGGCATCAGTGGATTTTCTCTTCAAGCTTTGGTTCCCTGTAGGCAAAATAAGCCAGCATTCTTGTAATGAATGGAGAACATCTTTTATGAGTTCCCAGTTCAGCAAAACAGGAGTTGTGAGACATCCAGAGAGGTGCTGCAATCCAGCACTTGTGCTGTTTGGCAGTCCTGTCTTCGTGCTCAGAAATTGGGTCAGTCATGTTTACTAGTGGTAGCAGCCATAATCACAGCTGTGTTCTTACAGTCAGAACGACGAGCGGTCTTGCAACTGTGTTTAATTTTATAGAACTGGCGTTTTAAAAACTCAAATTTAGTGGAATTCTATTAAAACTCTGGACTTGTGAGCTTCTCCTTAATATCAGTAGCACCACATTAAATTTCTAGAAAGATCTCAGG
The DNA here is from genome assembly GCF_000247695.1 of Heterocephalus glaber. Next base: position 9,586,712 of record NW_004624779.1, on the reverse strand, counting down.
TTTAATGAAATAGAACCAGCATTATTTTACCACGTTTGAATTGCTAGTGATAGGTTTACTAGAGTCTGCTATTGGTGAGTGAAATGGGAAACACACGTTTTGAGCACAAGATTTCACAAAAAAATCAGGCAGTGACTCAGACTTCCATCACATGTGCTCTGGGAGAAATGGATGTAGATGGAGAAGTCTATTAGAGTATTTGTCTTTTATTATCCCCCCCTTAAAAGTAATGGAAGAGTTGCCAAAGGGCAGTACAGGAACACAATTGGCCTCTAGGTGGTGCCTGAAAGCAATTTAGTGACAGTTGACCCATTTCTAGGTGGAAAAGGTATGGAGAGTTTCCCCTTCTGCACCTGCCCCTCCAGGGCCAAGTCTTCAACACAGTCATCTGTTCTACAGTCTCCACAGGTGGCTCGCGGGGGGGGGGGGCTGTAATCTATTCCCCCTTTCACACATTCCTGTGCCTGTAAATTTGTATTCCATTTATATTATTTCAATAAATCATCACTGTTTAAACTGAACAGACAAGAAGGAGAAACACACTTATTCAGAGAGCTTTTTCCAATCAGGTTCTTTCACAAAGAACTTAGAAATACCTGCCTGAGTCTCCCTCAGCCTCCCACTTATCCAGCACTGTCCTGTCTAGACTGAGCAGGCTCGCCTTGTGGGAGCTAGATTTTGTTTGCTGGCAAATGGCGTGTTTCCTAAGGGAATGCCTTATCTTTGTAATTTTCTTGGTAGTTTTTAAAAAAGGTATTATAGCTGCTGTATTTGATACCAAATAAGAATCTGTAATTCCTGTTGAAATACTAGCCATTAATAAAAACAATGACATCCCCTTTCCCTGTGTAAATGTGGGCAGATGTGTGAATCTATATAAATCTCATATACATGTTCACCAAAGAGAAGCGTTAGCATAAAAAATGAAACATCTAGATCCACATCTTAACATATATTTTTTTATTAAATATGTAAAAAGATCAATGCAAGTCAAGTTATTCACATATTCAGACAAAAGACTATTCTACCATGCGACAGTAGGTGGGTAATGTAACATGAATGTGATACATCTGAATAAGATTTTTTCATCTGTTATGCCACTACTTATCTATATTTATAATTAACAATACATATGTTTACATTCCTTTCAGTTTACATTTAATATATAACAAAAGTTTTATGGTGTACTATTTAGTAAAAGTAATCTGAATGCATATTAAACCGTAACGGAAAAATGGAAATACTCACCAGGGAAGGGAGGAATTCTTGGTTCCCTTCTGGAGTTTTCTTCTCTTGGGTCAATAGGGTGTTTGTCTTTTTGTTTTTCCTGCTTTTCTGCTTAGAATGAACACGAGCTTTCTCTTTGCTCCCTACTTCGATCACTTCCAATCTGACAGTGGTAATGGAAGCGCTACAACCAGCCAACAGTGGGCATGAAGTGATAGTAAGAAAGAAGTCAATCTTCCTGAGATGGGAGGAGCAGGGCACACACCTAGGGATACCTGTCCACCGAGCACAATGACATGTGACTGGGTGCGGGGCGTGGAGGAAGCGTGCCCTGAATTGTAAGATGAGAGCCATGATGGGGCCCACCACCCAGGAAGCGAGTGGTGGTTGTATATAGGCAGGGGTTGCAGCCCAAGACTGACTGACTCTGAAACAGGTGTTAAGATTCCCCAAAGCATCCATGACATTATCTGGGGTGCAGCCCAACAGAAGATTTTTAAGATGGGAACAGAAAGAGGAATTCATAGCTCTTCTCTAAATGGTCTGCCCCAAGCCGTTGAAAGGACAATGGAATACAGCTCCTGGGAGAGGTCCCTGCCGGTATCTATAGCTTAGAAGGTTGCGGAGTTGGAGAGGAATGGAATGGTTCCAGCAAGAGTCATCAGAGGTGTATGGAAATAATAGTGTCAAGTGGTTTTGGAGAAGATGGGATCCTGACTCCCTGGTATCTGTTCATGTGCATCCACATGATAGGGGTGTGGTCATGAACCACCTGGCACTGGGTACTACTGAGACGTCCAGGGCAGATGAAGAATATCCTAGGAACCACGGATAGTATCTGCAAGGAGTTATTTATTGTGCCTCTTTACAAGAGCTATTTTTACAGTCAATGAGTACAATGGGTTGAGGGGGCAATACACCGTTAAGCATGATGTCGTACATAGCACGACCACTACCTATAACCAGGTGTGGGAGGATGTCACTGCTGGGAGCCAAGCTTTCTAGCCTGAGAAATGAGCTGCTGCTATAGTGCAGAGCGAGCAGGAGAGAGAAGAAAGGGAAACCAAACACCACAGAACATCTGCACATCAATTCTGCACAGTGTGTTGTAATAATCTCAAAAATACAAGCCATCTTTTCCACATATAACTCAATAAATACCACTTTGCTGCAAAAGATTTATTTTGGAACGACTTCTTTTGGTGCAAAGCTTCAATGCTAAAATTTAGAATTATTTCATCAATAAAGAAATTTCAAAGTTTTATAATACATTATTCAGAAATTTATTTTAAGCTTTTCAATTAAGCAGAGAGTCGGGTGGTCACATTTGTTTCTTATTTTTGATGCACCTGCTAATAAGAAAGTAAATCTAAAGTTAGAAACCGCGTGAAATGAATGATCCAGGAAGGGAGACCATCTGTTAAAAGGGGGAAAAAAGAGGCAAAGATTTTGGAAAGAGACTAAGAAAATGTGCAAATATTAGTTAAAAAAATAAGGAATGCTTTTAATTCATTAATGTTTCCTCTGTTTATGAATTGCCATGGTTTAGCAAATGTCAATGACAAGGAGGGCCCTTGTGTTAGGGGAAATTCCTCATTCCAGAAGATACTGGGAGTCATACGTTTTTCTGTGCTGTTGTTCCAGTGTCAACACCAGACCGCAGAACTATGATTCTCCCTTGGAACGAATGCTCCTCTGAATGAGGTCTTTGGGTCCAGCCTTTCAGCCAGCGTGCAATCTGATGTGGAGCCCAATGCAGCTCAAGCTGCACACCTGGAAGCTGCCCTTCGGGAAGAACTCCCTAGTGTGAATGACAGGATCTGGGCTGAAACCCATGTGAGGAGGAAGAGGGATGAGGCAGGAGGATCTGTACCCACCAAGACCCTCTTCAGACTAAAGATAACTGATGACACTTTGGGGAGAGTGGCTGCCCACCAAAGAGGACCCTGAGAAAGAAAATAACATGAGAACCCAGGAATTGGGGAGGCAGGCAGGAGGGCAGGAGCAGAGACAGGGAAAAGCTGAGATAGTGTTTTCCTTGAGTGAATGTCTTTCAAAACTAACATCATACTGTGTGGTTGTCTAACATGCTGCTCTATGAACACTGGCTGGGCCTTGAAGTCCTAGTTTCGCATCAATTTTTTTCCTTTTATTGTTGTGAGTAGAGGGAAGAACTGACCCTACGTTTTTCCCCCAACACAAGTCACTGTCATTATGGCTTTCATATCAAGTATCTGTTTCCCTTTGTTCCAATTATTTGACCAAATTCATGTTCAGAAGTTAGACTTGCAAACATCAAAGCACCACAAATGCATGTGACATCTAGTGACACTGGGTTGAGAAATGCCAATATAAATACCATATATCAAATTACTATAGTTTCACACCAGGATAAAAAGGGGTGGTGGTGGTGGTGGTGGTGGTAGTTTCAGGGCAGGGAAGAGTTGCTCTGGAAAGAAATGAGGAAAAGAGCAGAATCAATCTCAAGCAGCCAAGTGAAGTTGAAGGTCTGTGACCCTATGATCTCTCAGGCAGGCGGCAGAATGGCCGTCTGCTAATGCATCTTGGCAAAGGAAATGGGGACCAAGTGCAGTGGCTGGCATATGCAACAGTGCGTTGATGGTTAACGGCAGATTGGGAACAACTGGTTTCTCTTGAGCTTGAGGCCGCACATTCCAATTCTCCAGAAGAAAAGTTCCCATGCACAACGGAAGTGTCATGAGCTGCCAAGATGGTTCAGTACTCTTCCTGCTGTTGGGGCTGCTGGTCATGGGCTTGCTCCTCTGCTTCTGGCTCTTCTGTGTGGCCCTCCTGTGGGGCGGAGAAGAAATTTCAGCAGAAATAACTTACTGCGTCTGAGGGCCTACAGGGTCCTAGGCCATAATCTCTGTGCAGCGTGGTGCTGCTGGGCTGTGGAGATGCCAACCTCAGGCACAGCTCACCGTGCAAATGTCTCCCGGCTCCGAGTGGCCAGCACACATGCAGGGACGCCCTCACATCCCTGTGCCATCAGAGAACAGTGGCCTGGAAAGCACAGCCATTAAGCTTTAAGTTCCAAACCTCTCCTCCAAACATCTTGGAAGAAAATTTTCCTCGAACACAACATATACTTTCCTACCCTCTGTAAAAGAACCAATCACAGGGACTCCACACGTCATGATAATCATGAATGAGCCGGCAGGGACATAATACAGGACCCCAGGCCTCTGGACCGTGTTGGACGGCTGCCCCTACACCAATGGCCCACAATGTGGTGCTTTTGATCTGATTCCTGTTTCTTCTCTGCTGTCACTCTTCTTGCTTGTCTAATGTGGGCTTAGAAACCAGAGAAGCAATCTGCTAGAGCTTCTGAGGGGAAGAAAGGATAGAGGCTATTTCACGGCTGCTGTAGGCAAGGAGGCCCTTCTCAACAGACAGTGCAGGAGCTCTGGCTCACGGACTTTGGGGCATATGTTTAGGTTGCTTTAGGCCTTCCTTGCTTACTCTCTCTCACTGACTGTGAACCTGGTAAGTGAGGTGGTTCCTCTACTTGGCTCCCAATGACCTATTTATTCATCTGCCCAATCCAGTGAAGAACATCAGGAACACCAACTTAGCCAAAGCTACAAATTCTTCCACTTTTTCACCACATAAGGAATAATTAGTTCTTTATCATCCAAGCAGAAGAGTGAGGCCAATCAGTAACAGCCAACTGCCTCCTCAATACCGGCACAGGGCTTTGGGATGTAGCCTGGCATGTCCATGGCACACAGAGAATTGCTCAGGTCCTCACGCACTTGGGACACTGACTCCCAACACATCCAAACCCAGGATCCTCTCCACATCTGAGCCCTACTCCCCAGAGCCAGAGACATGGCTGTGAAGATCCATTTCAAATACATTATGATCATCTCCCCAGATCCCTGAGCCAGAATAACACCTCTCCTTTCTCCTGCAGCAGTCTGTTCTTCCTGGGCTACAAAACTCTGACTTGGAATCTTGTTTGTGTTGAACTTGGCCCCAGCCACCAGATCCTGAGGTTCCTACAGTAGGGATTGGGCCTCATCAAACTGTGGCGCATTTCAGTCACTACAACATTCAACACATGTTGTGTAGAAAGGAAGAAATCAGAGGACTTAGGAGTGGATGACCAAGACTATCAGACTACCAGCCAACGTCACACAATGAGTCTTTTCTGAGAGGCAGTCTAATTGGAAGGTTAGGAGCATGGGCTCTGGAATTCACATCCTAGTTCCTCTATTTACCAGCTGTGAGACGTTGGGCATACAATGTAACTGCTCTTTGCCTCAGTTTTGTCTGTAAAGTGGGGGACAATAAAGAGTCCCCATGAAACAGAGTTTTCAGCATGTTTCACTATTACTGCATTGAATCCAATTGAGGATTTAATGAGTTAAAGCTAGCAAAGTGCCTAGAAGAGTGTTTGGTACATAGTAAATATTTTAAGTGTGAGCTGAGCCTATGATTTCTTAGAGGGAGAACTCTGAAACACATTCTAGATGTACAAATAATTTTTTAAAAACAGCAACCCTTTCTATAGAAAGTGACATCATACTGAAGGCCTAGGATCAAATGTAGCACTTTTCTTTCCTGGCTCTGTACCAATGGGCACATTATTTTGTAAATGTGAGCTTTCCCCATGTCCATGCCCACATCCTGTTATCACCCCCCAGCACTGTTCTATTCTGGAAAGTTAAGGCCCAATACCTACTCACTGACCACCTCCTGCTGTCCTTCTGACCCTCAAAATCCTTCCTTATTGCAGATGCTCTTTGGCCCGAGCCTGTAGTACCAGATGGGGCTGGGGCTGTGCTCTTGGCAGCATGCTTTGCCACTGGCTTTGCCCATTGCTTGGCACACGTGAAGGTGGTCCTCTCAGCTCAAGAAGCACCCGAGTTGACACTGCGCTCTCACAGGGAACAGGACGGTGCTGTCCTGAGGCAGCCCAAGATAGGGAACAGGCACTGGCCTCTGTGCGGGCAGGAGCTCTCCTCTTGCATAGGGGATGAAGGAAACTAATGCTCGCAGGACTTTAACAGGAAGGGTGCACTGGAACTCCAGTTCACTGTGCTTGGGCTCCTCTGTATTATGAGAACACTGGGAATTCCTGAAGCCAATCTCGCTGCCCCCGTCCCCACATGGCTCCTCTAAGCCTTGCACACCCCATTCTTGCTGCTGGCAGAGGTTGTACATGGTCCTGTGAGTGTTCCTACTAAGTGGATTAGCGCTGGGTATTTAGCTCAGTGGTTTTGCCGCCTGCTCCGCAAGCTCAAGGACCCGAGTTCAATCCCCGGTACCAAAAAAAAAAAAAAGAAACCTACTAAGTGGATGCTTGTCTTCCTCTCCAGCTCGGCTCTGAGCCTCTCTGGGTTGGGATGCTGCTCTTTATTCATCGTCCTAACTCTTCAATCTAGTGTGGTGTCTTCCTTTCTGTACCAATCAAACTTCAGCTGCTGTGAAGTATGCTTTTCTTACATAATTGCTTTTGTGGATATTAAACTGCTAAAAAGAAGGTCTCAGAAATCAGAATCTGTTTTACATTTTATAGAAAATTTTGTCACAGTTGGGAGTTAAGTGTGGAATAATGGCGTTAACCCAGAACTGAAAGTTGGAAGAGGTGAATTAAGTTTAATCTGCAAGTTGCAGGATCAGGACCCACTAAATAAGGCCCCTCCTCAGGCATTCTTTCCAAACATGTTGAAAAAGAAGGTAGGCTTGTCACCCTTTTCTGTGGCTCTGGGGTCCCCATCTGGCCAAGGGTAGCTCCCATGTGCACTGGGTGAAGTTATAGCCACAGGAAACCGATGGTGAAGTTAGACATCCGCAGGAACAGCAGACTCCAGACCATGCTTATGGTACTGGGAAATTCTGGCATGAGGAGAGAATCTTCCAACTACCAATGGATACTAATGCTTAGGGTGCAAGTTAAGGCAGCCAGAAACTGTGGCAGCACATTTCTGTCATTCTGCAATGTCGCATATCACTAGCAAGAGCTCCCAGCCCTTACAATGCTATTGCGGGTTCCCAGAAAAACAAAACAGAAAGTATTTTCTTACTCCTCATATGAAAATGAAGAGTTTTAAAACCTACCTGTAAGTAGGAGGCCAGGCAAAACCTATGCCAAATGTGGGACTAATGCATTGGAGTGGCATCTACTTAATTCTAATGTTTCTACATCAACCCCTTGCATCTCTCTGAATGTTTAGCTGTGAGAGCTGTTAGATGTCTTTGCTCTTATTATAATCGTTAGAAAGAGAGGCAAATTGGAAGACAGTACTGAAGAAGGGTCCTGGGCACTGTGGGAGGCAAACAAGGGCAAAGGAGGGAGGGGTTTCTCCAGAAGTGCTGGCTGCTGGATGCAGGAAGTGGCGTCAGTCACATCACCACTCATGCTGGCCACAGCCGGCTGTTCTTGCCTCTCTGCTTTGTTTGTGCAGTTTCCTCCTGCCTGAAGAACACTCTCTCCATCCTAGCTTTATAGCTGTTGATATTCCTAGTCATCCAATGCACATGCCATCTTCCCTTGACAGCTCTGCTTGGCCCTTCAGGTGGAGTCTGTGTGCTCCCACTTAAGTTCATCTATGTCTCTGCTATTGCAATTATCACAATCTGACAGCCTCCAGTTAGTTGTGTCCCTGCCTCTCTCTCCCTTGGACTGTGAGCTTTCCTGATGAAGGGCTTGTGTCTTTTTCTGCGTATCCAGTGTTGAATCTAGTGGACTGCAAAAGCCCTCCAACAACAGAAATATGTCTGTAATCAAAAAGCGCTGAGGAAAAGAACATCTTTTTTTCTTTCTTCCCCCCAGTATAGTACTGAGAAGTGAACCCAGGGCCTTCCCACTGAGCTACATCCTCAGCTATTTTTATTTTTACATTTTTTCTTTTGAGGCAGGGTCTTGCTAGTCACCTAGGTTGGGTTTGAACTTGAGATTCTCCATCCTCAGCCTCCCACAGTGCTGGGATTAGAGGATGTCCCACCACACCCAGCTGAAAGAAAATCTTCAGGTTATTGTAACAGTGGCTTCCGTGACCATCAGTACCCTGGGAAGCAAGCACCTATTTATAAGCTGGTGCACCCCAGGTGACAGAATCCATAGGGGAGCAGGTAGCCAATGACTAAGCCCAGACACCAGTGGCCCAAAGAATCCTAACAGAATGAGAATGAGAGAGTCACTGAATAGCCAGCTGGTGATCTGCTCTAAAAACCTCCATTAGGGCTCCACATCTGGGAACTGAACCAACAGATTTCACTACTCAGAACTCCCAGTTGGATTTGTACATCTTCCAAGCGTCATATTTTAGGACTGCTTGACTATAATAATCAGAGACCAGTCACTACCAAACAAAAATATAAGTCATCACTTGGGGGAAGAGATCCCTCCTACCAAAAACCCCTACCTGAAAAGCCAACCCATGTTCATCTAGTCTAAATGAAGAGCACACACAACAATCCAGCCTTTGACTCTTCTGCACCTTGCCATCTCAGATCAACAGCATCATGAACACAGTACTGACACTTCTTCCTGGACACCACACACACCAGACCTGTGCATACATGCAAGAATGGCTGGCTCTGGTAGGCAGCAAGGTGGGGTTGGGGTGTGTGTGTGTGCTGATGATGGGAATGGGAGAGCTAAACTGAGTATGGACATCTAGGCAGGGCTCCCTGGAGTCACACCCATAGGTAAGAGTGCTTGGCCGAGGCCAGCCTGCCTGTCCTTAGCCAGGAATTCAGCAACTCAGGTCAGCTGCAAGATCTGGCATAGAATCAGAAGGTTCTCCTGCCGCTGGAAGCACAGGACTGGGAAGATGTGAGTTTGCATGCCAATCTCCCTCCAGCGCTCAGGCATCACAGACAGCAGCTCCGTGTGCTTGGTCTCCTGGTGCTGTGCAGACCTCATCTGATTTAGCCTTAAACAAGCTTGTGAAGGAATAACCATAACTGATCTCGTGCCTGACAGGCTACTGAGCAGGCTGCATGTACAGAACATTATGTTTATGCCACTGTGGTCACAGACATGCCACTCAACAGCCTCTGGCTTCTTTAATCAGAACGGAAAATATAGGAATTGTATTTTTTTTTTTGGTACCTGGGATCGAACTTGGGACCTTGTACTTTTGAGGCAGGCAGCGGAACCACTGAGCTAAATCCCTGGCCCCCAGGAATTGTATTTTATGAAGCCATCTTGGCCTCAGGAACCTAACCAGGAAGAGTCCCAGTGCTTCAAAGTCTACATTCTGAGCTACTGGCAACCAAGAAAGATGTTTCAAAAGCAGTATTAGGAAAATAATGAAAGTGGTGGTGGGCTCCCAAACCCCAGACACTGTGCCTTACAGCATAAGCAAATTTCATCGCTTAATGGAGTAAATAAATGTTGCCTGTTACTCAGTTGCAGTAAGACAAAGTAAACCTGCTGGTGACTTGTTACATTCCATGGAAATAACAACTGACACATGACTGCACTATGGCATCCTGTGAGGATCCATAGCACTTTGGGTCAAAGAGGCCCAAACACTTCCATCAGCTTTGACTCAGCACACAGAGGTGCTTCAAACCCCAAGCCCTGGTCTCTGCCTTCCACATTCGGCTCAATAGAAGGCGACATTCCACCAGCTCTCACTTCTGCCTCTGGGTGCTGGGCCTCTCCCTCCCCGCACAGACAGACTGGGCGACCCCTCCCCATCTCTGCCAATTGTTCCTCCAGGCTCTGCACATCTGCTTTTTATCACCTGGACAGAGCCACATCCTGGGTCTCCCCCGGCACATTCTCTCATGAGCAGCAACTGGTGATAGGTCCTCCCCACAAAGGAGGCCCCAAGAAGTATTTTTAATAAAGGGCTGCCCCATGGTTCAGGCCTTCCCGGCCATGAGTTACCAAGACAACCAGCTATGAGATAAAAACAGAAGGCTGTGGGGCTTAGAGTAAAGGGAAAAGTATCTAGATGTTTTTCTTCTTTAACCATACTCTGACCTTTCATGAAGAAAGAAGAATCCTTACACAAATTCTTACTGTTCCTTTGCTCAGAGGTGAGAACCTCTTGGAATCTGGCCACACAAGTGCATTTCTCTTGCAGCCCCACCTTTACCCATTTCTTCCTGAATAACTTATGGATGTCTCTCCCAGGCACAGATCAATGGATCCCAACAACAGTGATACACACTCCTCTGGGACTGTCAGGTGTGCTGGCTGAGCTGCACTTCTCATGCGGCCCCAGGGAAGTGTTCGAGGGCTCACGGACCTGCTGCACTCCAACCAGGAGGGCTCCGCATACTTACATGTTCTTCTGAAGCATACAACACTTCCATTAGTCGCTGCACGAGGTCATCATTTTCCTGCCCATGCTCCTGGCAGAGCAGCTCAATTTCTCTCAGCTTCCCAAAGTAGAAATCCCTTTCCTTTTCCACACCTTCAAGGGCAAGTTTTAATGAATGTACCTGTAAGAGAGTGAGGATAGAGAAGAAAACCCCAAAATATACAAGGAAAAATAAGCAACCAATTGTGACTGTGAATAAGGACCTGAAACATGTAAAGAGAGGCACAGAAAACAAGTGGCAATTCTGATGGAGACAACAGGGCTGTCATCTGAGTTCAAGCTGGGGCCAAAATGTACAATTTCAGGAGCATGCTGGTCATTCCTTTCAACTGAGTTGTTTATCAACTAGTCAGAGCAACCTTTCTGCTTGCATGGTGCTACCCAGGCTGAAGGGAGCCTTCCTTCTGCTAATGTGGGCTGGACCACACCTTCTAACTCGCTGCTATGATCTGAATGTTTGTGTGCTCCCCTCCTCCCCTACTCCTATGTTGACACACTAAACCCAATGTGACAGCACTAGGACGCAGAGCCTCTGGGAGGCCATGAGGTCAAAAGAGTGGAGCCTCATGAATGGGGTTAATCTCCTTACGAAAGAGGCCTGAGCAACTCTTTATCTTTTCAGCATAGAAGCCACAGGGAGAAGGCAGCATTCATGAGGAATAGGCTCTCACTAGGCAAATGGATCCGCTGATGCCTTGATCTTCAACTTATAAAACTTCCAGATTTATTTCCAGAGAACTAAATTTGCTGTTGATAAACCACCCAGCTGATAGTATTTTGTTATGGCAGCCCGAACAGGCTAAAATATTCTGCAAGGAAAGGAAAAGAGAATGGAAGAAAGGAAGGAAGGAAGAGATGACAGAAAGGGTTCTAAGTGTGGGTAGATTATTCTGAGAACCCTTGCTTTAGAACCCTTGCACTAAGAGCTAACCTTGGTTTTCGGTTCCTTCAAAAATGATTCTGAACCAAAATGGACAAATGCTCTCCACCAAGAAATTAGGTCTTGGAGCACAAGAGTCCTGAGCAACAGTGAAAGGCTAGCTGGGTGGATCTGTCTGAACTTCTCTAGGTCTGGGTTTGGTTGCATCATTGGAAAGGTGGGGAGGTAAGGAAGCTCCACCTCCTCAGCAAAGCAACTCTCATTTCCTGTTTCCCTCTTGATGCTGGTTAAAGGGTCTTCCAGCGATGTGCAGCTTCTCACACTGTTTACACGGTATAAGCGGTGGGGAGGCACTAACAATGTAATCAGGGCCCAATGCCTGCTTCGGAAGAAACTGGGGTGTGGAGAGAGCTTACTTCAAATCTCAGGCAGCCACACTCCTGTGAGTAAAGCAGCTACACACAGGGTCAAACATTCACACTGTGGCTGGTCCTCCAGAATCCATTCCCTTTTAAACATACTTTGTTCATTTAGACATTATAATGTATAATCTTTGGGAAATAAGTCATTAGGGTCTTCCTTAGATGAGATCTCTCTAGCACATTAAAAATCACCCTTGGGGAAAAAGGCCGAGGGCTTCTGAGACTGTTCTTGCAGAGTGTTTTCTTCGAATTCACATTTGTTTCTCCCATTTAGAAATTTTGTCAGAACCATGGCCAAATACTCCTACGTAAAGTCCACCAAACTCATGCTCAAGGGAACGAAAGCCAAAAGTAAGAAGAAAAAGAAAGAAAAGACGAGAAAAAGAAGAGGATGAAGAAACCCAACTTGATACTCTTGGAATGTGGTGGACAGTAGCCAACTTTGGTGACATTTCAGGAACTATAGCTATTGAAATGGATAAAGGAACCTATATCCATGCACTTGACAATGGTCTTTTTACACTGGGAGCACCACATAAAGAAGTTGATGAAGGTCCTAGTCCTCCACAGCAGTAAAAAATTCTCAAATTGTCTGATTCCAGAATTGCCCTGAAATCTGGCTATGGAAAATATCTTGGTATCAATTCAGATGGACTTGTTGAGCATTTGGATGCCATTGGACCAAGAGGACAGTGGGAACCAGTGTTTCAAGATGGGAAAATAGCTTTATTGGCCTCAAACAGTTGCTTTATTAGATGCAATGAATCAGGTGATATAGAAGCAAAAAGTAAAACTGCAGGAGAAGAAGAAATGATAAAGATTAGATCTTGGGCCGGGGATTTAGCTCAGTGGTTCTGTCGCCTGCCTTGCAAGTCCAAGGACCTGAGTTTGATCCCTGGTACCAAAAAAAAAAAAAAAAAAAAGATTAGATCCTGTTAAAAGGGAAACCAAGAAAAAAGATGACATTCCAGAAGAAGATAAAGGGAATGTAAAACAGTGTGAAATCAACTACGTAAAAAAATTCAGAGCTTCCAAGACCATAAACTTAAAATCAGTAAAGAAGACAGTAAAATTCTTAAAAAGGCTCAGAAAGATGGATTTTTGCATGAGACTCTTCTGGACAGAAGAGCTAAGTTGAAAGCTGATAGATACTGCAAATGACCAGGACTTTTTTTGTTTCTGCCTACTTGTTTTGTTTTCTATGAATAAAATATGCAGTGATAGTGCTTTTATAGAAAAAAAATCACCCTTAGAAGAGTTTTCAAAAATTACATTTGGGGGTTGGGGATTTAGCTCAGTGGTTCCGCTGCCTGCCCCACAAGTGCAAGGACCCAAATTTGATCCCTAGTACCAAAAAAAAAAAAATACATTTGAGCTGTAAAATTTCCTTTTTTTTTCAGTACCGGGGATCAAACTCAGGACCTTGTGCTTGCGAGGCAGGTGGCAGCACCACTGAGCTAAATCCCCGGCCCCAAAATTTCCTTTTTTTAATAAGTCTGGGCTTCTGCACGTGCTATTTATCTGTCTGGAATCACTGGATCCTTCAAAAATACACAGAGCACATGCAACAACCATCTGCTTGTTGTGCACCTGGCAAACTCAGATCCATCCTAGAAGACTTGGGAATATGGTCTTTCAGTGTTAACCTCGTTGATATACACTCATGTAGCTAAGGCACGGAGAGTTGATTTGCCAACTCTTATTTCTGTTCATACTAGATCTTGGACATGTGCAAAAACTGAAGGCAACCAGCTTGAATTTGACAAAAAAGAAAACTTTATTTTGGAAATCCTTTCTTGTTTTAAACAAACAAGCTCCCTATTTGTGCTCAGCCACAGAAATCTGTCAACCCTGAGTTGGTGCCATCAGATGGATCTGTGGCATCAGGTATGCTAGCTTACCCCAACCACGCCAGGACACAGTCCACTCAAGAAACAGGTCTGTTTGCCTCCTGAGTGCTTTGGTTTACACAATGAGCAAATGGCTGAGGCTGTTGTGTAAATACTCAGCCCAGCTGAGCTGCAGTGGTTTTCCAGACGTGTCAGGTAAGAGGTGCTCAGCTACAAACATTCCGTGGTAAAAATTGTCAGCAGCTAGATGATATAATGAAAGATCAACTAGCAAATTAAGTTCCATGTTCATGGTCCCCTCACAAAGACTGATGCCAGGCTCATCCCTCATATGTCACGGCAGACGCCTGAGTGACAGAGGAGGCACTGGAGATGCACCCTTGGGAACAGTCGAGGGCAAGGGCCACAGAGGGGAAGGTGCCTTGTCCACCGACTCAGCATGTCCACCGACTGCTGGTCCCCTGGGGCTTACAGTCCACAGGACAGTCACAGCCGCTGTCTGGGCTACCCAATGCCTACCCCACCTCCACCAGCAGTTCTCCAGCCCAGCACGGCCTCTAACCCACTTCCTGCTGGCTGACACACTGTCCAGAAAGTGTTCCTAATCACTGTCTTTCCCACCCCTGCAGCTTTTGATTCATTTCTATCATTGAATTATCTAGCACAATGTTACTTTTATAGTATATTATGGGAGACTGTCTGAATAAAGGCACGAGGCCAAGCAAATGAAAATTCTTAAAGTTTACAGCACTTGTCACTTTCTCTATTACTACTGTAATTCATGCTTCTGTTTAAGCATTTCCACTTGGCTCCTCCTGGTCCTGGCATTCTTAGCTCCAACTCTGTGATGCCTGTGTGGCCAACTATTAGCCTCAGGGGGCCTTGTGTAAACTTCAATGACAGGAAATGGAGGGAGCAAGCACATCACTAGATCACCAGAGACGTGCATCTGTAGCAAGTGCTCAATACGTATCTTGAATAAAAGCCTCCCAATTTAGGACGTGTCTGACCTTCCCCCTGACAGAGTGGGTTGGGGAAAGACCCACTTCTCCGTGTGAAGGTGCCAGGGGGCAGGAAGGGCAAGAGCAACCTCTTGAAGTAATAAAGGGATCACAAGTACAAGGAAGGCCAATGGACTGTTCCTCTCTTCTCCCTCGCTGTCCTCTCTAGAGTGGCATCTTAGATGGCAGGATAGTGTAGCTGAGGCATTTTGAAGGTCTGGGGATGAGAGGGGTGACTCTTTTTAGGATTTGGACAAGTAATGAGAGCCAGTCCCAATGAGACAAGCAGGCTGGCTCTGGGCTGTAAGAGACAGAGGGGCAGGAAGGACCTCGGGGTTTCCATGAGGCCAGAATTTGGTCTGGAGGGTGGGAAACCTGGGTGTGATGGAGAGAGACCTCAGGGAGGAGAGGAACCCTGAAAAACATGAGGTGATAATATCAAAAGAAACTGTGTTCCTCAGAAGAGGAGAGGTATAAATCCAAAGAATGATTGACTCATGCCTGGTTTAGGTCAACTTCAACTTGCTTGGAGCCTTAGGCTTGAGGCCCAAGTCTCATTATTGCTGTCCTTACTGCCTTTTATCTGAGAAGTAGTTATTACTAGAAACTGTCTTTGGGCTCCAACTGAGGATCAGTAAGTAATCAGGATATTCTAGTTTCTAAATCAAAATCTTATCTGCCGGATGACAAAGTGTTACCCTTTTTCATGAATGCGATCAAGATAGTAAAGAAATACCCGTTGGTTAAACAACTGCCTGGTTTTCAAACTAGATTCTTGATTACAAATATACAATTACCTCAAAAGCTGTTTCCAGACTCTTGCTGGGTCATCAAAGATTAATCACTGGGTCTGGCCGGGTGAGTGGCTGGGAACAGCCTGAGCACCTGAAGTCACGGCTGCTCTTATCATGGTGGAAGGGCCAGGAAGGAAGACTCTAGCACACTCGGAGGGGATGAGGTGCTTCTGTGGTGGACCCTCTGCCCCCAGTGTTTTATTACACTACGTATAATTTTAGGCAAAATTAGCTACTGCTAATTAGAAAGTGGACCAAAGCCAGTAGAGCTAAATTGACTATTAAATTAAAAAGTTCTACTTAAAATACTGCTATGGGCTTGCAACCTTCCCAGCCCTAGGTTCAGTGCTCTCAGGGCACCCAACTTCTGCCACCGTGAGAAGGGTTGGGTTTTTGCTTTGCATGAGTAACCATTTCCTGTGCATAACTGCGGTCTGAGGGAAGGGAAGGTATCTATCCTGTTACTATTATACCACTGGGATTAAGCACAGTATCTGGCACATAAAACAGGCTCGACAAATAATTTCCTTTTGCTGAAAGGAAAGAAAGAAGGGAGTGAGAGAGAGGGGGAGGAAGGGCAGGAAGACAGGGAAGGAGAAGGAGAGAGTCTGAGCCTAAAGCAACCTTTAACACTCTTTAGACTAGCCAAAAGTGGGGAGGTCAGACTGCGGTCTAGCCTGGAGCTCAGGACTGACACTGAACAATAGAGGCGGAGGAGGTGATGTGCAGGCCTGCAGCAATGTGAATCATCTATTCCACCTTAATGTACAGCTTTAAGATTTGTGACTAACATCTTTCACTCATTATAGGCTACTGGCTTTTTCTTCCCGAACAATTCCTTTTATTCATTTTTGCTTGAAACCACTGATTCTGCCTTTCCTCCCTCTTCCTTAGCCCAGGCCTGTATAGGTTTGGCCTCCCTCCCCCTTATACATGTTACTGCTCCCAGAGACACAGCTAGAGATAATCAGTTACCTGCTCATTAAGCTGTATGACCTGTGTTTCTAAATCTTTATCAGACTTGGTTGCTGAGCCACTGGATGAAGCCCTTTTGGCAGACGAAGGACGAGAAGGTGTGGAACCTGGTTTAGATGCTGGACTTGATTTAGCTGCGCCTGAAAGCAACCAGAATACATTATAAATATTGGCAACATTAAAATGATTTTTAGATATATGGCCAATGTGTGGTATAAAAGGAATTTACTAAAAAGTACCAGGGATCCAGTGATCCCATTACAGAAGAAGCATAAATATGTTTAAAAGAACTGAACATGATTAAACTGCAGTGTTATATTGGGTAACTGATTTAAGTTTATGAAAACAGGTTTTTTCTTCTCGGATAATAAGAGGTTGATGCAGTTGTGCCTTCTCCCTCCAGATAAAGAGTAACACCTAAAAGGGACTTCAAGGTTTTTAGAAAGAAAGGTTTTAGATAACTTCAAATTATTACCCTAATTGAGTTGCTAACAAACAAGAGAAAAGGTCTTATCTGTCTCTCAGATAAATACTATAGAAGAAACATCTAAACAAATGTCTATGTTTTTTCTTCTCATACATTTCCTAGCTTCAGCCACTAAAAGAGCCCAGGAGCAATGGCATCTCCATAGCTGTGAGCACCCCGGATGCCCAAATCTTGATTTCTAAATGTTTTTCTACAAAAACAGGTTTCTTAAGAAATTGCTGAGCCTAGGACACCTTGAGTCAAAAAGCAAGGATGTGCTCAGGTACTCTTGTCAAGAGGACACAGTAAGCCACTTGAAGGAGCTCCTGGCCACACGGGCAGTTTGCACATTAGGAAAAATGATGCTGTAACTTACTGTGATGCACTGAAACATAAACATCCATCGGCACATAATGGGGTGGGGTGCAGGAGAAGAAAAAGGATGTAAAGATCTTTACAGAACACTGGCAGCCAGTAAGTATAGAAAAAATGTTGGGAAAATCAAAATTTTGCATTATCCATAATTAACAGCTGATTCTAAAAAGGGTCATCAAAACATCAAATGGGAGGTTTTTAGGGAAGAAGATATTCCTAAGTGTCAAGATGTCACCTTATAAAGTTCTGCACTTAACTATAAAGGGGGAAAATGAATCATTACAATGGGGATTTGGGCCATGGGTGAGCACCTGAAACCAGAGTTCCAAGAAGTATCTCTGCTAATGACATCAATAACAAACAAAGAGCACTGCTTTCAGGTCAGCCCTCACCTCTGACACTCAGCTCACAGTGGACGTATAGACTGTGGCACAAACAGAGATGGCTTCTACAGCCAAGGCAGAAATCGCAAGTTCCATGCAGGGAAGCTTGTGTGCTTCGTGGGTTAAGACCTTCCGGGTCACTGCTGGGGACCTGCCTCTCCCTTTTATCCTGGACGCAGTTTCAGGGAGGGGCAGCTCTGTGTCCACCAATCCCTGTCTGGTGTAGGTGACCCTCCTGTGTGCTCCATGGCCTGATTATCCCCCTCCACACCCCCATACTCTGCCCTTCCAGAAGGCTCTTGCAGGGCAAGGAACTGTCTTATTCATTATAACCCAACTGCATCACACAATGCTTGATGGAAAGACATTCAGTGAAGGAACAAATGTTTAAATAAATACATGAACAAGCAAATAAAACCGGTTATGTGGCTTCCAATTTTACCATTTATTTCCAACTTTATAGTTCTCAACTTTTCTGTTTTCTGACACATTAGAAAGAGGCAAGGGGTTATAAAGGCAGGTATGTGACAGCAGTTACAAGTTTCAACCAATACCCTAATTACAAAGTAGCTAACAAGAAGACTATAAAAATTTGTATTTGTGTGCTTCAGGTGCCTGGAGTCATTAGTTACAGATGCAAGTCAAACACACCCTTGAGAAGCACTGACAGCATTATAGCTGTTAAATATTTGTATATGCCACTCTGTTGTACAGAGGAAAAAAAAACTTTAAAAACTAGGGAAATGCTCAATATACTTTAAAATGGAAATACTATATTGAGGATGATTTAAAATAGTCCTGAGTGTTCTAAGACTAACTCTGCAGGGACCTGGAAACCTCACTTATGCCACAGGGATCCTGGGGATTGCAGAGAGCTGGGGTTTGCTTATCCGTGAGTGGTACACAGCTCTAAGGAAGGACCCTTCCCTCTGAAGAAGCCCGCAGAGAACACTAGTGGGGCCTGGTGTCCCACTGAGGAGTCATTTACGAACTCCCAGGCATGGCACTCTCAGCATTCTCAGAGGAAGTTAGTGTCCCGTGACTCCACCACCACCCTTGTGTGACTTGGGCTGTATTCCCTCCTCCCCGCTCCCACACCTCCTCGAGTGACTAGGGCTGCCATCTTTCAGGTCTCAGCTTAGATGTTCCTTCTTCGGGGTGGCCACAGCATTCTGGGCACTTTGTTGAGAGGGTGTACCAACTGAAATGGTGGCCATGACGTAGGAATTACATCTGCTTTGTCTGGCATGTTGCATACCCATGGCCAAGCACAGTGCCTGACACAACCACAGTCCATACCTTTTCAGAACTCATTAGACAACTCCTAGCAGAGGCATCATGCCAGCAATGACACCAGGGAAATCTTGGAGAACCAAAGATGAAGTCAAAGTCACTTGCCAGAAGAGCCAGCAGCACATGAAAGAGCCCAACAAAAGGTGTCAGCCTCCCAGAGAGAGAGTCCTTCCCTGGTTTCCTTTTGAAGCTGCCTGGTGCAATTACACAGGCCCCTTAGCCATGCGCTCAGAACAGGCTCAGTGGGCATGTGCAGTAGGTCAGCCCTTGAGCCTGGGGAAGAGCCATGTGGTTTGGCCTGGGCTGTCTAAGTCTCTGCCACATTCACTCACCTCTTCTGAGGAGAGGAGCCCTGCACAGGGGCTTCCCGAGGGCAGCCCTCCATAAGGCAGGCCAGCAACTGTGCTGTGGCTGGTTGCGGTAACCAAGTGTGGCTCATCAGACACACTCATGTTCTTAGCCTCTGCCTTATCCCATCTGACCTCAATTAAAAAAAAAAAAAGAAGGAACAGAAGCTAACTGCTTGTCAAACAGGGCCACCACTAATTATGTTTCCAGGTATGGAAGGCATCTTGAAATAAAAGTTCAAGTGTTTGATAAGAAGGAGGTGGAGGAGAAGGGGCTATGGGAAGCCACAGTCCAGGACAGCATGGGATGGGGAGGAGCGGGCTGAAGAAGCACTTAGTATGCTGGCTGAGAGACACAGGGCAGGGGTGACACACTCGACGTGGCTACAGCAGAGAAGAGAGCTGCTGCAGTTACTGATGCTAGCTAGCATGGCTCCTGCCTTGAGGAAACACATTCCTGCTTCAGAGCCCAACTTAAATCTGCCTCGGTGGGTCTGACTCTCTGAGCGGTTTCCAGAGTTTCTGCCTTAAAGTGGCATCTGTGTTTCTCCAATTCTGTAAAGGTCATTTGGGGCCAAGGGCCCAGGTCTCTCCCACTGGGCCGCATGAATGTCCTTTATGGCTGGATACCCCTGAGATGGGAAAGGCAGGAAAATCAGATACGGTATCCCCAGCTGCTCCTACACACACATGCACACATGCACGAGAGAAGAACAGTTCCCCTCCCCTGGCCTTCAGTCATGGGTGACACAGTGCAGCAGAAAAAAGGAGGAATGGAACCGAACACAAATGTGAAATCTCAGTAACAGATCAATTAAATAAACAGTTACTGATATTTAAAATTAGAGGGGTTCTGAAATTCTACTAAGTTGTTTGGAAAGAAACTGACAGCAGGAAATAAGTGATAAATGAGGATTTAAGAGGCTGGCACTAATTAACTGTACATCTGTACCACTCTAATGAATAAACAGGGAGAAATTTATAAATTGGAAAGATGGCTGGAAGGATGCTAGTATTGTCAGGTTTAGGGTTTTTAAATACATAGTTCACTAAACTTAAATCCAAGTGGATTAAAGATCTAAATATTAAAACAGAAACACTAAACTTGCCGGAAGACAAGTTAGGTAGAACTCTTGAAGACACTGGTATTCCAGGAAAAGACTTTATGAACAAAACCTCAGTAGCACGGGAACTAGCACGAAGAATCAACAACTGGGATCTCATCCTATTAAAAAGCTTCTGTACTCAAGAGAAATCACCAACAGAGCTAAGAGACAACTAAAATGTGGGAAAAAATTTTACCAGCTGTTCCTCAGAAAAAGGTCTACTATCTAGAATAGAAATGTCTAAAGGAATAGGGGAAGTGGGAGGGGCAGGGGAAAGGAAAGAAGGAAAAGAAGAAATATGAGAAAAGGAAAAAAATGGAAACAAAGTCTTTGTAAATAGGGAAGCATGGAGGGGTGAAGGGAGGGCAGGGGAATGGGGAGAAAATAAGAACAAAGATACGTCATGTAAAGGTACAAGATTCCAATGATGAATGAAACTGTATTTTATACCTAAAATGTACCAATAAACTTAATGGAAAAATAAATAGATACACAGTTCAGGATTAAACCAAAAACTCATCTTCAGAAGAATGATTTGATATGAAGAAATTTACTCCTTCACAACTGCCTCATGATTAACATACACTAAGAAATACTAAATGTAAACACAAAAAATAAAAATGAAATCTCCTTATAATGGCCTCCTTATATTCAATTCATGTTTTACTTTTTAGAATTAATAACAGTGACAATATCCTAAGGTATAGCATACCCTTTAGATAGTTCAGAATAAAATTTATTTGCTTTATAGATTTTACTGTTTTAAAGTGTACCTAGCTGCTGAGGCCAACTATTCTTTCTCACATCATCAGTCACTATTGTAAGGATGTTATTACAAAATCATACAGTTTTTAGACAAGAGGAAAGAAATGGGGGTGGGGATCAGGGTGGGTAATGGGAGAGACAGACACGAGGAAAATAAACATAATGAATCTCCCCAAATGTGAAGCCAGGCGGGAAGGCAGGGCTAAGGGGAAAAGTGAAATGTCAGGGTGAAAGTGATCGCAAGTGTGTTTGTGCCTGTACATATTTAGCAGAGAGAAGCCGATGAACTGAATAACCAATTAAAAAAGGGGGAAAAGCCCTTTAAAAAAGGAAAACTACACTTAATAGGAAGAAAAGGGGCAAAGGGGAAGGGGAAGCGGGAGGGGTAGGGGAACAGAAAGAAGGGAATGGGATTAATATGAGAAAAAGAAAAAATGGAAACAAAGTCTTTGTAGATAGGGAGGCGTGGAGGGGTTAAAAGGAGGGCAGGGGAATGGGGAAAAAATAAGAACCAAGAGAAAGTATGTAAAGGTGCAAATTTCCAATGATGAATGTCATTATACTGTATACCTAAGATGTACCAATAAAATTAATAAAAAAAAAGAGCATTAAAAAACTTGTCAAGATACCTTTACATAAGCTACTATCTGCGTTGCAATCCTGTGACGTGACCACACAATGTCCTGCAGTGTCTGACCCTAGTTCTAGATAACGAGGTCCTGAATGGCTTGCTTCCCAGAATGCCCCACTCCGCTAGGGATCCCACTGCTGTGCCTTCCCCTGCCTCTTCCCTCAATGGTACTTATGTGAAAAACATTTACATAATGGCTTTTGAAGAGAGTGCAGCTACTCTGTCTACAACACAGATACAGATTTTTTTTTCTTGCAGCTATTAACCATTTCAACTTTTTTCCAAGCTGTGTTTGATGATGTTCTGAAAACATAATTAGCGGTAGCCGCATTTTACAAGCAATTGTTTTGCCCCCAAACTTTTCTCTTCCTCCTTAATTTTCCCTTTCAAAATAAAAAGGACATTCAGAAACAGAGGAAAACAGACATAAATTCTGAACAAGTCCCTGTAATTCTCTGAATTTGCCCACTGGATATGGACATGATTCACAATGGTAGCCTTTGAGCAGTTGTGTCTTAATTAATGCCTTTAGGACTTGGGGTTTAAATAAGATTCTAAGACATTTTAACCATAGTTGTAAAAAAAACAGAGTGACTGGTCTGATTCATTGCCTTAGTGAAGCCGGATCATCACTGCATCTAATGTCAGTAATTAGTAGCTTGCTTCATGTTTATGGAAAATGCTACAACATTTTGGGCATATGAGGTGCAATGGATTCAGAAGGGTGAAGCAAATAAATATATTGTACTTGGCTTTATCTTCCATGGTCAGGGCTGTACTGGAATTCAGAATTTCTTCTTACATAATCTGGTCTCTTCCTTTTGCCAAAATCATAAACAGAGGAGCTAAAAATATGACATTAATACTGTTGAAAAGAACCACAGACACAGTAGAAACATGAGCACGTGCGCACACACACTGAGGAAGCCACGGTTCTTCTAGTCATTCTCAACTTCTTCCCTAATTTGAGACTGTTCCTCTCCATGCCCCAACCCTGCCGTCCTTCCCATTCATTTTAAACCCTACAGGATGACTGGAATATGGCAGGAGATGCATCGTATCTGCATTGATTAGTAATCTGTGGATGGATCTGACATTGCTCTCTTATCCTTTTCACTTTGATGAACAGATTTTATTTTTTAGTTGCAATCATAAACTTGCTTTAAAATAAAAAAAGGAGGCCACTGCTCGGGGAAGGCATGTAGGCTTGACTGATGAGAACAGAGTTCCCACAGGAAGAGGACTTCCTCAGTGACATCAGGGGCATCAGGCTGACAGCTCTTACACAACTCTGATGACTGCCAACTCAAGACAGCCCAATCCTTTCCTTCAAAAACAGCTCCTAGGTTCACTACAGATTCTGTATCTGCTCTGCTCTGGGGGTGCGGGGGTGGGGAGACCTCCGTGGCCAGAGCTCAGTCCTAATGGAACTCTAACAGGGCTCTGGGATCCCTGGTTCATGAGGTCATTCAAAGGTTGGTTCTTTCATTTTGGAATCAGCAGTTCATAGCCCTTATGGCTCTATCCTTAGCAGCGCAGCCAGTGGCAAAGTCTGGCTCCTCTTCCTTTTTACTACTTCAGTGTCAGCTTGTGAAAGTGGGCAGCTCCCTTCTGAGCAGCTTTGGGCGGCTCTGTACAGCCAGCATGAGCTGTGTTAATCATGTTGGAATGAAGACCTGGCATGGGACTGGTGAGGACCGTGGTTAGGAGTGGGGTGCTACATCTCAAGGGCCTTCACAGGAATCCTGCCTCTGCTCCATGCTGAGTGGGGTGACTCTCACTGCCCAGCTTGGTTTGGGTTTAGGGGAGGAATAGCAGTGCCTGCGTCTCAGAGTTGGGAGGAGTATACGAGTTCATACATAACAAGTTCTTATACAAGAGCCTGGCACATAGTAAGAGCTCAATAAATATTAGTCTACATTACTATTCTCACTCAGCAAATGGGCCTGATTCTACCAATAATGCAAAAGCACAGTGGTTTCCCATTTCCAGATACTAGCAAAATAAAAATGAAACTGCTGAAATAATAAGGAAATGAGAACCTTCATAAAATTCCAAGAGAATCTCATAAAAACTGATGAGCCTTGGGGCTGGGGATTTAGCTCAGTGGTTCTTCCACCTGCCTCGCAAGCAGAAGGACCCGAGTTCAATCCCTGGTACCAAAAAAACCCCCCAAAACTGATGAGCCTATAACCCAACAGTGGGCTTGAAGGCATAGGATCCCCTATTCCATGCATTCTCTGACTACAGTAAAAATCAGTGGGGCTGCAGCTCAAGTCTCTATGCTCCTTAAATCTATCCCCTCCTCTCCACTCCCCTCCCCTTCCTTCCTTCAACAAATATTTATTGATCCCTTATTGTGTATCTGGCAAACAAACCACTGGGGATAAAGGATGAAATGCAAAAGATGCCTGTCCGTGTGGAATTCACGTTCTAACACGGGTTTAGACAATAAACCAGACAAATGAATATGTGACAGTAAACTAGAAAACTTGGTGCTATGGAAAAGAGGAGAGTAGAGCAGGGAGAGGTACGGAGGGTCGGGGTAGCTGAGTGATTGTTTTATATAGGATCTTGGTCTTCTCCAGTTTCAAGTGCTTGCTTTAGACCCACAGGCCATGCTCAGGCAGAGTCCACTCAGGACAGAGGTCAGGAGCACCAAGCACCAGCAGGGCAGTCTCAGATGTACTTCTGGGCAGGAATCCTGCAGCACCTCTGCTGGAAAGCGAGAGCCACCAGGCAGGCGTGGGGGTCACCCTGGCTCACAAGCCTCAGTCCTCAGAGGCTACTAGCTTTGGTTACAACTCCACAGTCATAGCTGCCGGGACCCCTGCAAGGGACACAACAGAGGCAGGAGTACTCCTTAGGTCTTTAAGGCCCTGCTGAGAAAGTGAGGTCTGAACCAGGACCTGAGGGAAAGAAACAAGGTGGCCACCTGGACAGCCAGGTGTAGGGCAGTCCAGGCAGAGGAGAGGCCTATTGCGGTGATGGTGAACCTTTTAGAACTTTCAACGATAACAAACAGCCCACTGTGGCATGCATGCCGTAGGTTCACCACCACTGGCCTATTGGCTGCATAAGGGTCCTGCCACACCTGTTCAGGAGCCAGGTCAGGTGGTCGGCACAGAGGGTAGGGGGCACTGCAGGCAGGGAGGCAGCCAGAGACACACTGCACTCATGGGCTACTGTGAGAAGCCAGGAGCACAGTGACTGTCCTGATGCTGGCTTTAAAAGGCTCATTCTGTCTGCTGTGTGGGGCACAGACTAAGGGCAGATGTAGAAAGGCCAGTTGGGAGGCTGCTGCAAGCAAGTCCTCTGGGCACAGGCAAGATTAACTTTGTTTTGTTTTTTCGTAAAGTACTTGTAATGCTATAGTGGAAAAACCCTACTCTATCCCGTGTAGAACAGTCACCAAATGCCAAGTCATTTACACAATCTATGTTTTGCAATGTTAACAGAAAAAAAAAGACATTCTGTGATTGATAGCATTTGCTGTTGATTCCTGGGCAGCGGGGAGGGCTGAAGGAAAACTAGGCATGGACAAGAGCTATGAGTCAGCCTCGTGCCTTGCTCACGGCTCAGGGGTCAGCACACCGCACAATAAATGGCTCTGTGCTGGGGAGAGAGCAGCCAGTGAGGCGCGCTGCAGGCTGGGGCCTCCGAGGGCGTGGCTGCTCTCACAGAGTGAGCAGTGCCATGGACCCTCCTGGCCGTTCCTGCGATGCGCAGACGGCGACTCCATGGAGCAAGTGGGAGTACTCACGTACCGAGTTCCTTTTGCCCTGCTTACTGTCCCCGCTGGAGATGATGTGCTTATTTTTAGCCATCATGTGATTCTCCAGTATTTTCCAGGCTTCGCTTGAGTCACTCTGGTTTCAGAGAATTTTTCATAGGGGGATAAATGCAGGAAAGCAGTTCACATCTTGAAATGGCTTGGGTCTTAAAAATTCTAACTTTTAAACTGTTATTTCAACATGGTGTGTATTTCTTTCTATAAATTACTGACGTTGCATGCCTCCTGCACCTCGGTAGAAAATTAAGCATGCTTGGAATGTATTACATAACGAATCCAATTACCACCTCAGTTTAAATTCTTATTTTTCAGCTGTTCTCAGAGAAAGAGAAATGATCCCAATAAAAACCACACACATCACATCACAGCAATAACTGGGAGCAGCAGCCCCTGGCCTATTGCTGTAGGAGAAGGGAAGGTAGTGGTTGAAAGGGCCCAGCAGACTGAGCCAGCCCACGGAGCATAAAGACACAGTGCATTACCATGACGACACCATCGTGGGTTCCAATGAATTTCTGGCATGCAGCACTCACTTCAGCAAGAGGCTTATAAACTAAGATGACCATTTTGGGGGGTAATCTAAATACTTTATGATGTACTGTCCTTTAATTTCAGTCAGAGTCCCTGCTGATATACAATGTCCCCTTTCTGATGGTTAGTAATGCTCTTATTCAGACTTCCTAGCACAGACATGGTCTGCAGCCACCCTGCAGGTTGGAGCTCAGGAAATTAGACTATCTATAAGCAGAGCCCACCTGAAAGGGCTTCTCTCCTCGGCTTGCCTCAGCTGGCTCCTGCTCTGGGGTTCTCGTTACACCAACCAACCACCAAGCCAGGCACAAGTTGCCACTTATCCTGGGCTTCTTCCTTTTCGAATCTCCATTAACCATCTCGTTGTTAGGCCACTACCCTTTCCCACATGGTCAGTCTTCTGAGTTGTAAGCGTGTTCTTACTCTGTGTCCTCTATAAGCAGAGCAAATTTCTGCTTTCACTTCTAAGTAACTCCTAGTCTGCATTATAATGCACAAATTTGCAAATCTCTGTGACCAACAGACCCTAGGGTGAGTCCCGCCTCACCATATGGATCTCAGCCTCCTGGTGTTCACATGTTTGTAAGATATCCCCTGGCCCCCTGGAGTGTGTGTGTGTGTGTGTGTCTGTGTACCTGTGACTCACTTCTAACCAACAGAATATAGCAAAGATGATGGGATGTTACCCCCACCATTATATTACTCTGTGCAGGACTCTGTCCTGCTGGTAGACATGCTAAGGGACTTTCTTTACTGGTCTTGAAGAAATCTCTGCCA
Source organism: Heterocephalus glaber (assembly GCF_000247695.1). The sequence goes on along the minus strand of NW_004624779.1, from coordinate 9,559,785 downwards.
TAAGGAGCACTCTGCTGGGAAAGCCCACAAGGCAAGGAAGTACATCACTAGGAACTATGAGGTTTCCAGTCGGAAACCAAAACCTCTCTCCTACAGCTGCAAGGAAACTGCCTACAACTGGGGAGCTAAGAAGTGAATCTTTGCCTGGCTGAGCCTTTGATGAGACCACAGCCCTAGTGGGTATCTGGACTGCAGGCTGGTGAGACCCTAAAGTAGAAAATGCAGCTAAGCTGTGTCTGAACCTCAGAATCTGTATGATAATACAAGTGTGTTGTTTTAAGCTAAGTTTGTGATTTTCTTTTTTTTGTTTTTTAAAGCAGCAACAAGGACCTGCCTTACCTCTGCAGCCTTATGTTGTAAAACATCCCTAGAGAACACTCAGTTCACTGAACAGAGCGCGCTTTCTCCTGACTCAACATTTCCTTTCTGTCTGGACAGCTTATCATCACACTCTTCATCTGACCAGCTTCCACTCCTTCTTAAGTATTGGTGGAACTTCATTTTTTTCTAGGAAATGTTTATACAATATGCAAGACCCACTCAGGTGAACTTCCTCTACACCCCGAGTGCACTTTCCTTACTTTATTGTCACCGTCATTTCCCCACCCAGTAGGCTGTGACTTCTTTAAAAACAGCAGTCTTGCTGGAATCACTGGATCTCCAGAATCCCTTCCAGTGCCTCAACAAGAGACTAAATGAATTAATGAGAATTCCAGTAAAGCATTCACAAAAAGGGCAAGGGCTCCAAGAACTAGGAACTGTTTGCAACTTTAAGAAATATTTCCTGAGCACTGTAGTGCTCTCAGGTGATGGCTGGAAAGACGTGAAAAACTGCCACATGTTGGCTCATGGACTGCATCTTCCTTGACCCAAACGAACACTCAGTGATTCAAGTGCAATCAACTCATCAGATACTATGGAGTCTCTTGTGTATCAGCCTATGGGGAAACCATGATTAAACAAGGCAGAATTGGCTTACAGTTTGGGTCACCTGATTCAAAGGGATCCTAGAAAATTCTTCAAGTCAAAACTGTTTTCTATTCTGCTCAACATACCAAGCGACAAGGAAAGGAACTGGTAAAAAAGAAAAATAGGTTCACTGACAACCTGTGATATTCTACTTATGGAAACTGAGAGTGAATGCTGTGTCACTGTCTTTTGAGAACGGATGAAGTTTACTGTCAGGGTGAAGAGCACACTCTTACCTTACTATACCTATAAAGAGAAAAAGGATGATTGGTCAGAGAAACACATGGGCTTGGTTTCAGAATCAACAAACATTTCAACATATCCACGGAGCAGCTGTGTAAGAATGACCCATGCTGGTTATGAAAGGACCCAGTGCTGTTTAAAAGGCTGGGATGACCACTTCTCCCAATGCAGGAGGGACAATCATGGATGCCACCAAGCTTCTTAGCAGAGCCCTGTCTGGAAACAGGAAATACGTGTCAACTTTGTCTCAAGGGCTTACTCTTCACTTTGAAATCCCTCAGATCACCTGCCCAGAGATATCTGAATTGAAGGATTAAGAAATAAGAAATCAGTAATCCAACTGACTGAGGACTCAGAATTCGGGCATTTATGATTGCTGCTTTGGGGGTGATAAAAAGCCTGGAACAAGTGGCTTAATATTTCCTGTATTCATAATGTAAACAAAATGTAGTAACTCTTACTCAAAACCCTATTATAAAGATTAATGGGAATGTTTTCAAACTTTTAAAGACTCACTGCTTTAAAAAAGATAAATGCCAAAGTAGGTATTTCAAGTGATTCAAATGAAAACAATGCTGAGATTCCACCTCACCCCAGAAAGAATGGCTGCTATCATGAAATCAACCAATAACAAATGCTGGCGGGGCTGTGGGGAAAGAGGAACCCTGATCCACTGCTGGTGGGAGTGTAGACTGGTGCAACCACTGTGGAAATCAGTATGGAGCTACCTCAGAGAACTAGGACTGGAAGTCCCATTTGACCCCACTATTCCACTGCTGGGGATCTTCCCCAAAGAATTAAAAGAATCATACCACAGTGATATACGTGCACCCATGTTCATAGCAGCACAATTTGTGACAGCTAAAACTTGGAAGCAGCCCAAATGCCCATCAACTGGAGACTGGATAAAGAAAATGTGGTTGTTTTTTTTGTTTTGTTTTGTTTTTATAAAATGGAGTATTACTCGGCCATAAAGAACGAGAAGCTATAGACATTTATAGCTAAATGGATGCACATTGAGGCAATACTCTTAAGTGTAATGGGACACATATGTGTAAATACTCAATAGTTTCTCTAGTGTGAGAAAGTGAAAGTGAAAATAAGGACTAAAAGGTATAATAGATAATGTGAAATAGGAAGAAAAGGGGCAAAGGGGAAGAGGTAGTGGGAGGGGTGGGGGAAAGGAAAGAAGGGAATGGAATTAATATGAGAAAATGAAAAAATGGAAACAAAATTTTTGTAAATAGGGAGGGATGGAGGGGTTGAAGGGAGGGTAGGGGAATGGGGAAAAATAAGAACCAAGATGGATTATGTAAAGGTGCAGATTTCCAATGATGAATGTCATCATATTGTATACCTTAAATGTACCAATAAAATTTAAAAAAAAGGTAAATGTCACAACAGAACAGCAAATATTTGGTTATTTCAAGCATGAGTAATATTGACAGCTTTTCATTTACTCCATGGACCCTGCAATATGAATTGTTTGGAAAATGCAGTGTGTGGGGGAGATAAGGACATAAAGCTCACGACCATATACGCGCTATGTGAGGAGGCAATATAATCTAATGGTAAAAAGTGGGAGCTTGGGAATCAGCACCAGGCTTCTAATTTCGAGTGACCTCCTTCTAGTAAGGGACCCTGGCAAATAACTGAACCTCTGCCTCTGTATTTTAGTTTTCTAAACTCTAAAATGAGGAGAACAATAGCAGTTTAGGATTGCTGTGAAGCTAAATTGAATGACAGGTGCAGTCAATGTGTGCTCAACAGATACTTGCTAATACTACTGAATCCTACATTTTAAATGTTTTCCTTTCCTTTAAATTTCATGGAAAACTTTTTAGATTTAGAATTTAAGAGTTATATAATAATAGTACCACATCTTGTAGGTTTAATCTCTAGGCTTAAAAAAAATTCTACTTTTAAAGAAATTATTTGTCTACTTTGATTCTAGAAAGCTAAAATAATTAAAAATTACAAATTGAATTAATATCTGTCAAAAATACTCTCTCAGTAGACAGACAAATTGGGATGGAAATGAAAAATGCCTGGCTCTTCCACAGACACTGTGAAGAGATTCCTCCTGGAAAGCTAAACTCTTGTTGATTTTGCTTTTATCTGTGCCCAATATTCTAAATACACAGATACTCAATATCAGGGCAGGGCAGAGTACTACTCATATCTTATGCTGTGGTTTTATCAACATTATACGTAGGTGGCTATGGTCTGAATGCTGCAGCCTGCCCCTCCACCCAATCTCTCATGTTGAAACCTGATCCCCATGTTGGTATCAGGAGATGGGGCTTTTCAGAAGTGATTAGATTATGAAGGCCAAACGCTCAGGAATGAAATTAGTGCCCTTACAAAAGAGGCTCAAGGGAGTTTGTTTCTACCACCATCTGAGGACATGGTGTAAAGTTGCCACCTATTAAGAGTTATGAGAAAAGGTCCTTACCAGATACTGGGAGTGCTGAACCTGCTTGCATTTTGTTCTTGGACCTGAGGCTTCCACCACCCAGAACTTGTGAGTAATAAATTTCTACTGTTTATAAGCCACCCAGTTTATGGTATTTTGTTATAGTAGCTCAGGCAAAGACAGTAGGGAAATACAGATTTAATTATTCTTTGAGAAGAAAGTATCTCAATGCCTAGCAGTTCTTCTTATACATCTTACATATGAGGTATGTAAGTGAAAGAACAAAAACACCAATACTACTCTTCTTCCAGGGAGTGAGGGATCTCCTCTAAGAATTTAATTAGCTGGGCCATTAAAGGGTCTCTGGATTTTCTCCAGGTCTTAATGTAGCTAAGGGAGCAGCCACTAAGAGAAATGCAGCTTAGTAATTTCTTATGATGAGCAGGCCAAAGGAACACTGTGCTGATATGGGACAGTGGTTGAATGAAAGACACAGACATTGTTCTGTACAATGAGGGCTGCTACCATCTGTCTGAAAAGAAGCCTTGCTAATTATGGTGCTGGTAAGGAACATGTCTTTCATTGTCGTACTGAGCTGATATTGTACAACCTCTGAAAATTAACATTTGATCCTTGAAGTAGGAAGGTAGTGATTAAGAGGATATGTGGTTAGGTGACTAAGAACAGAGATAGCAGTGTCAAGCAAATATCTGTTGGGACATTATAAGGATAAACAGGACTGACTCATCTTGAAGAGGAGACCATGAAAGGACAAGAAATGTGCCTGTGTCTACCTTACCTGGATTTGAGAAATAAAATACCATCATGAACTGTACTGGTCTAAAGAGCAGACATGGGAAAATGCATTTCTTAGAATCTTTGGGATGAGATCAATACTTGTGGCTAAAGAGTTTCTCAAAAGGTGAGTTATATATTGGCAATAATAAGGAAAAAAAGCCTTGCATCAAGGCACAGGCCTGTTGCCAAGGTTAGGAGCTCCCCAAGTTGCATTTAACAACTTCTTGAGTACTTTTCCCTTGGATTCTATTTAAGTCCCTATTAAATAAAAAAACATCAATACTCTTTGCAGCAATGTAACAAAATCCGGTCCCTACAACATTAACATGAACAATATCCAGGATGTAATTCAAACTATTTGACATATGAAGAGGTAGGAAAATGTGACATATTCTGAAAGGAAAAGACAACCAACAGACGCCAACTGTGAGGTGACCAGGATGGTGAAGTAGGCAGACAGGAACTTTAAAGCAGCTACCATAAACACGTCAGTTAACAAGAAGGCAAACATGCTCATAATGAATGAAAAGATCTGCAAATTCAGTAGAGAGGAAAAAAAGAAAATTAACAACTGAAAAATACAATAGCTAAAATAAAAACTGTATTCAATACTAGAATGGAGATGCCAGGTAAAAGAGAGAATAAACTTGAAGATATATCAATGGAAAACATTTAATCTATAGAGAAAATAAAGACTAGAAAACAAGAAAAATAACATCTCAGAAACTTCTTGCATAATTTCAAAAGCTCTAACTAGGAATAAATGGAGTTCTAAAAGAGTTGGACAGGATGGAACTGAGAAAATAATGCTAATGGAACTCTAATTCAAATAAAATTATATGTTTAGGTATGGCACAGTCATACTGATGGAAACTAAAGATAAAATCTAAACCCTATAAAACATATTTACCTGATAAAATATTTTATATAGGAGATGGGTAGTTAGAATGAATGTTTCTTATAAAATTTGTAGGCCACAGGCAGTGGATAACATCTTTAAAGTGACTGAAGAGGGAAAAAATTGGCTTAAATCCTTCGTCTAGTAAAAATATTCTTTAAAAACAAATATGAAGACATTTACAGAAAGGTATGCTACCACTGAACCAGCACTGTAAGAAATATTAAATATTCTTCAGTCTAAAAAGAAATGAAATCAGTAGGGAACTCAAGACATTCAGAAATGAAGAAATTATAAATAGCAAAAATGTGAAAAATAGATTTTTTTCTATTTCTTTATAATACATAGATTATTTAAAGCAATACTGCCTAACAGAAATACGTGAACCACAATAAGTAACTTAAAATTTTCTAGTAGACACATACAATAAGTTAAAAAAGATTAATTTTAATGTATGAAAAATATGTGAAATATACTCATGATTCCTACATATAATCAATGTAAATTAGATATTTTCAAGTCCTTTCATATCCAGCATATATTTTATACATATCTTAATGGAGAGAAAGCACATTTTAAGTGCTCCAAAGCCACTGTTGGGCAATGTGAGTTTAAAGCAAAAGTTGTACCATTGTTTTGTGGGTTTATAATGCATACGACAAATATATCAAAGGACAGTGGGGAGGAGCTTTGCAAAGTTTCCACGTCTACATAAGGTTTATAATATTAAATATACTGGGGCCAGGGATTTAGCTCAGTGGTTCTGCTGCCTGCCTCGAAAGTGCAAGGACCCAAGTTTGATCCCCGGCACCAAAAAAAAAAAGTAAATATTAAGTATACTGTAAAAAGAATACATAATTCTTAGAGCAGGTACAAAAAATGCAGAGGCATAGTTTAAAAAATAATAATTAAAATTAAATTCTAATTTTTTTTTAAAATCCAGAGGACAATAAGAAAGGAGAAACAGCAAAACAAATAAAAAGAATGAGAAAAAAAAAGATGTTAATTTGGTAGCTCTAAATCCAACCAAATCAATAATTACATTAAATATAAATGAATACTAAAAGGCAGAGATTACCAAAATGAATAAAAACACAAGATCCAACTACATGCTACCTACAAAACACTTTTTATGAGTCTTTCACATATGCAAACAGTTAAGTATGAGAAAGCTAGAGTGGCTATATTATCAGATAAAATAGACTTTAAGACAAAGAATATTTTCAAAAACAAAGTCAATTCAACAGGATGATTTAACAATTATAAATGTATGCATCCGACAACAAAAGAACAGAATTAAAGGGAGAGACACAGACAGTTCCATAATCAATGCAGGAAAATTTAACATCCTCTTTGCAGGCATTGTTAGAGCTAGACCTAAACACAGCAGCAACAACACCCTCCATCCACCCCCAAACAAAACAACCTATTTAGATTATAGAGGATCTAAATAACAGCAACCACCTTGACCTAACTGGTATTTCTAAAACATTATGCAACCAACAATTGCAAAACACATATTCATTTCAAATGCAAATGGTATGCTGACCAAGAGAAGACCATATTCTGAGCCATAAAGTCAAGATCGGAATGAGGATAAAAACCATTCCCACTGCTACATCTCACCATCCTTTCTTTCTTTTTTCTTTTTTTCTTGGTACCGGGGATCGAACTCAGGACCTTGTGCTTGTGAGGCAGGCGGCGGAACCACTGAGCTAAATCCCCGGCCCCTTATCATCCTTTCTTAAAAAACAACTGCCCCAATTCTCCTGCCCCCAAACCAAAGAAACAAAACTAAGAAAAAAAAGTAAAAACGACCGGTTTTTCCCCACAGGTGAGAGAGGTAATGTTTATTTAGATTATAGGTGCTCAACACATGTTCATATATTACTAAACAAATAATGAATACATATTTTAAGATTGTGTGACTGCCCTAAGAGCATCCAAAATTAAAGGAAATTGAGAATGAGTATTTAAACATTCAATATAGTTTCTGAAAAACCTGACAGAATTTATTTAAATCTACATTTAGGGATTTAATCATGATTATTCAAATATGTTATTATTCTATCATACTTCTTAGAGGTTGTTTCCTTTTTGCAACCACTTTTCTACATTTCCATTAACTTAATTTTAAGGCTGAAACACTGAAGTGCCTGAGGAAAAGAGAAAGCTCAGAGTCAATTCCCAAAGCAACTCTAAATCCATCACACTATATTTGTATACTGGAGTTTGATTTAAATACATTAATGTATGTGAATTTCCAAAGTGGCTAAGCTGTAGTTGCTATAGAAACCATGACTTTGAATTTCCTTTTAAGTTTAGTAAGTGCTCACACATAAAAACTGATCTCCCTAGACAGCTATCTCAAGTTGCAGATACGGCTTGTGGCAATAAATTCATAAATATCATGATTCACGATGATGTGTGCACTTAACAGATATCTATCATTATGAAAATGTATTTTTTTTTCTTTCTTTTTTTTTTGGTACTGGGGATGGAACTCGGGTCCTTGCACTTGTGAGGCAGGCGGTGTAACCACTGAGCTAAATCCCCGGCCCTATGAAAATGTATTTTAATGCATGCCCTTGGTTAGTAGATCAAAGGCAATTCAAGATGCAACTTCTCAGAATCAAATTTACCTGGAAGCCATCTACTCTTATATGACACCTTTGCTTATGTTACAGTTGATTACAGTACAGGTAAGTCACCCAACTACACACAGACACCAAATTAGTCTATGGCGTCTCTGAATCTATACAAGAAAAGTTTTTATCTGTATTGAAATAGCAGAAAATCTAGCACCTTCTCTCAAAAACAGAATGTACCAAATACATGGAATGTATGTATTTTATACAGAAGCAAATCCCTTCTTGTGTGTGGCTATTTAAGCACTCTAGATGATGTAAAGGCACAATTTCTTTCTTACTAATGTAAACAGTCTTCTCAATTATTTATCATATGGATAATCCATTCTACAATCACTTTTTCCACTCTAATCTATTCCCTGTTATACAAGCTGCTCCAGCGCTACCATTTTCTGCTCTTAATGAGTAACAGGGCATACAAGTTAATTTTAATATTAGCCTAGAGAAATTTTGGGGGGGGCAGATAAATCTACTGCAAAATTAATCAAGTATTCCAAAGCCAAAACCAAAAAATAATTAAAGACTACTTTCTATTTTTGATTATACCAGCCTCTGCTGGTTTCCACTAACACAGAAAATTAGGAGACGAGGAACTCTTAGAGGTGAGATTAAGAGTTTCTCTGGACTTACATATCTCACCATGTACTAAATGAAAATAAAAATGGATCAAAGATCTAAATGTTAAAACAAACAATCTGCTGGAAGATAAAAATAAGTAAAACTCTTGAAGGCATAGGTAAGGACTTTTTGAACAGAACCTCACTGGCATAAGAAAAAGTACCAAGAATCAACAAATAGGATCATAAAAAATGTTTTTGCACAGCAAAGGAAACAACCAACACAGTGAAGAAACAACCTACAGAATAAGAAAAAAATTTTTGCCAGCTATTGCTCAGAGAACTAGTATCTAGAATATAGAAAGAATTAAAAAAAAATCACACTCCCCAAAATAAAAAGCCCAATCAAAAAAATGGGCAACTCAATAGACAATTCTCAGAAGAAATACAAACAGTCAATAAATACACAAAGAAATGCTCATCATTGCTTGCCACTCGAGAAATGCAAATTAAAACAACACTGAGATTCCATCTTACCTCAGAATGGTCATCATCAAGAAATCAAATAACAAAAGCTGGTGAAGCTGCAGGAAAAAAGAAACCCTTCTACATTGCTGGTGGGAATGTAAACTAGTGTAACTGCTATGGAAATCAGTATAGAAATTCCTCAAAAAACTAAAGACAGAAATTCCAATTGATCCAGCTTATTACTGTATAGTGTTACAAGAACACCTATGTTTATAATAGCACAATTCATAATAGCCAAATCTTGGAAGGGGTCTATATGTCCATCAATGGATGAATAAATAAAGAAAATGTGCTATTTACACTCAATAGAGTACTACTCTACCATAAAAAAGGATAAAATTGAGTCATCTGTATGAAAATGGATGCACCTCGAGACCATAATGTTAAGTGAAATAAATTAGACATATAAGCTTAGATATCATGGTTTCTTTTTTATGAGAAGCCCAAAATATACATAAAGGGCCGGGGATTTAGCTCAGTGGTTCCGTCACTTGCCTTGCAAGCGCAAGGACCTGAGTTCGATCCCTAGTACCAAAAAAAAAAAATGTGTACACACACACACACACACACACACACACATATATATAAATAAAAAGCAAAATAAATGAAAATACAAGTAGGGACATAGATCATCTTCAAATGGGAAGGGGAGCAAGAGATGCAGGGAAAGAGCATGAAAAAAGAACGGAGATGTTATGTATGTGGAATGTAATCAATATGTAATGCAAACATGTACTAATAAAAAATAAAGAATGAGGGCTGGGGATGTAGTTCAGTGCTGCCATGCCTGCCTGGCAAGCGCAAGGTCCCAAGTTTGATCCCTGGTACCGAAAAAAAAAAAAGAATGGAAAAAATATTACTCGACCTGATATGACTGTGAGATAAACATGAGTTTCCTAGAGACCTGACTCTCATCAAGTACTTTAATTTATACTAACTTTTGAATGGACAAAACCAAGACTTGTGTATGAAATGTGGCCTTGAGTGGTTTCAGACCACAGGGAGACACACCAGTATCAAGACTGTAAAAATAGTTCATGGAGGAAATGGTTCAGGGTCAGAACCATAAATACAGAATTATAACAGAATTCTAAGAATTAAGTGGGACTTATGAGGCCTATAGGGTCATAGACACACTGGGGCAAGTCAGGCATGGAGCAATTTGATCTTTAGGTAAAGATCTCAGGAGCTGGGGATTTAGCTCAGTGGTTCCGCCGCCTGCCTTGCAAACGCAAGGTCCTGAGTTTGATCCCCGGTATCAAAAAAAAAAAAAAAGGATCTCAAGATTTGTGGCTCTTCTTTTACTGATGTTTGCACTTTTTTTTGGTACCTAAGTACTCCTGTCCTAATAAGTTATATGCTGAGAAACTATATCCCTGTGTGTATTATAGCTATATCTAAATTAAGAGCATAGAGACTCTGAATAAGAACCTTAGAAACTCACAAGTAAAGTGCATGAATTTTATAGCACATATTTTAAACACATTCTGATTCTTACAATACAGTTTGGCTTACATTTTCTGGGCTGTGTTCCTAATATCTGGATTCATGACTTCTAGAAAAAAAAGGTCTTAATGGGTATACAGAAGCCCTTCTCCTATTATACTTTTTAATAATGATTTTCTAGATGCAATGTGCGCTTTGGTATAATTTTTCCCTGGTATAATTTTACTATCTCACAATGTCCAATAGTTAGAACATTTTATTTAAAAGGGCAATGATTAATTTGACTTATGAAAATATCTTTTCTCCCTGATTAAGACCAACTTCGACTAAAACTTGGTCAAAGTTTTCAGTAACACAGTCTTAGGAATCTCTGCCCTCTGGTACATGAAAAACTAAATTTATTATCTGTTGACTTTAATGTGTTTTTTGAGCTTTGTCATCTGAGAGGTTAAGCTCTGGAAAATATATATTTCGCTCTCAGGTTCATGGACATTCTATCAACAAGGCACAAGTTTCTCTGTGGCTTTTGTGAAAGAGAGACGAGGGAATTCCTAGACAATGAAGCCAAGACAGCATAATGACAGTTCTGCTTAGGAAAGCAGGAACAAAGGTTAAAAGAAATTAAGGAGACGTTATGATTATGGAAGAAAAGTATTTTGAGGTCTGTTCAATTTCACTACGAAACACTTGAAAAAATGGCAGTTGAGTTTCAAGACCAATGTGTCTGTCACTAACATCTATAGAAAGTGACATTAAGATGAGAAATAGCAGCCGCGCTGATTTTCTCACCTTCTTGTCCTCCCACGTGATGTGCCTTGTGAATTCCACTCTGGGGAAGACACACCACCCCTCTGCACACTTGCTCCTAGACTGATGAAAGTTACTGGCCAAAGTAGGCGGTTAATTTGACTATATGAATTGCTGTTTCCCACACTCCTTATGGTTTAATTTTTATTTAATCTCTCTCATCACTTCTGCTCCAGAAAAACAAATCTTCCTTTTCTTTTTACTGCTCTGTGCCTTTCACTTCATTTCCTCCTTCCAGCTACAAGTTCGTGCCCCTATAATATCTCCTCTTTTTCCTATTTTCAACTATTTCTTCTCCATGGATCTTTCTTCGTCTTGCAAAACTGATCATTTTGCCTTATCCTTAAAGAAAACAAAAAAGATCAAGAAGAATACCATTCTCCTTCAAATCTTACTTCATGAAACTTCCAAGAGTTTTTTCCTCCTACACCAACCTAATGTTTTTATTTTTCCTTAATTTTTTCACTGAAAAGTGTCCTATGCTTACCACCTCACTTCCACAACCCTTATGACCTTGCTGAATTGCTGCAAACCTGGCCTCAGCAGTCAACATCTTAATGGACCAATTCTCTCAAGGACTATCAAACACTTCCTAGGAGTCAGATTTCCTTGGCCTATTTTCACAATATGCAGAACTGTTGATGACCATCATTCTAGAAATTTCTTACTTCTATGATATTGAGCTCTCCTGTTTTTTTTTCTTGATGATTATCATGTTCTCAGTTTCCTCTTCCTCCTCTGCATGTAGAAGTATATATTCCTGAAGACTGTGCTTAGTTTCTTAGTGTACAGCTCATCATTCTATAGTTCCAAGACTGGACTTCGAAAGTCTCCATTTTTTTTTTTGGCCAACTCATTCTTTAATCTAGACCCCCCCCCCCAAAGCCTCTTGGTTTCATAGGTGGGGCTTTTGGGAGGAGACTGCATCATGGGGGTATGATACTTATCAGTGGATTAGTCCAACAATGATTTTATAACTAAATGTGATTGGGATGATGAAGCCTGGTTGGAGGAGGTGGGTCACTGGGGGTGTGGCCTGGAAGGGTGTACCTTCCTCCCTCCTTTCATCCTACTCTCTGCTTCCAGCGGCCATGCAGGCCTTCTCTGCCATGACGCTCTGCCTTGGAGCCAGCCAACCATGGACTGAAACCTCTGCAACCTGTGAGCCAAAATAAATCCTTTCTCCTTTAAGTGGGTGTATTGTGTCTCAGCAGTGAGACAAGTAAGTAAGACACAGAGCAATCCAATGGACTCCACCAGGCCTCATCTCACTTGACTTCTTAGCAGATTTAGACACTGTAGCTCATTCTGCTCCCTTCTTCCTGCTTCCTTGACATCCTTCCCTACTTTCCTTCAATTCTTTCAGCATCTTTTCTGCTTCCCAGGCAAACTCTTCTTTCTCTCCGCAACCATTAAATGTTAGAGTTCCTCAGCACACGCTCACTTTATCACTTTCTATTCATTTCTAGCTTCAATTCCATGGATATGTGGAAGGCACAAATGTTCACCTCTGCGCTACACTTCTTTTGAGCTTCAGACACAGGCAAACACAGGGATGCACATGTGCACAAACCGCCGGTTTAGATCTCTCCTTAGGTGTTACAAAGGAATTTCAAACTCAGTTTGTTCAAAACAAACTAAGGATTTCTTCCCAGGTCCTATCTTTTCAGGACTTTGTGAACAATACCCTTCTCCTTGCAGGTATGTGAGACAAACTGAGACATCAAAGAAAAAAAAGTCACACTTGATATCTCCCTCTCTTTTACCTCAGTATCCATCCATTACCGACATTCAATCTATTTTACTCCCTAAATGTCTTCCACAGTGGTCTATTCTCCTTTTTTTGTTACCTCCACTTTAGTCCAGACAAGTAAAAATTCATCTAAAATCCTGGAAAATATGCATATTATTTCTCATATATGTATATATATAGTTTTAAAAATAATACCTATTTCTAATGGTCTCAGTTTACCTTGAATATAGCCATAACTCCCAAAATAAGGGTAAAAAAGGCTTAACAGTAAAGAAAACTATGTTTACAAAGCTATTACTATCATGAAAGTATTGTTAATCATTTCTAATCCATTCTGATTGAAGATTGGGCAGATATAAGTATAAATTACTTATTTAACAAGTTTGAATAATGATTTCCACATTTGGGATGGAAATAAACGGTTTCTGGGATATCACTATTTAAATGTCCAAAACCCAACTGATATTTATTTTTATGACCCAATTTTACAAGAACATACTTGCTTGGTAAAGCCTGCTTTTTGTGGCAAGATGTTTACAGTTTAGAAAGGTTTTTATCCCGAAGAGTGTAAAATATTTTAAAGTTTCAGGTATTTATCCTCAATGACTCACTTCTGGATGGGGGTGAATAAATGAGATGTTGTTCCACATTATCACATAAATATTGGCACTGTCTCTGCAGATGGCAGGATGTACAGTTTCTTTTGAAAGATTATAGATGATCCATATGTAACAATATAAATCATTTCACATTATGGTCTGTTCTGCTAGCAATTAAGCAGTAAAATACTCTGATCAAAATCTAAATAGATTACTTGAAATTTTTCTGAAAGATTAGAGAAAAAATATAAATCTATCCCTGGAGTATTATTTTAACATCATGTTTCAACAACATAACATGGATATCTCTGCCTTTTTAATAACTTAAGACTGTCAGACTTATGACAAATTAATCCACAGAAAGTTAAACGCAGCCAGACAGATAATAATAAAAACCATCCAAGTCCCTAAAATATTGACTGCTGTGAAGCATCACTCATAAACACAGGGGGAGCACAGGAGGGTCTGAGCAATTTTCTGACATGAAAGTGACTCCACAATTCATGGTGATAGTACCTGCTGTGGGGGAGTTTGCATGGTGTGACTTCTTGGGCAGGTTGAAGATCTGTTCGCCAGGGTCAGGGGGAGGAATTGCATCTTGGCCTTGTCGTGCCTCAACCGGATCATACTCCTTCCCATCATAGTTTGCATCGTAGAATTTCTTAAACCACTGAATAAAATCCAGGTTGTCCTGGAAACGTCCTTTCACTAGCTTCTCCACTGGAATCACCTGGGATAAAATCACTATGTGAGTCACGAATCTCATGCTTGTTGGTATTTAATACAACTGAAGTGTTCCCTAAATATGAATATTTCCTACTTACCTGCAATTCATGACCACTGATATCTTCTGAGCTGCTTAGCCAGCTGTACAGTTAATGTAATTTTTCATCCTATTAAAGAAGAACTTACCCAAACATGGTTCTCCTGAAATATTTAATACTTCTGAGCAAACTAGACAAGGAAGGAATACCCTTAGTTGTCCAGAGAGTCTAGCTCTTTCCCTATAGGATCTTGACTGTCAAGGAATTTCTCCACAAAAACATGGGCTTGGGATGTTGTGCTATTTCAAGACTGATGAGCTTTCCTATTTTTCTTTGTAACACTTTGCCCAGTTGTGGGGGATAGATTTTTAAAAAATTAGTACGTGTTTTTACAGTACATAATAATTACATTCCCTATGAGAAGTTTGTACATGTATGTAACACATCTTAATTCTTTTTTACCCTCCCTTCATCTCTTAGTTTTCTTCCCTATTGCAAAAGATCTAGCTCCCTGTTCCCTATTATCTATCTTGTATTTTGCTCTTCAATTTATTTATAATTTGGGTTTCTCATGTAAGAGAAACCATGTGATATTTAAGCTTGTGTATCTGATTTATTTCATTTAACATTATGGTCTTGAGGTACATCCATTTTCCTACCAATGACTCAAGTTTATGGGATAAACTCTTACAAGGATTATAGCTAATAGAGAGTACAAATGAAAAAACTCAAGTAAAAAATGGATATCAATCTAGTGGCTCATATTAAAGAAACTGAGCTTTCCCAGAGCTCATGTGTAATGTAGAGACTAGTATGTAAACGGCTAACCACAACATAGGCCCCGCATTCCATGGGCTCCAAGAGCACAGGCAGCACACCATCAGCGTGCAGAGGAAAAGAGGGAGGCTGACCAAGGAGTCAGAGAAGGCCCCGAGGAGGAGGTGCACAGGATTCCGGTCAGCTTCCAAGACAGGAAGCTCAGCTTTCATGGAGTAACCTTTCCTATCACAACCTGAAGAGTCAACCAGTATTCCCTATAGAGCCCTTATAGGAATTTTTAGAATTATAATAAGGAAAAAATGGAGTTTGATTGCTTAGCTCTAATTCGGTGGGCCACTATTTTTTAAGGACAATGGAAAGGTACTGGGCCCACTGCAGATTTTACTTCCTATATATCTGGGCAGGAATACTGGATGAATGGAGACCGTGAAAAAGTGACAAAACTAAAGGGTGAGTCAGACTCTGCGTGTGTGTATACACATGCGACTTGGACAGAAACCTAGGGCTCAAAGCATGTGGCTTCACTGTGACAATATGAATGGAAACTATATAAATTAAACTTTCAGTGAGGCTTTGCATCCTCGGGAATTATATACCATTCACATTCTAAAATGTACCAAAAGGACATTAAAAAATATTGAAAGACATTAAATATCAGTGACAGTTTGAAAGGAAAAAGTGATTGTTGTATTTTCGGCCATCCATTAAACTAAATGATTGATAATAAAATTCTCAAAAGTGCTTTCTTTACAGATGAAATAAAAACTGAATCAACTACAGAACAAAATAAACAGAAGCAAACTGTTAGAGAGCACATTTCTCAGGAAGACTCTTCTGATATCCGACACTTGAGTGCTGATATTTCCCTCCTCTCACTTCCCTTTAACTCTCATGGGGACAATTCCTGCTATAGATACAGTTAACAGAGTTTTCATTGTACTGGTTACTTTTATGTCTTTTGCAGTTTTAAGCTTTTGTTCATGTAGTCACTGATTATTGTAAAATGACCTCCTAGAGAATACAGCTCTTTAATTAACATTCTATTGTACTTTGTCTACTGCCAGACTGAGAATTTATAGTTTTAGATAATAGTGGTACCTTACCAGTTAAAATAAGGGTCTTACTTATGTTGACTTAACCTTAAACTCCTGTCAAAATGAAAGTTTCAGGGGTATAAGTTCAAAATCTGAGGGGGGTAAACAAAATTTTGCACAGAACCTTCTGAGATACCGTTGGGCTATGACAGACATAACCAATGTGTAACACTCTCTCTCACAGGACTTATGGGTTCAAACAGCTTAGGAAAGCCACAGAGGCTAACAAGGGCCATAAAGGCTAGGCTCCTTCCACTTCAAGAATTTTCTTCAACATTAACAACTTCATCCATTCTCTATGTGCTCACTTCCAGAAACACGGAGCCCATTAATTTGATATATAGCAAATTCCATTAATAAATCTATGAACATGTGGTTTTTTCCTAATGTAGAACTATGAATAGAAAAATGAATGAAAAAGACACAAGTGGAACTGTTAACTTACTAAAAGCAAGGAGAACCTATACAGCTCTGCTTCTGAAAATGTACAGGAAGACCTAATTGGAAGTTAGCCACAGTAAAAAGACATAAAATAAGTTGAAAAGGATTTGAAAGGCTGTATAAGGCATATTTTGAAATAAAAATTCTGAGAAAATGAGAAGCTGGATTTTCTTAATAGTTTGAAAAGAACATTTTTACTTAAAACACTACTTGTATTAAATTAAAAATATATATAATTTATCAAATTCACTTAACCTCTACCTCTTATAATCTAGTATTTATTTCTATTGCCATAGCCTATTGCTATTATTTATTCAAAGAAAAGTTTTTCATTATTCAAAATTCATTTCTTTGCAATCATTCTATGAGATATATCATGAATGAGAAATATGAATTAAATATGTGTTTTAGTAGTAGTAAACATACAGAAAGCGACTGAGTGGATTTAAGCAGTAGTTCTTCATTAAGAAAAAAAGGACTCTACTACCTAACTCCATTAGTATCACTCTAGGACAAAATTACAATAATTCAAAGGGCGAAAAGGGGGAAATGCATGGACACAGAATTCGAGGGCATATACTATGCTGGGCACTTTCACACGTATTCCCTTATTTCAACTTCATAACCACAGGTAAGGGGTTTCTATCCCAGATTTACAGATGGGTGAGCTTAGACTCAACGACTTTGTAACTTGCTCAAGTCATGGAACTGGGATTCAAAGTGATGCTATTTCCACTGTAATGTGTTGTTTTTCCAAACAGCTACTGAGGCATCTGGAAAATGTAAAAATTTCTCATCTGCAATGCTAAAACACAACATTTGTGGTTCCTGTTACAGTTTTTAGTCTAATGGCTACAAGTTTAGACAATCTCTTGAAATAAAACCTCATACAGGGCTAGGGATTTAGCTCACTGGTGCCACACCTGCCTGGCAAGTACAAGGTCCTGAGTTTGATCCCCAGTACCAAAAAAAAAAACCCCGAACCAAACCAAACCAAACCAAACCAAACCAAAAATACCTCATACAAATATGGGAAGTAGGGTTGATGCTTTATGCTATATATAGATCTCAACTTGTTGATATATCAACAAGTATCCTGCTTATATGTTCCTAGGTTTTTGCATTCTGTTTGAAAAGAATTTTAATGAAAGGATGCATTTTATGGAGGTACAAATGAATCTCCTACCTTATCGACGTTCATTCGCTTAAATGATGCTTGCAGAAGTTTAAAATTGTGAATATACTCATGCTCCAACTTTGCTTGAAATTTTACTTTCTTCAAACTAATGCAGCCTGGAAAGAGCATGTCCATGAACTGGCAATAGGCCGCTCCTAGAAAGACAAGAAAAGTATGTGTGTGAGTCTTGCTTAACCCAGATGTGGCTGAGGATTGCTATGCAGGAAACAGATCGTGTTTACAGACAGGGTCATTCACAGCAGAGCCTTCCTGGTTGTGTGCATTCCTGTAATCACTGCACATACACTTCCTTGTCCATAGGAGCTAGGTGCTGGAGGGAAAGGACCTTGTCTCACTGAAGCAGCACACGTGTCCTCCCCGCTGCTGGCCACTGTGGAGTGCATGGAATGCATCACAGCACCACGGGTCCCTTACCGACCAGCTTCTTGGCAGAAGCTCATTTGCTGATGCCAAGAAAATCAGGGTAAGGATAATTCTTCCTAACTTCTACCAGAGAAAACAAAGGAACATACTTTTTCTCCTAATCTAGAACTACCATATCTGCTCCATGTTATCAACAGATAAGCATTTAAGAAGAGAAAGAACACAAATATAAACATGAGAGAGCTACAAAACTTCCCATGAAATGTGTAGCACAAAATATATACATATGCGTAAGACATTTCCCATCCACCTTGCAAAATAACTGGGGTAAAAACTGTGTCACTAAGCTGTCTAATATCAAAAACAATTGCATACCAATTTAATTGTGGTCTGGAGCAATAGAGTTCCCACCTTAACACAAAGGATGAAGTCAAGGACTCCATGACACTTACTGAAGTTCAGAGTCATGCTGTTTATGACTGAGAAATAAATATAACAGAAATGCTCAATAAGTCCCCTGAGGAAATGGTCATAGGACAAGGTGTTTTTTCCAATTTAAAGAACTCTTAGAACATGACAATTTCTTGAAAATCATGGTGTTTAGTAAAAGAAATTCAAAGCCAGAATTCTTTTTCAATAAGAAAAGTAACTGAGAGGCAAGAACGGAAACCAGTGGCCATTTAAAAATTCTTTGCTCATCCGGATCTCTTGGTCTGTTTTTAGAATGTGCAATGATCAGTCTTTCTGAGGTTGGCTTCCCTCATCCTTTACCACTGAGGCTTCGGTGAGAAGCCTTTCCTTCCATGTGGGCAAGTCACTTTTAGATGGGAAGGGTCCACTCTGTCTCTTATGCCACATAGGTGTGGAACATCCTTTAAGGAGGCAGAGGCAGACAACCCACATAAGAGAGAACAAAAACCCCAGGGACCTAAGGGTTGTAAAACAGGAAATACTGGGGGAACTCATATTTTGTAGGCAAGGGCAGAAAGCGATGAAATCTAGACCATGATAAAATCTCCAGAGTCCCTAAATCTGGCTTCCACTTAAATGCCAGTACCCTAAATACTAGCTAGTGAGTTCCACATCAAGATGAGTTTTCTTAAAAACAAGACCAAATACATTAAACCAAAATCAAAAACACCAAGGGGAGGGGGACATTTAAGAGAAATATCATGATATGGGGGCATTCTTATAGTCATTCAATTTTTTAGTTCATTTTGAAGTGTTATAAGATGTAGTAAATTCCAATAGCCACCTTAACATTATTTTTACATAGGATTGTTTTGTTACTTGCTCTGTAAAGTTTTTTTTAATTTTTGGTACCTGGGATTGAACTCAGGACCTTGCGCTTTTGAGGCAGGCATGGCGGCGCCACTGAGCTAAATCCCCAGCCTAAAGTTATTTTCACTTTTGCAGAGTTTGGGATAAAATTTACTCATGGAAACCCAGGTATTATTCACAAACCAACCAATTAAATCACTCACCTTTAAAAAAAATTAACTTTTGAAAAGAAACATTCCATTTAGAGAGAAAACAAAGGAAAAAAAATCACCTTTAGTGTTACCATCCAAGAGATAACCACTAATTACATTGTCATATGCCATTTTAATCCTTTTTTTGGGAGGGAGTATTATATATTTTTTCTTAAAAAGGTAAAAATACTTTTAAAATATCATATATTATGCATTTTATGTACAGTTTTGTTTTTAATTATTAGTCTCTTTCTGGGTCATTTCAAATTTTCTACCAGTATTTCTTTTATTAGTACATAATCCACCAATATTTTTAATAGCCTCCTGATATTTATATCATGCTTAGCAACTTTTCCAAACCAAGATTACATCAATATTCATGTGTAGTTTCTTTAAGTACTTTTATGATCTCAAATTTTACATTTAAATTCTGAATCCATGTGGAATTTATTTTGGTCTATGATATAAAGTACGGTTCTAATTTTAGTCATTCCAAATGTTAGTCGAAATCTGTCGTTTTTGGCTTCCCTCCATTTGGACACCTCCCTACCTAGGGAGGTGCTATAGGGTATTACTTCCCACCACAGTAGCTGAAGGTGTGCAGGCTTTCTTTTCCAACTCTAGCAATACGGGTGCAGGCCTTTGACCAGAGCTCTGCCTTGGATGTGCCTTCCCAGGTCTCCAAATGGCAGTAGTGACAGAACACAGAGACCATTAGAGCTTAGTCACCACAGCAGTAATGCGACTACAGTCTTGAACAGCAATAGCAGAACAGGAGCACCCTCACCATTATATTCTTATGCTACAACGGAAGTTACGTTCCTATCTCCTTAGCATCCTTTGGTTCTTTCATCTTCTGAGGTTGGCTTCCCATTGACTCTGAATTACTTAATCTCTTTCCTGGAAATTCCTCTTCTGCTTAAACTTGTCAGGATTAACTTCTGCTATTTTCAACTCAAATTGCCGACTGATAAAGTCAAGTAGGTGTTGAATATAAACATTTCACAGGTAATCTATATTTTCCCCACTGACAAGGAGCACTGTCTTTACTATCCTATATATTACTTTCCTAAAACATATGCTTACATCTCTTTCTAGACTTTAATTTTTTTTCTTGTCTGTCTCCGTGACAGTTCCACACTCTCAGTTCTGTATTACTTACTAGCTGTGGGAAAATTTTCCTTTCCTCCTTCTCAAAACTTTCTTATATTTTATCATGAATTTATTCTTTCCATTATATTTTTAATTTGTTGTTCATGGCACATGAAAAATAACAGCTTTTAAAAAAACAAATCATTTTATGATTTAATAACAGCTTTACTGGTATAATTCATACAACACAAAGTTCAACTTTTTGAAGTGTACAGTTAGTAGTAACCACAGAAGTATATATTCATTACTACTAATTCCAGAAGATTTTCATGACCACAAAAAGAAACTGCATACTCATTAACAAAAACTTTCTACATTCTCTTCTTCCCCCACACCCTGGTAACCAGTAATCTATTTCCTGTCTCTATGTATTTATCTATTCTACACATTTTATATAAGTGGAATCATAAAATTTGTGGCCATTGTGCTTGATTTCTTCTATTCAGAAAAAAAATCTCTTCAAGATTCACCAATGTGGTAACACGTGTCAGAATTTCACTCATTTTTAGAGCTGAATAATAATATTCATTGTATAAATATACCACATTTTATTGACCCAATCATCAATTTGTGGACTATTTTGAATACTACTACTACTACTACGAGGATTTGTGTACAAGTTCTTGTGCAGATGTTTATTTTCAATTCTTGTGTGTGTATGTGTGTGTATATATATATAATACAAATATATAAAATATGGAGTTACTAGGTCATGTTAAACATTTTGAACAACTGCTGAACTGTTTTCCAAAGCAGGTTCACCATTTTACTTTCCCACCAGCAATGTATGAAGACCTCCATTTTCCAAATCTTTGCCAACACTTGTTACTGTCTGTTATTTTGATTCTAGCTATCCTAGTGGGTGTGAAGTGGTATTTCATAGTATTTCTGTGTTGTTTTCCCTAATGATTAATGATGCTATACATCTTTTTCATGTACTTTTGATCATTTGTACATCTTCTTTGAGCAAATGAAGATGTTTGTACAAATCCTTTACCCATTTTTAAAAACTGAGTTGCTTTTTTATTGCTGAGCTGTAAGAATTCTTTCCTTCTTCTAGATACAATTCCTTTATCAATATATGATTTAGAAATATTCTCTCCAATTTTCATAATAAATCAGCTATTATATTCCCATAGGATGAGGTCTTTCCCAAACTTGAGTCTGCCTTTGAGTCAAAAAAGGTAATGTTCTCGGGAGGCCAACATTCCAAGAATGTATTAAAAACTGCAATTCTGGAGAACCTGGAAGGAAGCTCCCCCACTGCCATCCCAAGCTCCTAGGGCAGAGAACGTGAGCCAGTCCCAGAACCTGGAAGGAAGCTCCCCCACTGCCATCCCAAGCTCCTAGGGCAGAGAAGCTGAGCCAGTCCCAGCAGCTGGAAGGAAGCTCCCCCATTGCCATCCCAAGCACCTAGGGCAGAGAAGCTGAGCCGGTCCCAGTACCCGGAAGGAAGCTCCCCCACCTCCATCCCAAGCTCCTAGGGCAGAGAAGGTGAGCTGGTCCCAGAAACCAGAAGGAAGCTCCCCTGCTGCCATCCCAAGCTCCTAGGGCAGAGAAGCTGAGCCAGTCCCAGCACCTGGAAGGAAGCTCCCCCATGCCATCCCAAGCTCCTAGAGCAGAGAAGGTGAGCCGCGCGGGTGCCAGAAGCAGGCCCCCGCCCCCCGTGGAAATGAGAAAACACGTAAACAAGTCTCAAAAACAGACTTCTGGATCACCTACAGCAACCCCAAAGGGAAACGAGATGGAACACTCTGAT
>NW_004624779.1:9464667-9521792 GCF_000247695.1 Heterocephalus glaber | reverse complement strand
AAGGGAGGGCAGGGGAAGAGGGAAAAATAAGAACCAAGAGAGATTATGTAAAGGTGCAAATTTCCAATGATGAATGTCATTATACTGTATACCTAAAATGTACCAATAAAATAAAATTTAAAAAAAATCAATTGTAGTGAATTGATTTAGAAGTGTGTCATCAAGAAAATGTCACAAAAGAATGAATATTTTCCTTTATCTTTGAAAAGGAAATTTCAGTGTAGTTAAAAACCTAAGTACTAAATACCCTTTGATGAAGATTTAGGTAGTGACATTTATATTAAAAAGTGAAGAAAAAATTAGAGATTATAATAGGTAGAAACATAATATTCACAAGGGAGCTGATATTTTAAGAGTGGTATTTGGAAGAATAATTTTCATAGAAATTATTTATAACTGCATTGAAAACTAGAACATTGCCAAAGACACTGAAATGTAACTGGTCTATTTACAGTTGTTTCATTCAAACAAAGTGTAATTACCTTGTAACTTGGGTTTCAAAATGTTTTAGAAAAAAATAATAAAACTTCAAATCTGCCTAATGATACAGAAAATGATTCAGACAATTGAAGGAATAAAGAAATGGCAGGTGGAGAATTCGCTTGTTGGTCTGAAATATTTTTCATTTGCTAATTAAGGAGCCAGTGCTAGGTGCTCAGTTTCATTCTAGTTCCAAGCACCACTGATTTCCTTTTGCGTAATGTGCTTATCATCCTTCACCTAAGCAAACTATCTGATATATCTCACTTCATAAGATTAATTTGGCTTCACATGGGAGTCAAGAAAGACAGCAGAGGGAGAGGAGCTTGGAGCAGAAGGCTGGAATGGCACATGGTACAAAATGTCACTGGCTTCCAGAAGCCCAATACTGAAACTGGCAGCAAGATGTTCCAGCGGCTGGAGCTGGAGACTAGAGCTAAAATTAGAATCTGGCATTCCAGACAGAGGTGGGAAGGGGACATAAAAAGCCTTTATTGCAAATGAAAAAAACAAGCTAGAAACATACCTATGAAACCTATTCTGAAGGGTTTCTATTTTTTTATTAAGGTTGTGAAAAAGGAAAGTTCCATTAAGCTCTAACATAAAGGGATATAACCTCTCTTATTATATGTTCATCTGTATTATCTTTCTACTTTAATGAACAGAATTTTTTTTAAAGTAGTGTGAGATATATGTTACTATGTGGAACAAAATGTAAAGAAAAGCTTGAGTTAGAGGCAAGAATCTGAAAACACATGCAATTTCCTATGTAATTTCTGTGGTCATAAGTCACCTCTAAAGGAATGCCCACCTATAGATGGTACAGAAGGATGCTATTTTATTAATGAAACACCAGTAAACCAATAAATCCTTACTAAGAATGATCTTACTTTTAAACAAATAATTTAGTTTTGAGAGACCAGACAAATACACATGGAAGAGTCAGCAAAAACATATAACAAAATTATACAGCAAAGATGCATAAATACTAAAAGAATTCAAAAGTTTGCTCAATAAAAACCTAAGAAAGAGTAATAAATATTATCAAACAGATAAAAGTCAAGTCAAACACACAAGGAGCTTGACTCCTATGTGATGATGTAAAACAAGTATTCCATGTTGGAAAGGTCTGCAAATTGGAAAGAGGGAGAGCTCATTCTTGTCGAAGGTGGTCAGGAAGAACAGGAGAAGGTAACCGCTTTTGAGGTAGGCTTCTAAGCAAGACAGGGAAAAGCGCGCTTGGGTGAGTAGTGGATCTGTGGGGCTGGATGCTGGAGAGGTGGGTTGCAGCCAGATTGCTCAAGGCTTTATATCCCATGAAAAACAGAAGTTTAACTTAATTTGGTAGGTTGTAGGGAGCCATTTACAAGCTCCAATGTTCAGAATCTATTTTTAAGGCAAATTCAATAAGGATAAGAAACATAAAGTAGATGCACTTCTCCTATTCTCAGAGAATTTCTCTCGATTCACTGTCTATATAAATCTAAGAAATTGAACTCAGGTATGGTACTCGAGGCCGAGGCTTTGCGTACATGTAAGATGCAGTGGTGTGATGAATGGACCAGCACAAACCTCCAGTCTACCCTACACAGGGCACCCCTTTCTCAGGCTGCTCTTTTTGTTGCAGAAGTCACCGTCCTTGGGACTGGGAACTCGGAGGTTCCTTCCCAGATCAAACTATTTCACCTTTCTCCCCAAGGCTTACAGATGAAAGCTCCTTCCTTTTGTCGCTCTTCTCAGTCCAGGTCATTAGCTCTCACCCATACCATTAATACCTGCAGCTGCCACTTTCCAGGGGAGGACACTCCTCTCCTCACAGCTCCCAGAGAGGGCCCTAGAGGCCAGAGAGAAAGTCCAGCAGGCTGGGCAGGGCCCCAAAGGAAGCCTCCAGCAACTGGGGAGAACTCAGGAGTAGCTCCCAGGAAACATCCATGCAGATTGTGATACATTACAGAATATTCTACAATGAGTTGCTTTCTTTGTAGCTCCCATGTTAATTTCAAAACACTTTGTTTCCTAAACTTTAATTTTTGTTATTAGGAGGAATTCAAATTAGTATGAGCACTGTACAGTACTTATTTCAGGGATTTAACTATGTGGCCCCAGTAGAAATGAAAGACAAGAGAGACACAGGAAAAGACTTCTGACATTTTAAAATAGTAGATTCTAACACAATTATGTATAATTTTAAAGTTGCTACACATGATTTTATTAAACAATGGCTCCTTCTACAGTTTTCTAAAGTTCTGCCATGAATTGCCATAAGATGTTATCTAGAAGAAATGAAAGTAGAGTATGATTCTCAAGGAGAATGTGAGGAGACATTGCTGGAAACCGTGCTGGCATTCACCTCATCATTTACATGCTTATTGTCAAACAATTGGGTCAGAAAAGCTTATAAGTGTGAATACTTGAGGAAGAACACACCCTTGGAAGGGAAGGGACAAATAAAGAGAAGTATCTTGCTATTTGTCATCATTACGTAATGGTTTCAGGATGGAAAAACCCCAATCTGCAGAGTGATGGTTATTTTAAGAGTTGCAAAGCATTTTATTCTGTTCCCAAGTATGGGATTCCAATATGCCCAAACATTTGAGTGATTTCTGACACTTTTTTTTTCACGTAACATTTATACGTTGGATAAACTATAAATTTTTTTAAAGTTCAGGAAAAAAAGGTTAGAAAAAAATGTTTTCTTGCCAAGCAGCAGAATCTGGGGCTGCCTGGCTTAATCATCTTAATGGCATAAACAGTGAGCGGGCCCACTAGTATTACAGATATCTCCATGCAAACACTGTTCATTACTGTTAGGGAATGTCTGATGGTGACACAGGTTAGGTGTGTACTTTTGTACTTGTTCTGGTTTGCTTTATATTCATGCAAGCTGGAAAAAGGGAAACATCAGTGCTCCAGATAGAAACACATGTCAATGAGAACTCTGGTAATAAAGGAATAGCTTCTAACTGGGTATGATCTATGTTGGTTCTGCATATTGCTGATCCTCTGGTTCTGGCCCACTATCTGACACATTGTAAGTGCTCAGCAAATAAAGTAATAGAGGGAACATCAAAATGATATCTAAATGATACCTTTACTCAAAATTACCATCTTCCTCTTCTCAGCCCACATCTACATGAAAAATCTAGCTTGAATAGCATTTCAATTCAGTTGGACTTGTAATACCTATTAACCATCCACTAAATTTGCATGGCGGTTTGGCCAAAGATCCAAATATGGCTGAGAAAAAGCTTTTTTAGACTGAAATAATCCTCGATTTCTTTGGAGACTTCACGACTTATTATGGAAGCCTTATTGTCCTTTTGCTGTTCTGGATCCCAAGATATACACTGCAGGTGTCTTTTGTATATATTTAACATGCTTAAAACCGACACCTAAACAAAACAAAACAAAACAAAAAAACTGACACCTTCTCCCTGCCTTGATCAATTTTTAAAATCTAAAATGTCCCTTTGTCACCTTTTACGTTTGAATGGAAACCTCATTCTTCCACACTTAGTGCAGGCATCATCTTCTCTATAAAGCTTTTCTGTAAGCAGTGCAGAGCTGTTTCACCACACTGGCTGTGGAAGCCCAAGAGTGGATGGAATCACATTCTAATTAGCTTCTCTCCCGGTTAACTGGTGAGTACATTTTTAAGATTGGTACCTTAGGGAGGTAGTGAAACCTCTGGGAGGTGGGTCCTTGGGAGAGATCTTTATGTCATTGGGGGGAATCCCTCTGGAGGAGACCGTGAGATCCTGGGCATGAGGTGAAAAATTTGTTTCACCATATGTCCCTGCCATGACGTACTGCCTCAACACAGGCCCAAAGAAAGGGAGTCAACTGATCACGGATTAGAACTTCTAAAACTGTGAGCCAGAATGACTTTTCTTCTTTGAAGTAGATTATCTCAGGAATTTCATTCTAGTGAAGGAAAACTGATGAACACAACGGGGGATGGTATCTAACTCATCTTCCCACTGTGCTAGCAGTGTCTGCTACCATAACCATGGGCATCTCAAGAATTTCTACATGGAAAGGGTTTGGATCCTGGAGAATGGCTGAAGCTGGGAAACAGGTAACTCCTTTAAATTTTGCATTAGCTCATCCCTTTATATGTAAGACTAAGAAAACATCAACTTCTCGAATTAAGGGAAAGTACTGATGGAACCTCTTTACATGGCTACCACAGTACAGGCTTCCCAAAATGAATTAAGAACATGGATAACAGTGATATCTTGTTGAGTAAGTCCTTTGGGGGAACCAAGCTTGTAACAAAATTATTCTAGAAGATGTTCTATTTTCCTCAATGCCATAGAACAGAGGAGATGAGGATGTGAAGTCTTCTTGGGAATAAACTTGTTAGAGCAAGTCCAGGTCCACCATGAGGAAAGGGTCACATCTTGGGGTGTAAGTGGCATATCAGCTGTGAATGCTTGGCCTGTCTGAGCTTAGCTAGACATACACACATATATATACAGATTATATATACATCATTGTTCTTCCTTACAGAGTTGTTGCAAGAATTAAAAGAAATAATACACATTAAAAGCACATTGAAAGTGGTAGAGAGAGAGATATAAAAGCTGAAGTATTTTGACATCATTCTGCTCCTAAAGTATAAAAGTATGTCCTACATGCCTGGTTAAAATAGAGACATAAAAATGAATGGATTTGAATTGGACTGTTTCATATACAAAATATGAAATCTTAAAATGCATGTTTTAGATTCAAAGGACAAAAATCAAAGAATAAAATGAAGTCCTTGGCTTCCTACCAGCAAAGAAAGGCTAGGAACACATTGCTAAGATCCTTTAGTTTATCTGCTGAAAAGCACCTGAAGGTTTCTCCAGCTCTGAAATCTTTCCTCAGATAAACACGAGGTGCCTAAGTCATCATAAATTCATTTGTAGAAGGAAGTGACTATTTCCCCCCAAATTTATACTCTTCCTGTAAAAGTCTTTAGATGTTTTAAACTGAAAGGGAGGGAAAGGAAAGAAAAAAATAGCACTATGAATTCAAAACAATGTTTTATAAGGAACACATCCATCATATAAAGTAACCAACATCTTGAGAAAAATCAAAATAACTTTCAATATGTTGGAACATACATTTTTTTGCTTCTTGTTAAGATACTGGTTTTTCTAGATCTTGATGAATGATTTCAGAATAAGCATGTCATCGTGTGTTTAAAAGTAGGCATCTTACAAAACACAGACAAAATCAAAAGAGAAGGAGTTCTTTTTTTTTTTTTTTTTTTGGTACCAGGCATCGAATTCAGGACCTTGCACTTGGAAGGCAGGCGCCGGAACCACTGAGCTAAATCCCCGGCCTGAGAAGGGGTTCTAAAGGTTTCTGTAATTAAAATTATGAGTTAGAAGTCTTAAAACCTATCACGTGTTTGGCTCCAGCAAGGGTTCCCACACCCCTTAACTAAGATCCCTGGCCCTGGAATTTGAGCTCTGGGCCCTAAAGTTATTGGAGTCAGGTCTGGGACGTCCAAGTTTCATCAGTAATACTTTTATCACAGCATTATCTCCAGAGTCACGATAGCTCCCACCCACCATTTAAGGGGAGGTAAAATTCAGAAGTCTTACTACAGTACTTTTAGGAGAGTTTGTGAAATAGCAATATGCTGAATAAGAACCTTGAAGATTGTATTCCGCTATGACCTCTGGGAATTTCCCAGATAAAGGGAAATAGTAAGAGATGAAATTATTCAATTTAAGGAAGAATATTTTTTTTTTACAACTTCCTAAAATTATTATTTTTGTGATCTTATTAAGAATTCAAAGCCAATCATTAGTTTAATTTTTTAATAACACCCATTTGCTTTGTTCCTATTAACTAGATTAAATTCATTGTGATTACATGTTCCTTGATTTCCCATCAAGTATATATACTATCAGCCTTCAATAAAATAATTACATTCCAGCTGATCTATTTTTCCTAGCCTCTTTTACTTCCCTAGCCTTTTTAAAAGCAAAAATCTCTCATTTTGGTGTTTATCACTACCCTAAAAGGAACTTGAGTAGAAATTTGAAAGAACAGGATGTAAAGATGGATTTACAGGTCTAGTCCTGTGAAAAATGCTAATGTAGTCATGTGACAGCTGCCCAATTAGAGACCAAAGCAGTTATCATTTGGCTTCATGGAATTTAAAAATATCTGTTGCATTCCTCACAAAAATGTTAACAGGTTTCCTGAGAATGTCCTGCCTGCGCGCATATGAGTAAAGTAGGACCAGTTTTCACATATTTCTCTGATGAGATCATTAGAAAAACCCTCTCTGAGAGAAGACAATGTGCTTCATGTATCCAGAGCTGGACCTAAGAAATCACTTAATTACCGCCTTGGTTACTGCCGAGAGTCCACATATCTCAAGACAAAGACCACGCTAGCTTGGAGTCTGTCAGTAGAAGAAAGAAACTAAAGCCCTCACACATTCTACACCGAGCTAGTTGTCCTCAACTGACTCCAGAGGACAGCAGCTCTCAAGGGTTTCCCTATCTTCGGCCATTCTGTTGCCCAGAAGCACCTGACCATTCCCAAAGAATCTGAATGAATGTCTTTTCTACCGACTCTCTTTACTTCCTACTTTGTATGTGCCGAGCTGTTCCAAGACAAGATTCACTGTAGTATGGTCTCTAGTCTTTTGCAGGATAGGACTCTGCTGTACTGAGCTATTTGGGGGGTTCAAGGACAATGACCATCTCTTACTTCTCACCTGGTCAACAGACCTGACCCAATCAGGGCTGGAAACATGTTTGTTAAGTTGCATTGATTATTAGAACTGAATCTAGCAGTGATGGGCAGAGATGTGGCCTACTCCTTTCAAAGATATATCATCCATATGTATCAAATCCAAAATGTATAGAGGTGGCTTGGTAAATGAAGGGGAATGCATACATACTTTCCCCTACTATGGTATTTAGCATTACAAAAGGCAGTTAAACAAAACACCCCAAGGAAAACAAAAACACCAATTTATGTTTATCTTCAGCAGCAAAGTGCCAAGATATAAACAAACAAATGTAGAAGGAAAAATACAAAGCCTTTCTGCCTTATATATTCTGCTCAAAAACCAAACTCCCTTTCAGGCCGTGCGTACCAGGGGAAACACCTGAGTATGTTATTGCCCTGCAGCAACTGAACCTGAGGCTGGACCCCCCCCCCCCATTACCTAGCTTTCCGCTCCAGTTAACTGGTATGCTGAGACCAAGTAAATTGATTTTAAAATTAGCTTACATCAAATAGAACTAGGGAGAAAAACTGTCAGCAGAAACAAAAAGTTCTGTACAGTACATCCAAATATGAATTATATCCCATGATAGTACAATTACCTCTCTAGTAATAGTAACACAATCTGAGATGGCTTAGCTTTCCTACAGAAAATATCAGTTTATAATCTTATAAAGCTAAGTAAACTCGGGCTTGCAGACACTGATGGAACATCTTTGCTTGTTTTCAATAGGAGAGGGCTGATAAGAGCAACTCTACTAAATTTAGCCTCTGAGCTGATTTCATCACTAACCTGTCCTCCTGACAGAGGTCTCTGAGGACAGAAGAGAGGAAGCAAGCACAGGGAACACCCTGCTAGGCTGGGATCAACCTACTTAACAAGTGCAGATCTGCAGCCAAAAATGGTCATGAAGAACACTGTGGTGGGCTCTGCAACAACTGCCATCAGGACAAACCCCAGAGGACCTGTCCCTTGGGTCTCATGGCCACACCTATGTTAACCCCAGAGCACACGGTAGATCCCAGTCCCTTCTACACAGCTATCATGTACCCAGGTTTGTAAATGCGACTACAGTATCATCAGCCAAATTCAGAAGTTTCCTGGAAGATGAAAATACTAGAAACTTGGTCCAAGACAAGCTTGAACCAATTTGGAGAAGTACAAATTGAAACTGAGTCAAATCCTCATCATTTTTCTACCTTTCTTTTTCAAGTCAGTACAGAAAAATACCTAAATTTTTCATCAAAAAATGGTTTAATTTAAATGATGTTTTATTGAATCAGTCAAATGCTCAGGAAAATAAGTGAGCTCCTGACAGCACAGTGACAGCACTGGGTAGAGCGGTAGTACTGTACTGGTGATGTCCTCTCCCAGCGTGGACTGGGTGCCAGCATTTGCTGTAAGTCTGCTGCTGTCTTGTTCTGTGAGGGAGTGGGAAAGAGGGAGGGAAGGTACACAGATACAGAAGGGCAGACTGGGCTGATGGGTTTTGCTGCTTAGATTCAGCCTCAGTGAAAGGAACTGGACACAGGAAAACAGATGTCAGAACTGTTTCAAGGAGGCTTGGTACTTTAGGGAAGGGGAGAGGGCAAGGAAGAGGGAAAGATGCTCTTCTTCACTCCTGTCAGACTCCCTTCCCCATTGCTTTTCCTCCTCTTTTCCATTACAATCCACCATTTTTTTCCCTATTATCTCAAAAAAGATATCTCAAATTGCTAAAGGTGTTCTTAGGGGTTTTTAGTATTATGCTACCCATTCATCTGCTACACCACTTCATAAAACATCTAGTAAAATGGTTTGAGCTGGTACCCAGGCAAAAACACAACATCCACTCCTGCCCCCAAAAGGCAACTGAACAAAAACATAACATACTTCAAAGCCAAACCAATACGTTATTATATATGGTCCAAACCCCCATTCCACAATGGAAAATCCACAATGATTTATCTTTTTTTTTTTTTCCAAAATTTAAAAAATGAATACATTCATCCTGGGGCACTGCTACATGTACACATCACATTTTGTTCCTTTTTGCTTACTCTTCCCATCCCTTCCCTTCCCTCCCCACTCCCACCATCCCTAGATCCCCTTCCTATTTGCCAAAGGTCTAATCTCCTGTTTTCTATCATCTACCTTTAAGACAATGATTCATTTTCAAAACAGATGTAGGTGAGTAGTATATCATCATATTATTATAGGCAATTATGTAGTGGATATCTACAGATCACTGATAGCTCACATTCCAGTTATGCAGCCACTTTTACCTGAAATATAAAAGTTGTTTTTCACAAGAAATAGATGAAAAATATGCACATAAGCCCATGACCCAGATTTAATGCTCAAGGAAAAAGCTCATAAGGTTATATCTTTGGAATAAAATAACAGGATATAAGAATGAATCATTTTCATTGTTTTGCAATTTACTACAATGGGTTCTGAAGTGTTCTACCTTCTTACACCATCTTCTCTTTAAAATTTTTTTTAAAAAATGCTTATATAGAAACAAGAGATGTTACAAAAGGGCAGAATATCTGAGGAAAATGCAACATCAATGTAAAGTAGTATTTCAGCTCTTTATGAGCTGAAGAAAAAATGATGTTAGTTTTAATACTGAGCTACAAGGAGATCTCTTAGCTGGAAATAAAAAAAAAGAAAAGGGGGAAATAATTAATAGGGGAAGAATGCAAAAATGGCATGACCAAGATAGGAATGTAAGTCTTCATAAAGCAGAGTAAGAAATAAAGTTGAACAAGAAAAAAAGTCAATTTAGATATGTAAAAGTATTTTGTGCAGGTTTTTCCAGAGCATGCTACTGAAATAAACCCTCCACAGTAAACTAAAAGGAATTAAAATAAACATTGAAGAAAACTATTACCCCACAAATTTGGCTACATGGGGAGGATAAATCACATAGGTCAACAACATTTAGATTTGTTCTTATCGTAATAGCACTGTCCTAGCTGCCTTAAATGTCTTCTAGAATAATGAAGGGCATAAATAAATAAATTCATAAATAATTAAGAAGATAGCTTCCTCCTGCTAAATGTTGTTAAAAACAAAAGTTGCAGATTAAGTTATGAATAAGGAAACTGTGCCAGACAGATTTTGGATAATTTTTCACTTTTAGTGGTTTGGAGTTTCTCAAAAATGTCCTGCAAGCTCTGGGCTACAGGCAAAAGTATGTGGGCTGCTTTTTACAATGCAGATTTGGAAGCTGCACTCCCAAAGGTACTGACTTAGAAGGTGAAGGGTCCTAGAGCATTTGCTTTTTCAGTAAATACGGATCTGTTCCACAGTTTATACTTTGAGGAAACTACTGTCTAAACTGAAAGACTTCTCTCTAATATGGAGATTAATATGTTTATTTTCCAGCAAGAAACATATTTCAGAGCAGAAGAAAACCTTTAGATCTATTTCTAAATCATCAACCTTGTAACTTTAGGTTGCTAGAAAGCTATCCTAATGAAAATTATGCCTGTTGAGTAGTGATCAAAATGCTGCCTACATATTCTGATCAAATCACACTTGATAGTGGCCATGTAGTTGCAAATGGCTGTCAAATGTATGCCAATGCTTTAAGATAACGACACAAGAATCCTTCACAAATGCTGCTTAAAATTTTATTGAATTTGCCTTGTGGGAAATTTTAGAGATCTGCAAAGATTATATATATTGCTCATCAACATTTACTAGTATATCTTAAAAAATTCTAATTTGCTCTCATTTTATTTGCAACCAAAAACTCTCTAAGTATACTACATGGGAGGCTCCAAAGGGATTCTTTAAACATTTAAGACCAAAGTAGAAATGTTCTCTATAACTCCTCTCCTTATTTCCTTCCTTCTTATTTCTGTTTTTCTTGATAACCAACCTCATTCCCCTTATCTCCACATACATACACCCAGACTGTGGAGAAGATTTACATTTTTGTCTTTCCCTCCTAGTAGCTGCAAACTGCTTTTCATTCATCCTCCAAATGAGCATTTTTGAAGGAACACTGTGCACTGTGGAGAATGGACAATTTCAATATAAAGTGATATGTGCTATTAACAAAAGGATCGCTAACACAGCAAGTGTTTTTTCCTACCAAATTAAAAAGAAAATATTAGAGAGCTCTAGAATGCATAGCAAAAACAAAACAATAATATTTGAGTGAATGGAGTTGAGTAAGATACAGTAAGAGTTGTTTCTGAAAGTAAGTCAGGGTCAATTCATTAGGCCAACAATATATATACCTGGTATATCATCATAACCCTAGTCTACTTTTCTCTAGCTTGCATTGAAGAACAAATAAACTGGTTAGTTACTACCTCTCCTGACCTAAGTCACAGGATTTCATGTTTGAGTCCTAGGCACAGAGAGGTGGGGAAGGGCAATGCCTAGCCAACCACAACGTCTTTCTCACGCGAAAAAGGATTAAGAAGAAAGATATGCCAACAGCAGTGAATGTTAGTCCTCTAAAATATTCTGATCAAGTCCAGACCGAGTGAAGGGAGCATACATAAACTGGTGGGAGCTGGATGCATACATGATCTGAGAGTGGCCACTAGTGCTTTCCAAATTCTGACTGTACAACATGAAATTCTTTTTAAACATGACCCACTGGGAATGACAGCAAAGTGTCCAATACCAATGCATCAGCTGACACTGATGACTCTTTGGTATCTAGTGTCTCTCATGGAATTGCCAACAAACACATTTCAGGAATATTTTCTATTTTCTCATAACATTGTCATGCTAGAACCAGAAGTAGAGAGGAAATTTCTTACCTATTAGTTTACAAGAAGAAAATACTTTTTGTTTCCAAAGAAGGACTATTTATTTCCTTGATAAATACTTGAACCTAAGAATGGATTATTTTACTTTATATATGTCCCTACTTTATTACTGAAATCAAGACTTTTTCTTTTTTACACAAGTTTAACTTAATATGCAATCCTTGCAGATCTACTTGGTATCAAGTAACAGTGCCATGTAGGCATTTAACAAAAAATAAAATATGAGCCTATTCTCAAGAACTCTCGTTACCTTTGGGGGGTAGGAATCAGACATTATATCATAGTGTGGCACTTGTCATTCTGGAGGGGAGGGCAGTGCTCCAGGAACACGCAGGAACCTGGCAGTCTGGAAACCTGGTGGTCGCTTCACTGAGGGCTGGCAGGGGAGCTGCATTTAGAAGTGTGGACAGGACTTTACCCAAAGATGAAGAAGGGAAGAGCCCTGCTAAGCCAAGGGCGTGTGAAAAAAATTCACAGGATGTCAAAGGGGAGGAGTCTTCAGGGAACAAACAAGGAGTGTTTTGTGGGACTGAGGCACAATGGGGAGAGATGTGCAAGGTGAAACTGGGAAGACAGTTAGGTGGCAATCAGAAGACTGAATTTTATTCTGTGGGAGGGACAACATAAACCCCTGAAGGTCTGTAAAGAAGGGTGTCACAAGATCTACTCTATGTTTTAAGCAGTAAATATGGTGGCAAATGGGGTGATGGAGAAGAGGGTAGGAGACAGCATTATAGAGAAGGGTTAAGAGAGCAAGCCAAAGGCAGTTCACAAAACCCGTCAGGGATGGCTCTGCTTTTAGATGTTCAGACATTTTTCTCCCATCTGTTCTTTAGCTATACCTGAATTTTCTCCTTTAAGTATATATCAATACTGATATACATTTTTCCTACCCAAAACCTATCAGGTATGGTTCATAAAATTACATTCTTCAAGACAGTAAACATTCCAGGTAAATACTTCAAAGATGATCTCTTACCTGAACAAAGCTGTTCCACTTTTGTGTAGTTTAAAGATACTATGTCATTAACCCAGGCAATGATGTCATGTCTGCTCATAGTCTCTTGGGTTATTGAGGTAGAATACACATTGACTGCCATTCCCCAGCTAGGAAAAAACAAACAAAAATAAGTTTATTTACCAACACGGAAAAAAAATTAATTTGAATCTAAAGGAGATCATGAAGGAGAGGATCCTGGCAATGCTCTGGGGGATGTAAAAGTCCTGGTGCCTCAGCCTGTTTTTGGCGTACCTTTTTCTTCCTGTATTCCACATAATGTATGTGCCAATCATAATTGAATTTCACAAATTTTTCATGCATCATTTTTTTATATCTCCCCCAAATAGACCACAATTCTTTAGGTCCTGAAATTTCTAATTTATCATTTATTTTTATTTATTTATTCTTTGGTACCGGGGATTGAACTCAGGACCTTGTGCTTGCAAGGCAGGCAATGTTACCACTGAGCTAATCCCCCAGCCTGAAATTCCTAATTTATAACACAATTTAGAGTCTCACTTTTTTTTTTGTCTTGAAAATGCTTTATTGAAATGTGTGACTTATGTGCAGAAGATGTACTTGAAAGACCACAGCTTGAAGACTGGTTTTTGAAACTTCTCAACAACCAACTGAAAATAAGGAGTCCCTACTGGACTTGACTTCTAGTATAACTAGAAGCCTGGTGTAAAATTTTCCTTCAAAACATTTGCCATTACAAAAATTAAAGAAAACAAAGCTCATATTGTATTTGGAAACTGCTGGAGTCTGAAGTTTCAGAGAGAAGCAACAGTTTTTAGACATGTAGGGTGACTTCTTTTTTGGTACATTTGGATGAACATGGGCTTCACAGTTCTCAGAAGAGCACTGGCTGGGTGCTCAAGTCTGTATGCTTGTGTTGAAGAGATGGAGAAAGGAAGGACGAGGATGGGGAGGGAGGGAGAGAGAGAGAGAAGAGAGGAGAGGAGAGGAGACCTAGAAAAGGGCTCAGAGAAAGAGATGGAGTCTCACTTTTGATCTTAAGCCAATGTGTGATATTAAGAAGTTACCAGATCTACAGCAGTACACCAGAATAGCTTAGTTTTACACATGTCTTCGTAATCACAGTACTTCATTATAAGTACATTATAAGTACTTCCAAGTGTTAGTCTCTTAAGAGTGTGCCCTTCTAATAGATGTGCAGTGGCAAAGCATTCTCTTTAACATTTAAACCTAGGTGAAACTTTACAGCTTCATTAATTTTTTAGAAGGCATAGATATGTATAAATTTTTTGGGGGGGTACCGGGGATCGAACTCGGGACCTTGGGCTTGTGAGGCAGGCGCTGGAACCACTGAGCTAAATCCCTGGCCCCTAGACATGTATAAACTTTTATTTTGGAAACTTTTCAATATATGCAAAAGGAAAGAGAATAAAGTAACAAACCAATGACTGTTCCTTCTTGCCTTTAACAGTTACCAATATTTGATGAATCTTGCTTCATTTATACTAAAAACTGTACTTTGCCAATCCTGCTCAGCCCTGTAAGCCAGTTTATACAGAGTAAATGCCAAGTATCATATCATTTCATTATAAATATTTCAGTGTGAGTCTCTAAAAGGCCATTAAAAATTATCAAATCCCAACAGTATTATCACACCTAAAAATAATTACTTCATATAATCAAATAAGCATTATAATGTCTTACAATTTTGTTTGGATGTGGATTCAAATAACATTCATAGATTATGATGCTTTGGTAAGTTCCTTAGATTTCTATTATCTATGGCTTTCTTAATCTCTAGTCTTCCCTTGTAATTTTTTTAGTGTTGTTGAAGAACTAGGTTGTCTGATAGTTTCCAATTCTGGATTTTGTGCACTGCGTCCCATTGGCGTGGTTAACGCTTCACTCTGTCCTTTGTATTCCTCTAAAGTGTAATTTGATCTAGGGGCTTGATCTGACTCTAGCGCCAATGGGGGTGGGTGGACTCTTTCATGCAGTGTCTGAATTTCCTAATGTCTGGCTGGCTCTTTCTGAGGTATTGTTAGCCACTGATACTTGTCTAGATGTAATGATTCATTAGAAGCTTCAAAGTGATATTCTATTATTTATTCTTGATTTATTAGCTGGAATAATTCTACAAAAAGAAAGTT
Organism: Heterocephalus glaber; assembly: GCF_000247695.1. The sequence goes on along the minus strand of NW_004624779.1, from coordinate 9,506,663 downwards.
CCCTCTTAGGTATCCTAAGGTTCAACTCATGTAAGAAGAGCAAAACAGATGCCTAATTTGCTTTATTTACCAGTTCTCCAATCGTGGCCAATGGGGTTTTTATTTTTTGAAGTACTGTACTGTATAATTATGAACTCATGGATTGAAACATTTGATATGTTTTAACTATATAAAACATATTTAGTTAAATATGTTTAACTACATAAAACATATTTGGTGTGTTTCAATCCATCACAGTTGATATATTTATTGATATAGTCTTGCAAGAGCTGGGGTCTTTTGAGTTCTTCTGACTCCTAGCAGTCTTTGGTAACTTCCTTGATTTCTGGTATAAAACATCCAACTTGTACCTTTCCTGGCTCAGAACCAGAAGGAGTCATTTGTCCAAGGGCTCCTCATTCCTTTCAACGGCAAACAATACTTAGAGATATAAAAATAGTATGTTTAGGGCCGGGAATTTAGCTCAGTGGTTCCGGTGCCTGCCTCGCAAGCGCAAGGTCCCAAGTTCAATCCCTGGTACGGGGCGGGGGGGGGGGATTATGTTTAAACATGAGCAGATAGGACAGCAAAATCTATAGTTTATAGGTTTTACCCCAAAGTCTACATATTTATGAAATAGTTGTGCTTGGATTATTTACTCTCACTAAAGTGACAGAAATCTGCTCTCTACTTTAAAATGCTAACTAAAGATTATGTGTAGAAATAAAAAAAAAAAATCTATCCACCCACGCTCAGGAGCACCCCTTATTTATAAATTCTCTTCTAAAGATCTGAAAAATCTTACTGCATTGACCATATGTACTGCTTTTCCACAGCATTATTAAAAGTTTTTTTTGGGGGATATGATAATGTCTATCATTTATTAAATTTTTTGCTTTAGAAGTCCAATTAATTTTTACCATCTGTATAAATTACATAAAGCCTTATGATAAATAATAAAAATTTAAAATATTTTGGACTGTTGGATGTAATTTTTGCATAACTTTTGGCAGTGTGCTTTTTTCCCAATGGTTTCTTCTTCATGCAGTAATGAAAAGCTTTTACATTTCCAGGCAATGTACGGATGGCGGGTAAGGTGTCAAGGCCCAGAATTATGCTAGATGGCACTAAACAAAATAAAGATGAACATGTTTTGCTCCAGATGATTTAAAATAAAAAAACTAAACACAAAGCAAGAATACACAAACAGATTGGTGTTTTAGAAAACTAGTCCTTATAGCAGTAAATAAAAATGGTTTGTGATTACATAAGAGAAAAACACAACAAAAGGGCAGGCAGAAAAGTTAAAGGAGCTCTTAAAAAATCCCTGAGAACAAGGAAGAAGTCAATTGCTGCAGTCAATGAATCACTTTCCTCCAGGTCTTCACTAGTAACAGTCATCTAGAGATAACTGTCCTTTCATAAACGAAACATTCGGCATACAAAGGCAAGTAAAGGCACTATATGTCTTCCAGTTTACTAGACAGTCCAGTAAACAATGAAAACAGCAGTGGATTTGTGTTTTGAGAAATTCCAGTTAATCAGCTGGTTAATTATTCACTAGGCTTGTCACTCTCACCTCTGCCATAAGGTTGGCCAACTAACACACCTGCAATCCAGAAGCCAGGTAGCAGGAGCAATCATGTGCTAAGGGACTTGTAGGAAAACTAGGTTAATGGACAGAACAAAAGTTAAGTGTGAGCCAGTGAAAACTGGGAATAATTTTTAAAGACTTCCTAAAGTAAAACACTGACAACACTCAGTGGTGGCAAACCTATGGGATATGCACTGTAGCAGGCCGTTTGTATCATTGAAAGGTCTAAAAGGTTCACCATCACTGCATTAAATGGACTTTAACACCTACCTCAAATTAGCATGGTATCAATATAATTTCTATTTACCACCCATGCTGACTGGACTATTCTGATAATCTACTGTCTCCAAGTTTCATCGAGATGCTTCTACATTCATGTGACTTTGTGGCTGTCTTTTGTTAGTTCCCTATGCAAATGTGCCAGGCCTTTTGATTTTATGCATGATAGCTCTGAGTCCTGACAAGATCTCCTTTGAAGAAGTGCCCTTCTGAACTTCCCATAAGTTACCTGGCTGCCAAGGTGGAAAAAGAACTTTATTCCTATTCTGCTGCCTACCATTTTTCTTCTCAATTCTGTCAGCTCCCACTTTTTCTACAAGTATAATTTCAATATATTCAAACCAAAATTATCAGGGAACCAAAACCTTCACAGGAGAAATATTATGTATTTCCAAATATTAAACCCAGGTGAGAGAATATTAAACAATCTTATCCTTTCCACAGACACACTTCAAAATCTGAGATTTCATTATTAGTTTCTTGTGTCTCAATGTACTGACAATATAAAGCATCCGTCCCTGCAGAGTCTGCAGAAATATTCTATAGTGGACACAAGGAATTTTTACATCATATTAGAGATAAAGTGACTCCAGGTTCCCATTTTGACCCTTGAAAGAATTCTGTGAGGAAAGCAGGGCCAGAATTACATTCCTCATTTACAAATGAGGATGCGAAGTACTGCCTGTTAAGTGAGAGACACAAACTTCAATCCGGAACTCTTTGTCCCTGAGAAGACTAAAAAACACATGAATATTCTACTGAAGGTATAAATCCTAACCACTTCAAATATTAATTTCCTATTTAATTAATTTCCAAGAATTAAGAAAAATAAATGGCTTTAAAAGGTAAGGTCATACTGAATATAATGAACTTTCATTCATTGTTCCTGCCTGAAAATAAACTAAAAACCACAATATATTTATACATTGTTTTTGTGAATGTTGGAATGTTTTTCTAGGAAGACGGCAATGCATTTTTTCCTTTTTTTGCAAACAGGAGAGAGAAAACATGCACGCATGCACACGTGCATACACACACACACCCCGGAAATTCCTTCGTATCTCCTTCATATCTCTAAAGTCCCAATACTGGTCCATCTGTGGATAGAGGCTACTGATGTATGACTTCAGAAAAAGGGTAGCCTTAGGCAGAGTGTGCTACTGGTTTTTGCTTAGTTTCATCTTGTATTCGAGATTCAGTAGTGGTACTGGGTAGAGAGGCACAGCAAGTTTATGCTTTGCAGCAATCTTTGAACCATACAAATTAGACACTGCATTTCTCCTTACTAAAACAAATAGAATTACATGTGAGTCAATTGGACTCAAATTATCCTACTGAGCAAAGCCTAGCTAAAGGATGGGCAAGCCCCAAACTGTGGAAACCAAAACATGAATTCTATCACTTTACTAGTCATAAACCCAAAATTCACTTTCAAAGTACCGTCGAAGAAAAAATTTGGCAAGCTTTGCGAATCATTCCAGAAAAGCGTCTCTAGCAAATTAGACAAATATGTAAAATGTCATCATTAGGTGTGTTACTGAAATTATTTCTTATGTAATACATTTTGTATCTCCACCTCACCTCACCCCACACAAACTATCACAGTCATTCTGTAGGGGCAAGGGCTCACTTTCCTCCTTTCCTCCCTTTATGCTTTCCCTGACCATTCCTTTTGGACAACTTGGTGTTTGTGGCTTTTGTTTTCTTTTTCCCTAGCAGGGCTCATGATAGGCCAGGGGTCCTAGGACCCCAGCTCTGGTCCTGTTTTGGGTGTGTGAATATAAGGTAAAGGATTTAAGAAATTAATTTTGGGAATCACGCATGTGGAATCTATTTTGATTTTGATTTTTTTTTTAACAACTAAAGCCTGAGTGTGCCAGGCTTCCCAAGTTTAGACATGACCATCTGCAGAAGAACAACCCTCCATAAGTGGTTGGCTCCTGTCTGCTGCTCTGTACGAGGCCCCCTTTGGCTTAGATTTACTCCAAATCCACTGTGAGGCTGAACCTTTAAAAGCCATTTTGGACTTTATGTCACTTCCTCAAGGATATTCAGTTGGAAACTTCATGTTCATTATAAAATGTGAAAAATTCTATCCACTCCATGCAAATATATTCCATTCACATGTTTTACACTGACAATATCCATGTTTGTGACTGCCTTCTCTCGCATGATGATCTCTATTTTCAGCATGTTCTCCCATCACTAGGGAAAACCATCCTACCAACAGTCTAAGATGAATACATCCAATGCACTTTCACTCAATTTCACACAGATGAAACAAAAAGCAGACTGGAAAAGAGATACAAAGAAATGTTACTTTTCTTTCACTTGAGAAATTTCCTTGAGTCTGGGCATATGATTAGTGAGGCCCTAATAATAATCTACAGCTCATACAGTTTCTTAACTACTGTTTTAAAGATTCCATCACTTCACTGGAAGCCCCATGAGGCTGACCAGGTAGGTGTCCACAACCCTTCTTAAGTGTCTCAGAAGAACTGGTTTGTACCACAGCTCCATACATGCCCAGGTGGGAAAAGCACCGTGACCTATGAGAATGCTTTCCTTTCTGACCACTGGACTCCTATCTGGCCCAGGTCAAGGTCACGTGGTGTTCTTTGGTTCAAGTTTTTAGGGTTGTCAAAATTAGCCTGTTCCTCCAAACCAGGTAAGGGGAGGTGCATTATTACAATGTACTTATAAACATGCTTTTTTATTCTAAAGGAAATTAAACATGGAGCCAAAGGAAGAAACCCCAAGAGTTGCTCTTAAAGAATAATATTGCTTTATGTCTTATATTTTCTCAACTTGAGAGGGAATGAAGAGAAACAGCCTCACTCAAATGTGTGAGTTTTCCTCTGAAAAGCCTTGGACACAGAAATGTCCTGCCTGGTGCTTCCTCACAGGCTACCCATAACAAAAGGCTGATGTCAAATCTCCTGTGGCCGTCCCTAATAATGAACTGGGCATCCATAAGGAGTGTCAGTGTAAATGTGTTCCCTGAACCAGAAACTCCTCCGCTTTTCAGCTGTGCATAATTCATTCTCTAAACTCAATACCACAAGGGGTAGGATTTAAACATTTCACCAAGGAAAGGATATCACCAGATCATTCTCAATTCATCACTTTCTCTTTTATCTGTGACCTAAATGTGGGGGCAGGGAGAAAGTTTGAAGACAGAGATGAGGATGAAGAGAAGACAGAGTCCAAGAGGGTAGCACAGAAAGACAAACCTTGATGAGATGAAATCTCCCTGGACAGAGATTACAGATAGCTGAGAATTTCATTTGAAATCAGATAATAAAGCTTCTGCTTAACTAGTGGGCTAACAGATGCATGCATGGATTCTAGGTCTAGGATGGGAATTTAACAGGTTATATTGTGTCTCTAGGTAATAAAAGACATTAAATGCTCAAGGACAGATGTATACCCATTATATTTTTACAGGTTTCCTGGGACGGAATCAAGCAGACAGTGCAAGACTAACTCCTCCAGGCAGGGCCTGTGGGGTGGGAGAGGTCCGGGCACAGTAAGCACTTCTCACAAGGACCAAGGAGAAACAGCAGAACACTGCCCACAGTGACAGAATATACATATTTTATGAAAATAGAGCCACTGAAATGAGCTTTTGCTCACAGTTAGGCATTTGCAGTTCCAAAAGAGTGAAAAAAACCCATGAAAGAAACTTATACTAAGCTGCTTTGAGAAACATTAGACAAACTGAGTTTAATCACAGGGCTGAACTGTCTGTTGTATTCCAGAATGTTCTAGGCTGCCCGCCATTACAATATCAATGTGTACTTTGCTATCATTTGCTGCTTAATGATAATGCTTTTAATGTGGACAGTTTCATTTAGTCTGATAATCAGAAAATTACTAACTCCAGCTAATAATGCCACCTGCCAGAGACAAAGAATAGAAAAATAATGTTCTTTTTTTAGGGTTTCTGTCATCTTATTAACTATTACTTTACAAAACAGATGAAGTAAGCACTTTCTTGGCATATCACCAAGTATTCTATAATATTTTAAAAAAAGAAGAATATGACTAAAATACCCAGATCCCTTCGACTGTCTACAAAAAGAGACTCCATAACTAGCCTTCAAAACTTTCCCTCAGTCTTGCACCCTCCTTGTTGTCGGCATTAATTTTATCAAGTGCACTTCATCAGGTGGCTCTTTGCACACAGTACATCACTTGGCTACGCAGCAATTAAAGGAAAAAGAATAAAAGTTTCAAGGCAGCACTATAGAGATGGATTTTTGTTGTTGTGATTTTTAACTCAGAATTAAGTCAACAGCTATGGCCTTGAATTGGAAACTTGGTTCTAATCCAAGAAATGAGAAAATTCTGGAATTCTAAATAAGTTCTTTGTGGCACTCATAACGTCCACAGATATGAATGAAACTGCATATAATGATAGAGTAGAAGGCTAAGGCTATAAACACACACACTCCTTCAAATGGGCAGAAATGCAGCTGATTATATTTGCCTAAATGCCCATCTGTTTCGGCAGTGGGTGGCTTCATTTGTGCTCTGAAAATAATTCCAATGACCCAGAACTCGTTCCCATGCCACAAGGCTTGGCTGGTCTCCTCAGGGCACCGACTTCTGCTCAGCACCCTGCCCAGCCCTCTTGGCTCCCAGTACCTCTGTGCCTCTTGACCATCTGCCTTCTGTTTACTTTCCCAGCCCTACTTGGCCTTGTTCTCTCTCCCTCAGACCTCTGCTCTCTCCCAGGATCCCAAGTCATTTTCAGTCAGGCTCGAAGCTGCCCTCAAACCATGGCCCCTGCTCAACCTTTGAGCACACGGGGCCCATTGGTACCATAGTGAGTGCTCAGTTCTTAACACTGCACAATGCGATTTTACTCTATCAGAACAGAGCTGGAGAGTGCTTGGTAATTGAATGGACAGGGCCCTGAGGTGGACCTGTTTGGGTGGAAGTGTTCTTCACCTCCAAGTTCTGAGCTCTTCTGTGCTCTTAGCGGTGCTGGGTCCTCCTCAGGTACACATCATCTCTGGCATCTGCAGCCTCTAAACCTTCTCATAACCAGAAACAAATGACGGATGCCAGCTTCAAGGTTAATCCTCAGGGATAACTGGGGCTCCAGGGCTTATGCACAGGAAGAGAGCCTCTTTCCAGCTCTCCGTACCACTGGCTGCAACTCAGGTTTCAATGGGGCTCAACTGTCAACTCCTCAGCAAGGCCTCCCTACCCACCCCTTGAAGTGGCCTCCTCCAGTTATTGGCACTGCACTGTCCTTTCCTCTCTGACACTAACTCTGTCTGTGATTATCCTGTTTATTTTTGTCTGCCATCTCCTGCCCCGGGAAGGCAAGCTCTATGAAGGCAGGTACTTTGTAGAAGATATTTTACTTATTGCTACAAAAAATGAAATTCTCTCCTGGGCCTAGGGCAATGTCTGGCACATAGGTGGGTGCATAAAACTGAACATCAATGGTGCATGAATATGGGGGAGAGTTTTGTGGGGAGGAGAAAGTCACAGGATGCATGCAACTGTCAACACCTGCCTGCAGTGCTATGCGAGCTAGCTAAAGGGAAATAAATTAGAGTTGAGTGGATTAAAAGACTGTCTTCTATATCTAGGGAAAAACATGAGTAACCGTTTATGCAGATATAAAAAGCTCTCTAGTTGTTCTGTAGCTTTGTGAAAGCTCTGATCTAGGAGTGCCTTCTAGGTACAGAGCTCTCCCACCAACTGGCTGGGTAAACTTGGGCACATGTGCCTAATTCTCTGGCATCTCCTTTTTTTAACTGGTAAAGCAGAGGGGCTAGATTAGATGATATACTATAATAACTAGCATTTACTGAAAAATTTCCACATGCCCAGTACAACAGTAAACAGATCACATGCATTTTCTTATTTTGTCTCCACAACGAGGTCATTAACAGCCACTTTTATGCCACGCGATGTAGGAAAAGGTACAGACTTAAAGAGGGCTAAAGTCCAGTCACAAATATTAAGTGGCAGAGTTGAGATTTGGGCCTGGGTCTGATTCTAGGATTCTTGCTCTTGACCAAATCCCTCCGGTGCTCACACGGCCCCAACCCCCATCCCATGAGAGTAAGTGCAAATAAAAAGAACTCCAATGAGGGCATAATTGTGACATTAATAAAACCATCTTTCTTTTTAAAATTCTATCAAGACCTCACTTTACATTTTAACTAAGATGGTTTTGTAACATAAGTTCCTGTGGGGAAAAAAGCCTGAGATGTAGAGATCTGGGTGAATACTCAGTTTATTGCTGGGAATGGGTTTTGGCTGGAAAACCTACCAGCTGGAACATATAAACCATGCTAATCTTTTCACATTTTGCATTTCTAGTTACTACACACTTTGGACCCAAGTCTCTCAACTTGCTTTTTGTGGTAGATTAGTCAGAATGGACAGAAACATTACGGCTTACAACTTTTTCAAAGCTAACAAAATACTTCAGGTCTGTATCATGACCCATTAAAAAAAAATCTCTCAGTATCTCACTCTTAGAGACTTGTGCCTATCCAAAGGTCTGTATTTAATTGACGGTAAAATAAAATTTTAAATGAAAATGAAGAACCAATAAAATAAAGCCTACTAACAAGATGAGGGAAGTGCAGGTCCGTGTTAAAAAAAATTCCAGCAGATTTCACTTCACATTCCCTCTGCCCTACTGTGCCCATCTGGGAAACAGCATAACATTAAACTTTTCAACCTTATGTTTAGTACTGATCAGTTTCTACATCAAACTCACTCTCCAACCCCAGAAAACACAGTGTAAATGATACACAATATGGGATCTCTCCTGTAGATTCTGAGGAACAGCAAATGGAAATTCTGGTCACTGCCATAGCTGAACTAAGATTATTAAGGTTCAGCCGACCGGTGTAGCTGTGGGAGATACTATCAAAACTAGGAGCATTACTTTATTGCCAGTTCCCCAGGGTCTCATCCTTTCCCAGGTGAAACGATTCTTTCATTTCAGCAAGATTTTTCCCATAACTTCCTACATTTCTACTTCCTGGATCAGAGTTCATTCTTCTTCTCTCCCTATTACTAGTTTTCTCATACTCTTGTTTAGGGAATGAGATACTGTCTGGTATACTGGAGTGAAAAAAGAGTTTTGTTCTTCAATCACTAAAGTAATTTACCATTAGTTTGCTGGAATGAAGAATAAGAAGATTCATAGATGTTTCCATCAGAAGTATCTAGCAGGCCCTGACACTCATTCTCTCACAGTGTCTTGGTGTCTCTCCCTCTCTCCTCTCCACTGCTTTTTTACAAGTCAATAGTAATGCTAATCTTTGTATTAGCATCGCAATTCTCAAAGGGAAGTGCATAAAGGTTTAAGGTCTCCAAAAATTCCCAAGTCTGTGGATGAGCTCAGTACCCAGCTGTGCAAGCTAGGAGGTGGAGCCCGGTTGAAGGTAAGTAATTGGGGGCCTGACCTGGAAGGGTGCATTCCTGTCCCCAGTTCCTGCCTTCTCAGTCTCCGGGCTGCCTCAACCGGAGCGGCTTTCTCTCCCATGCCCTTGGGCCATGCGGTTTCTGCCTGGAGCCAGCCAATTATGGAGTGAAACCAAGAGCCCAAAATAAACCTCTCCTGCTGTAAGTTGCTGGTATTAGGTATTGTAAAAAGGGAAAGTGACTTAAGACACTGATCACCAGGATAAAAAGTGGGTAAGCATTAGGCCATGTTGAAACTGATCAGGTACAGAAATGACAGAGGGGCAGACACATGATAAGACCCTGGTTTGGAGAAGAGAGGTGAGAAATTAAGAGCTTGCAGCCTTTCTACAGACTCTGCAGTTCTAAGATGTAAGGACTTACAGGAGCAATGGACAAGATTTAAGAGATGGTAGTGATGTAACTTATGGGAGATAGTGATCTCTACTGGACCTAGTGTGTTTTATTAAGACTGGGATTCCTAAAGACAGAACAACTGATTAACAGGCAAAGATAATAAAGAAAAAGGAAATTAGTTATGGGAAGACATTATAAACTACTTTACCACACAGAGATGCTACTACAGACAAAATTATCTAAAGAGGGGTCGGGGATTTAGCTCAGTGGTTTCGCTGCCTGCTGCACAAGCGCAAAGGACCGGAGTTCAATCCCTGGTACCAAAAAAAAATGTCTAAAGAATAAGCAGGGTGAGTGGATGAAGTCAGTTTTAGAGTACATATGCGTGTTATAAGTTACTCAGCATTTGAGCCAATGTGAACAGATGAAATTCATAAATTTGGGAACGTGCCTCCATCCTGTTGCCATGTCTAGTTTCTAGGTCCCTAGGATTAATCTTAGAGACCTTGAAACATGTTTAAAGAATTAGGTTTGAATTCAACAATTGAGTAATAGTCATAATTTTTTTTAGCTTTCCAAACTTAAACCAAAGACCTGATACTACACTGTCTCAGTGGCTCAAAAGCAATTTTATTCTACATTATTTCAGCCTCAGCTTTGTTATAATTAACATATTACACATAATAAACACCCAATACCATAAAAACATCAACTGACTCATTATACACAGATTTTTATATTAGAAACCTATCTTAAGTTATTTTCTCATTGCTGAGACAAAATACCTGACATCCAACATTAAAGGAGGAAAGGTTTATTTTTGGCTCACAGTTGGTAGAGGTTTCAGTCCACAATTGGCTAGCTCAGGCAGGGTGGCATGGCAGACAGGCATCACAAAAGAGAAACAGTTCATGGTGGGCAGAAGGTAGCAAAGCAAGCGAGAGACCTTAGCAGCTTTTTTCTGCCCCTTTTATACTCTATCCAGGCTACTGTGATTAGAGTGGTGCCAAACCAGTGGACTGATTTAGTAATCATACACCCTTATCTCAGCATAACACACTTTAGATTCAGTCACCTCTGAAACAGATCTACCTATGACCACGTAAGGCTTGGGCGGGGGGGGGGATCTAGACAAGTCAAAACAAAACCTGTATATTTGCACTACAGAAAATACAGAAAAAATTACATGAAAATATCCATTATTCTTTCACTCAGTTCTAACACATTCCAATCTTTCTAAACTTGTGTGTGTAGTACACTATATGTATTTTTCACATATACACTTTAAAAATGAGTTCATATATATACATGAACACATACATGCATACATACATACATATATCTATAGAGACTTGAAGTGTGCCCCCCCCAGTCATGTGACCTTATGTGGGAGCAGGATCTTTCAAAATGTAGTCGGTCATACTGGATCAGGGTGAACCTGAAATCCAGTGATTTCGTCCTTAAAAGGTGGCCACGAAATAAACACAGATGAAGAAGGCTCTGGGATAATAAAATGTACAAATTGGAGTGATGAAACACAAGCCAAGGAGCACCTGGGGTCACCAGATCAGCAGGACATGGGAAGGGTTCTTCCCTAGACCTCTCAAGAGGGAGTGTGGTACTGCCAACACCTTGAGTTCAGACTTCTAGCCTCCACTAGCATGAAGAGTGTTAAGCCACCCAGTCTCTGGTCATTTGTTATGGAAGCCCAAAGAACCTACGCCAATATACATGTACTTCCATAACAATCAGCTTATTCTGGTCAATACATGAAAATGTTTTATCTTCTTCACATGTAATGCTTGCATCATATTTAACTGTGTATGTATTCCACAATATATTTGATTCTAGAATTCTAATATGTTTAATGCCAAGAATGTATACTTTGATCACTTCCCTCTTTTTGGATAATTATTATCTAAATGTGAGGCAGGCAGCAGAACCACTGAGCTAAATCCCTGGCTCCCAATTATTATCTAAATGCAATAGAACTAAACTGATGGTCACTTAAATGCTAAGTGGCCAAAACATCCTTAGTGAGCTTAAAAATCATGGATTTTTCTTCTCCATCTGTGAATCTTCAGGTGATATTCTGGGGGTTTAGTTGTTTGCTGCAGTCTAAAAGCCAAATGGATATCAACAGTCTGAGTTCCCTAGTGAATAGAAAAGGAAGCAGGTGATCGTCTTATTATTACAAAAAAAAAAAAAAAATCCCATTCTTGGCTATAGTAAACTAAGGGAATCACAGGATGTCCTAATAGTATTTGGCTTCCTTTCATGGAATGTTCTAAAATAAAGCAAAACAACAGTCTCCTCTCCACAAGTCCTCAGATAGCCGTGGCTCAATCAGCCCCAACCAGAACACAGAAAGTCATCGCTTACTGCCTAGAGAGCCAAACACTGCTGCCCTCATGGAAGACAGTAATTCCCTTGAGATTTGGCCTAAAGGTTTTGGTAATCATATGAGTAAGTGAAAAAGAAAGTAAGTTACATTTACAAAATCTACTTAGTAAGTCTAGGGCATTTGTGAAATATATTTTTGGATTCTGAAATATATACGTGGTTAAGAAACTGGGTTTTATCTGGAAAGATTTCCAAACAGTCTGAAAGCCAAGCATCTCCACCCTCACAGAGGACACAGATAAGGAAGTCCTTGGTAGATTTTGCCTTTCAGGTAAACCTGACATTACAAAGCTCCTGCCTGGTCTCTAAATTCAACTTGAGGCAATTTCTCCTTAGGGGCTTAGAAAAATAAGGGGCCAAATTAGCAACAAGAACAAAATGGACAAATCAGGTAGAATGGGAATGAAGTGAGGCAGAGTTAGCAGGCTGGGTGTGTGTGTGTGTGATGATGTTAGCCTCAGAATTTTAAATGAGGGGGCCATCCAACCTTTCATTATTCTGGGCAGTATTTTAAAACCAGGCCAATGGTTCCTTGTTGCATTTAATGATTAAAAAATAATTCTGCACATCCTTTTAAATTTAATAGAGAAATTTGATCTAGCATTAAGAGGATACTTGATATAAAGAATACCTACATAATTATAGCATTTGTCTTCATAGAATTAAAGGAGCATTTTGTATCTGTCAGGACTCCAATTATAGCTCCTAAATTTAACACTCTCATATGAAACTTTAACAGTGGATTTAGTTTTTTTTTAGTTCATATAATTGTTACTATTTTGTATTCAATTTTAATATTAATATGTACAGGCCGAACTTTACTAATTCAAAACTCTAAAACCTGAAATGCAACTCCAAAATTCAAAATACTTTTAATGTTGACATGATGCTCAAAATTTTTTGGATTAGGGATGCCTTTCTATCAGTAGAGCCTCTGGAAATATTCCAAAATCTGAAAAAATTGTAAGTCTGAAACAATCCTGGTCTCAGCACTTTACACATGGGATTTGCAACCTATGTAACAGGCCATGAGCATAACTGCTACCCAACACCATTAGTCATCAGGAAAGTATCAATTAAAATCTCAGTGAGATACCCCTGAATAAGGACGGCCAAAATTTGAAAGCCTGACAATACCAAGTGTTGCCAAACAAGTGAAACAGAGCTCCCATACTCTGCTAATAGGAATGTAAAATGGAACAACTACTTTAGACAATTGCTTGCAGTCACTTTTCAGTTAAATACCAGCCATATGACCCAATCACTCCACTCCTAGGCACACAAAGATATGCACATGAATATTCACAGAAGCTTTATTTATAACTGCTAAAAACAAGAAATATTCAAATGTTCATCATCTGGTGAATGGATAAACAAAATATGGTACTGCTATATGATGGAATACTACTCAGTAATAAAGAGTAATGAACTGCAGGCACACCCAGTATGGATGGATCTCAAAATCATTTTGCTGAGTAAAACAGTCAGGCACTAACAGGCACACTGCATTCTGTATGATTTCATTAATATAAAAGAAATCTAATTTGTGGTGACAGAAACAGAAGTGACCCTGGACAGTGGACAGAAGAGATAAAGACTGCAAAATGTACAAAGAATTTTGGGGGGTAATGGAAAGGTTTAAATCTTGGCTATGGTGATGACATCAGGGCACTGAGTCATATACTTTAAATGGATGCAGTTTACTGTACATAAATTAATTCTTAATTAAGTTGATGAGGGGGGAAAGACTATACATAGTGTGGCTGGTCTGAATTTTTTCCAGACTCAATTTGGCCTTTTAATGAACTTCTGCTATACCATGTATTGTATCAGGTACTCAGGACACAGGGACCACAGATTGTTACAAAGACACAATAAAAAAGCAGATTTAAATGACAAGCATTAATACTTACTAACATTCTTCAAGGAATTTACTTTATACCAGGCAATGCTTAGTGTCCTTTATGTTCTGTATCTCATTTAATACACATAGGAACTCCATGAAGTTGGTGCTGTTACGATTTCCATACGCACAGTAGAAAAATGAGGGTTAGAGAGGCAGTTATAAAGGAGCTGGGATAGAAGAAAAGTCTCACTCCAGAGCCAAGCTTTGTCTAGGACCCCTCCTGCTTCTCCAAGCAGCTTCCAGGCTGGGGACTCAGAGTCCCCAACTGGTCCTAATGAGGGGCAGAAGGGGTTAGGTGGTCCAGGCCATCCTTTCAGTCCAGACCTGGGGGACAGCAGCACACGTTACATAGGTTGAAGAGAAGTTTCCTGGTCCTCCAGAGGACAACTTCAAGTCAGTGCTATGACAATGTTAGCTGCCTGTCAGAAATTCCAAGGACAGGAAAATTGATTTCCCAAGCATCACATCTGTCTCTCAAATTATTGTGCTTTCCAGACCCCAGGAAGAGAACCAGAAGAGTCTTGCTGGCCCCTCGCCCTCCTGTTGCCAAACCCCTGCCTAGGTTCACAGAGCACACATCATTTTCTTCCTCTCCTGGAGACTAAGTGCACATTTGAGGAGCAGGTTTGCCTGAGGAAAGACGGGATGCCAGAAAGCGAGACAGACACGAGGGGAGGCCTGGGGCATTCATCCTGGGAAACCCTCACTTTTCTCTGCGCTGCACACGCTGCCTCCCACCCCACAAACGGATAACTCGGTCTTCTGCTTCTCTTCTAGCAGAGATACTCAGTCACAAGCTCCACAGCCTCTTTAAAGATTGCTGGGTTGCTCACGTGGAGCAGGTCCTGATCCAAAGCTCTCCTCTTTGTTTTTTCTTAATGGCTCAGTTTCGCTGAGGTTTGTGCAGACTGGTGGGTGCGGAGGCTGCGGCAGAGACGCACAGGGAATGCACGCCGCCTGTTTCCTGACCATTGACACAGGATCCTGGGGTTACATGAAGGGCAGATACTGCTCCTTAACTTCTCTAAGGCCGGAGGCTGGGGGTAGCTGAGGGGAGGACAGGCGGTGGCAGCATGGCTAAAAAAGGCAATTACCTGTACCGTCACAGTTCTTGGCCCTATACACTACCTGACAAACAGCAGGGGCTCAATAAATGGGAAGAAAACAAAAGTGTAAAGAGGATGTTGAAAAATAATCCTCTCAGCACAAGATTCACGGAGCATACTAAGCAGGCTAGACACATCACCAAACCCAACACTGGCGGCTCCAGTGTGCGGTGGAGAAAATGAAACAGAATTTGGACGATGGGTTGCTATGTGTGAAAGCTCGAAGGGCTACACGAGGCAGGCGCTGAAACGGCACCGCTCATCTGTGCCTCGCGGTGCTTTAACAAACAAAAGAACGGCACTTGCATTAGCCAAACGGTGAGTAACCACTAAGCGACTTCAGGAGTCCACCGATATTTTGAGATGTTTTCTAACATACTTCTACGCATGAAATTAAAATTCATTTGATTTTTTAAATCCTTGCTGTTGTACTAAATGACACATTACTGTCTGCTTAGGTGATGCATTTATATAGTTTCAATTTTTTTAAAAACAACAAACAGGTACATAGTGACTAATCAACCCAGTCCTCATCCTTCTTAGTTTCTTACCTTTCAGTTTCCCATGTATATCAAGTGAATAGGAATATATACCTTAGTTTTCCTCACTGTATACAGAAGTTAATAAACAGTAATGTACTATTTTTAACCTAGTGATGGCCAATACATACATCACAAAAATCGAGGGATCAAAAGACATGAACCAGAAGTGGTCCAGGAGGTGTATGGACAGGGAGGGAGGGATGAGGAGGGGGTTAAAAAGAAAGGAATTGAGAAATGTCCATGTCCATGTACCAACCCTCCATGATGAATGTAGTCATAATGTACTGCAAATATGTAGCAATAAGAAAGAGATATGTAAGCTTTTTACTTTTCCTCAGTGGCGGCACCACTGAGCTAAATCCCCAAGCCTCAAGAGATGTTTTTAAGGAAGAAGAAACCTTCCTGCTACAAGTTACTCTGCAATGCTCAAGTTTGTGCCTCAAGGTTACGTTAATAAAACATATATACAGGTCACAGTGGGGTATGCACACAGTTTTTACTCACATTCTCCATACCTAAAAGCTTTTCAAAATTATATCAGTGATAATTTTGCCTTTAGCAAGACTAAGAATGGTAACACCAAAATTACTTTTATTAGGAAAGCTGAACCAACTGAAGACTTCTGAACCAACAACAGTCATACAGCAGAAAAAAACAAGACATTCTGGGTGCTCTCTGGGTCCAGGTGTGGGCACCTCTCCACCTTGGACCCCTCCCTTCAGGTTTCCTCCTGCGGACGCCACGGCCTCTAGAAGCTCGTTCATATAGGGCTGTGCTTTACTTATCTTTGTATTCCAAGGGCACAGCATGGAGACTGGCATACTGAAGGAACTCAATAAGTCTCCTGAACAAAGAATTTTATCTCGAACTTTAATAATAATCATATAATACCCAACACTGGGAATTAAAAAAAAATACATTATTAGCAAGCTCAAAACATGCTTGGTCATTCCAAAAAGGGAGTAGATGGTGGGCAGGAGGAGGGCAGGACCTCACTCTCGTAGCTCCCTTTCTTCTGGATTTGTAGGGCACCAAGTGAAAAACACTACAGGGAATTGTGGAGGGCCCTTATGTGAAGGATACCACTGTTTATAACCAAAGTATAATCGTGAACAGAAGAAAGCTTCCCATAGACGTCGATGCCTCTGGCATTACCTCCTAAGGCTTTGCCAAGGTAGGATGACACTAAATAAAGAACAAGGAATTAATGTCTTTAAAACAAAACAAAAGAAAACAAATACCACTTCTAGGAAAAATGAAACAGGATTGCAGAAATCTAAAGTATACCTCCCATGAAGAACACAGTCATTTTATGAAATGACAAACACTGGCCATAAATTTCAAGATTGATTCTGTGTACAATTAAAATATCTCCATAAAGTCTGTCTTGTAGATTTTGTAGATTAGACAAAATATCTTTAGGAAGTACAGTGCTGCTATCAAAACTACACATTGGGAACGATCAAAAGTTTACAGGTCTCCAACAATGTGTGCACGTGTGTTTGTGCGAGCACACTGATGTACATAACATACTCTTCCTTCTTGCCCTACTCACTTTCTGTCCCAAAGTCATGACCAAAATTAGATTCTTTTGTACCTGCTGGAACCAAATGGAGCCCGAAAGCAAAAGAAACACTGAGCTCTTGCCATATTTTCTTAACTAGCTCAGCATTACAGGACACCATCACTAAAAGTTGCCATTGACTTGATCATCCTGTGGATCTGTCACCAACTTCTGCCCCTTTGGAAAAAATAAAACAATACTTTAAGAGAACGTGTCCATGCTTAACTGAGTAAAATCCTAGTAAGCCTGGAGAAATCTGACACTAAGAATGTACTTTTTCAGTAATCTAAGAAATTATTGCTAAGTGGCCTATAAAATTCAACCTTTACCTCACTAATAATTTATTTTTATTACAGTAAATGATCATTTTAGAGATGCATTTAACAAAAACATATTCAGGAGAAATTTCTTTGATTCATCAAGGCAAAAGTTATATATAATTTCTGTTCCTATGCGAATTGTAGGTTTTCATTTTGGAAGAATTCTCTCTATGTAGGCCAGAAACACTGAGAATCAGAATTTTAAAATGAGCTAAGAAACAAAGTTCAGGGACTACCAATAGGGTGTGCATGGAGTATTCCAAGAAATAAGGCTGCTTTAAGATACTGGTTGAATAAGACATAACCAATTTAGTATTACAGAGGCAGGAAAGCTGAAAGCCTGAAGTCAGGAAGAATGAAATTATTCTAACATACATACTCTAACACATTTCATTGTGGAAAAAGGTACTTTTGACAGGAGAGATGCAAATCAATTTGTCCTTGAAAATGAAATTGACAAAATTTATAAAGTAATTTTTTATGAGCCAGGATAAACTCTCAGTCCACTTCAGTGGCCACCATCAAGGTGACATCTTCGAACTGTGAGTGTTCCGAGCAATCTCACCAGCCCTGTCTCTAAGTCTTATGGCCATAAACAAGGGAGGATCCTTCACAGTGAAGTACCAGATGCTCTGCTTCTAAGTTTGGGAGGATCAGAATAGTGCTCCACACTGACCACCTTTAAGTCAGACTGCTACCTAGGAAGTGGATGTTCAGATATAAAAGCCATTGTCTGACTTAAGTTCCAGCCCTATTATAAGACGAAGCTGCATTCACTGTTTCTACTCAGAGAAAGCTGTCTGAGTCAGGGAACATCCATCTGCCTTGCCTTGATCCCTGCAGGGTAAGGGTCTTGAGTTCTCTCATAGCCTGTAAATCCTCATTAATTTTGGAGCACTCAGGGTGGGCCACTTGTAGACCCCATTTTCCTTTCAACTCACATTTTAAAACAGGAGGTGGATTCCAGCCTCTGTTCTCAGTGCACTGTTTGTTAGGTAATAAGCCTTTAGTAGTTTCCTATTTCCAAGTTCCTGCCTGCCTTGCAATGTTCCTGTCTCATTTTCCACCACTGCCCAAATGGACAGAGGAGCCAGGCCCATGAAATTATGTCTGATTCTAAAGCCTGTATCTTTTCCCTAAGACATAGGACTTTAGTCTCTTTCAGCATTCTATAGCATACTGGCCTTAAGGATATATTTTCTTACTTTGAGACACTGTGAGCTCAGGAAGTGCAAACCACTTTTGCTAAGCAAAATATGTAAATCTGCTATAAAATGAGCTGATTATAACTTAGACTTTGCTAGAACTCAAGGTCTTTGAAGGAGTACCTCGCAAAGACCTTGGCCAGAGCAGACTCCTACATAACTACTGAATTAATTAATTCTCTGACTGAAATGGCCTATTTACGTTAGTCCCAACATTTCCCCCTCCATTAGTGTAAAGGATTATTTACTGCAGCTTCAAGAAATCCCTATAAACACAAAAAAGGATGCTGCATAAGAAAATCAACTTTCAAAATTCCCAAGGACACTCTCATATTACTGCTCTGCTAAATCATGCACTGTCAACAGACACCATGACCAGCTACAGAGCCTGGGTGAGATTCTCCCCAAGGGCAAGAGCACCCAGAAAACCACTCCATTAATAGAAGCCGTTATAACAGATCCTGAAAAGGAGTTACAAGGTTGGGCACCTAACAAATCATCAAGCAATCTTCTATCTTTCACAAACACTAAGAAAAATATTAAAGGCCAAATCTACATTTTTAAAACCTCCACTGACAGTATAAACCCAGATGATACTAATATGTGCATACTGGAGACACATGAAGCTAGACTTCTGCTATCTATAGCTGCTGTTTTGGGAGATGTGATTTGAAATCTACATTCTGGCAAAAGGCGAGCCATGTTATAACAGTGACTACTGAATGGAATACACTTTCATAACTCCCCATACTATACTCCTCTTTGTTTTCCTTAAAACAGTTTTTTTTTTTTTTTTTGGTGCCTGGGATCAAACTCAGGACCTCGAGCTTGTGAGGTTGAGACTCGGGCACCACTGAGCTAAATCCCCAGTCCAACATTTCATTTTTTAAAATTAGCAAAGCTAAGTGTTTTAGGCCAGTATTTTAGACTTACGTTTTAGTTTGTCCATTTCCTGGGGCCAAGTAATTTTTTTAAAAAAGTATTTGGAAGCACGCTACTGCAGTAGCCATATGTAGTGGTAGCCACCCATTTCTGAATAGTCCTCTAGCCTCATATATTCATTCTCAAAAGCCAGGGGTATGCATACGAAGATGCAGAGGGCAGAGAGCCAGTTAATAAATCTCATTTCCCATCCACATCTGCATAGAACAGAGCTACAGGGAGCATCCTCTCTAGGGAGACCCAGAGCACAATTCACGCACTCTGAATTAAACAGTATCACCTCAAATGGCCCCCTCACCATATGTATCTTTTTAAGCAGTTCTTAAAATATATGGATTTCTAGTGCCCCTAAATGTGGCAAGGAAGCTGAGGCTGAGGAAGCAATCACATAAGAGTGGACATGAGCCGTGGAGATGTGGCTTCCCAGAGCCATTTTTGTACTTGCTTGTTTGAACTGAAATTACTAATCTACAGGAAGCTTGCTTTGCTAATCAAAGTGCACACTACTTTCAATAATGATTTACCACCTATTCTACTCCAGGTTGTGAAAATGGGCTCTGTTTACACTAACAGATACCTGGGTCACGATATCTGGGTCAGGAGTGACAGATGTCTTTTATTTGTGAACAATCTGGTGCAAATGGTATAAAAATAGAAGAGTGACTATTTGCCCCTTAGCTGTGCTGCATGGTCCTATTATCTAGGTGTCCACTCCTCCTAGTACCTGCACTGGAGGCATGGCACAGAGTTCCAACAGAGTACCTTTCCAGTAACAACTGCATTCTTGTATTTACATTGTTCTTTAAAGAATTTGATTTACATGGTTTTAATTTTTATTTTTTGATGTGTTAGAGATGGATTTCAGGGCCTTACATGTGCTAGGCAAGTACTCTACCTCTGAATTATATCCCCATCCCAGATACCATTTGTTTTAAATGTTTGAAGTTAACCTCACAATATCTCTGTATGAATGGGACCAGATATCTTTATGCCTAACTAGCAAAGGTAGAAAATAAAGCCTCAGATAAAGGGTTTTCTGGGTTCCTATTACAATGGAATTGCGTCTGGCCTTGCCAAGGTCCTGGGCTCACCCAGGGTCCCACGGGACTCCACACAGAACTTCCAAGCACATCTCATTGTTGAGGCTATCCCAAGCTTACAGCCAATGTCAAACTTTTACTTGGTTAAACCTCTACTGAGCTTTCAAACTGCCTTCCAAGTTTCCTTAACAATTAAATGGCTATCTTATTCCAGTCTTGGGATGCCAAAATAATGATGGAACATTTCCGGAAAGAAAAATGTGTCACATTTTTCCTTTCCCTGTGTCTCTTCAGAAAAAAAAAAAAAAAAAAGTGGTAGTCGCCTTACATTGGTCATCCACTTTGAAAGAGAAGCAGACTAGTGTGTCTGTTTCCAAGTGCATCCTCTGTATAATGCAAGACAAATCCAATCTTGGAGGCCTCTTTCTTTCCTTCTCCTATGACACCTCTCACTATAGTATCTACTAGTCCTATATAAAAAATACCAACGCAAAGATGCTCTCAGTGACTTAAGAATCTGTTCTGTCAGATCATTATTCAAATTCAGTTTTGCTTTTTATATAATCTCAGGTAGTATTATAGGGACTCAGAAAGCAAACTGGAAATAATTCAGAAAATGAAAATAGTAATTTAGATCAAATTAAAGAAGCAAATAAAATTTTATTTTAAAACAATAATTTATCATGAGAAGGTAACATTTAACCTGTTAAATTATTTTTCATTGCCATTTCAAGTGGGTTCAAACGAGTAATGAAACCCAACCGGGAAACCTCCTTTGGCTTATGTGGTAAAATCTGAACTCCATCCTAAAAGTAACTGCTACATAGTATGAATAGTACATAGTATGAATTAAATCACTTAGGAAATGAGAGTTTCAAAGGTATTACTTCTAAGAATGGTTGAAATAAACGAAGTTCAAAAGCAAATCAAATTTTTTCTTCTTAAATTCTATTTTTAAGTTTTGGGATGTTCACAGAGCACAAAGGTAGAGGAGTAATGAGAGGAGGGGCCGGAATTTCTAATATAGGGTCTTCTAACAAAGAATCCCAGAAGTTGTGGGTCAATTTTGGTTTACATTAAGAGAATAACAAGTACTTGAAATCTCTAAGGATGCCATGTCAACACATTTGTTGGAACCATACCGCATGAGATTTTGGTAACCTCACGGGCACAGCCAAAATTAACTCCAAGTATTTATGTAACTGCCAGGGATGACAGGGCAAAGATTGCTTATAATGTTTTTTTAAGTCAATAATCAATGTGTGCCTTTGGTCAAAGAGAAAGGAAGCAGGATACTTTTGGTCCTATTTTATCATATGCAACATTTATACACACAAAATAGTCTGCTCATAATACCACCTGAATGTTTGGATGAAGGCTTTCAAAAACGTGTTATTTCCTGTTGCTTACTAGCTGAAAGGATGCGCTTTAGCTTTAGTGGTATGTGTGCTCGGCTTCAAAGCAAAAGCATTGTTGGTGGTTATCAAGGTAACATTTAAAAATAACTACCCCATCCTTGGGGGGGGCAGAAAAATGGAAGCAAAGCTTTTGTAAATAGGAGGGGAAGAAGGGTTGAAGGGAGGGGAGGGAAAAGGAAAAAAAGCAGCAGCAAAATATATGCTGTACAAAAATTCCCTGTGATGAATGTTATCATTATGCATATCTAAAATGTACCCATAAAAAGGAACTATGCTGACAATTAAAAAGAGAAAGAAATAAAAATACCCCAGCACAAAAGAACTTCAGAGGAAATGTGATCGAATCTATCAGTCTAAGTCTGGCCTTGAGCTGCCTAAGACACTAGCTGCATTCTCCATTACATTGTTATCCTTATCAAACAATGCAAACAATTTTAATGAGCTTATCTACGGGAACATATTGCCAGATACGTTAATGTAAAAATGATGCCAACCACACAGGCCAACTCATTAATCAAAAGGCGCACAATGCAATGACCAAGATCATTCCCATCCTCAAATCAGACCTCAACAAAATACCAGGAATTACCTTCCTACTGTAAATAAGAAGGGCTCCTCCACCCATGCGGAGGCAATAAACTCCTAAGAAAATGCATAACAGCACCAATTTTTTCCAGGTCCATTACAGTCCACCTCTTTCTTTAAAAAAACCCAGGGTTCAAAGGAGAAAATTTTGGTTTATGTCTGACACTGTGACCTTTGCTGTCAACCCTTGCACCAGTCAGCATGCGGATTTTTTACAAAGCTCCATCAATCTGGCGGTTTAACATCACAGACTGCAGCTTAATCTAGAGGATTCCATCTTTCCCGCACGCTCTCCAGGTTGAGTGCAAACGCTTTCCTCCCCATCCTCCCATCTGTTTTCTCTCCCTTTAGGCGTAGCTACCTAATGGCCCCTTTAAAATCGAAAAGGGAAAGGAGAAAAGGAAGTGCTACAGCCAGTCTCTCTTTGGAAGGGGGAGAAAATAGCATGCATTTTTATCAATGTGGAAGGAAAGAGATGGAGGGAGACCTTTTGCAGGCAGCAAACCTAGTCACAAAATGCTTTTCATCTGCAATCGTGAAGCCTCAATGCATCCCCAACGTGACGCATGGAAACAGCAAATAACCACGCCAGCTTCCACAAATGCACGCCTGTAGCCCGGGTCCGGGCAGTGTCTGCTGCATTATATAACGGGGCGGACTTCCGCGCGTCCCCGCCACCGTCCCGGCCGGCGCCCCGTGCCAGCACCATTACCTGTAGGATCGCTCCCCGCGCACTGTGTGCTTCCGGAAAGGAATGATGGTCCCGTTATCCTGGATGATGTCGTTGTTGTTCTCGCCATTTGGGGACAGGGTTTGGGTCGGCCCAGGCATTGGCGCACTCCCGAGAAAGGGAATAAACCGCTGTCGGCTGGCTGGTGAGGAAGGTGGCTGCGTCTTGCTGCTGCTCGCCTGCTCGCAGGGACCGCGCCTACCGCCTGCTTGCTAGCCGCTGCCGCCTTCTCCTTACTCGGCTCCCGCCCCGCCCCACCCTGCCGGGTCCCGCCCTCCCGGCTGCTGACGTCAGAGCGCCCGGCAGCACACAGGTCACGTGGCCAGCCCGTCACCATAGCAACCCGCTAACTCATCACCTCGCCTCAATTCACACAGGGCCGCGGCGTGACCACGCCGGCGGTTCCAGGCGGGCACCGAGCAGGCCTACATCTGGCATGTAAAACCCCAGGCCACCCCGTAGCCCCCCTCGTAGACTAGCCTTGTCTGAAAACCAGCTCTTCCTCTAACCATTTCCTTTCCGACCCGTGCTCCAACTGCAGCTGTGTACACAAAAGAAGGATTCATGGAAAGGGGCGTGGGAGACCCTTTTAACTCCTTGCATACCAAGTTCCATGCCATGAAAATTAATCTTGGACATTTTTGGGGAAAAAAATCTAAAAAGATCTGGTGGCCAGTTTCTACAAAAGATGCCTGATTAAAGGTGTTAAAATGTCTAGCTTCCTCCTTTACTCTCCAAAGCAGCAACCGCTTCCTCAATAGAAGGAAAAATAAATAAATAATACAAAACACCTAGGAGGAGGCTGTCTTTTCTTCTAATCAATGTATAGCCTTTCCTTTAATAACGTGAGGATTTAAGATTGCAAATTAAGAGATCTTTTGTATAGAAGAGTCACCAAAAAATGTGTTTTTCAAAAAAAAAAAAAAAAAACCCACCATTTTGGAGTGTCAGTTACCCATGACCCTCCAATTCAAATTCTCTATATTGCTTCCTGATACAGATCATTGATTCCTCGTCATCTATTTTATTTCCATATGAATAACAAGTGACCACCTCATATAGTATTTGGAAGTCTCAACATTCAAGTTGTTCTCTATCACTGCAGTTTTCAAACACAATGGTTGTGAGTCAAGTGTTATTAATATCATCCCCATTTAGAAATGAGTAAACTAGATGGTTTAAATTATTAAAGGTCTCACAGGTAGGAAATGGTAAATAAGACAATGGCACAATGATGTGCACTCAAACTGTACTGATTAAGATGAGAATCAAATACTTTAGCTATGCTCCCAATATGACCACTGTGAAAAGATGACTGTAAATACAATTGCACACATAGTAAAATCTGTGGATTAGATTTTTACATTCTCTACAGACACCAAATGCGTCCAGTACTGTCCTCCAGAAAGAAAAGAGTTTGAAGGATTCTCTACTTATCAGAAGTGACCTCTAAACTTTCATGAGATGGGACAGAAAGAGTTGGGGTATAAAAGACACAGTATAAATACATGTGACAGAAAGTACTAGGCTATGGCTCACTCCCATTATTGTATAGTTTATCAGCTTCATCATTCTGTGATACAGATATTAAAAACAAGTAAAAACTCTGTCATTCCTGACAACTCTTCAGCATATGTCCCTGGTTATAAGTTATTTCTGGTATCAAGCTTCTGGAATTGGAATCAAATGTTCACAACCCAGATGGTAATGATAATCTCAAACAAGGGGTCCTCTTCTTCTATTTTATACTCTCCTTTTGGGCTATTATTTTCTTTAAAATAATAATAATAATAATAATAATAATAATAATAATAATATTTTCTGCTTCTATTGTTAGTTCCCTGTGTACAAGTGATTCCTCTGTTCACATCTTGATTTATATGACACTTTTTTCTCATATAATGTGTCCAGTTCTGACCTATGACTTACAAGGTACACAGATAAATATCTAAGAAATACACAGCAAGCTTCACATTGCACAATGAAGTAAAGGGACATAACAGGTAGCTGCTGCTACAAAGACCTATGCTTTCTCTTACTATTTCTTGACCCACTGCCGTCAATGTTCTTACTGATTTGTTCCCTTTCACAAAAGGCTCTCTTTAAGGGGTGGTAGTCTGAAGTTGAAAGGCACAGTCTAAAATCAAATATTCAATATTTTTAGAGTATGGTCTCACATTTGGGGGTTCTTTAGAACAGCTTCTTTTCCCATGATCATTCCATATTTAACCAATATGTTAGACATGGTTGGTTTTATCATGAAGACTAAATTGGTCAAGTTTGAATGTATAGCTCGTTAATTATATCAACTCATTTGTGGAACAAATACTCCCACTTTTTTTCTAGGTTGCTCATGAAGGAGGGGAAGATGGCCAAGAATTTGGTTAATGGGCTTACAGGGGAGGGGTAGTGAGTCAGGTGAAGGAGGTGTCTAGGAGCCCTTGTAAATCTTCCTCTTTGAGCTCTCTGAGCCACACTACTATAAAGGGAGCTGGAGAACTCTTGAGACCAGTGATTACCCTCTGAGATGCAGGGGTAACAGGGGTAATAATTTGAAAATATTAAACAGATGTGTTTTCATTCCTCTCCCCATAAATCAGGTTACCTGACAGTCATTCTCCAGTTTAGCCCTGGGGAAAATGGGCGGCAAATTCCACTTTGGGAAAGAGGGTGATACAATATAGGGAAATTGCAGAAGAGACAGGAGGAAGGGAAAAGAAAGGAAGGGAAACCCACACTTTCCCGGCTTAATTGAGTATAGGAAGAAGGGAATGAGGTGGGAAAAAGGAAGGTCACCCATCTGTAGGCCTCTAGGCTCATGTTCTAGAAGGGAAGACATTAAAAAGGCTGAAGACAAAGCCAAAATCTAAGGGACTTGCTTTCGTCTCATTTGATGTATGAGATCTAGGAAACAACTGCCTAGAAAGAATGTTTCAACAACTCTCCTTCTCAAAGAAAGGGATGGCCCTATGATAGTAAAGAGCCCCCTTTCCTGAAAAGGTGGCCCCATCACAGTAAAGATTGATCAATGGCTTGAAATGGTGAGAAGGTAGGCTTGAGTTTGACTCTCCAAAGTATAGAAACATGATGTAGAACATATCCACAAGTTTCTATCTACCCTGTAGGGCACAGGAAGGAGGGTGAGTGCATGGCGCTATCAGAAAGCTGAGTTAATGGTACCAGCGGTGGGAGGGGACATCATTACAACTACCTAGTTCTACAGGGTGGAACTTCTAGGGTAGACCCTAATAAATACAAATAGCCACCTGTGAGGAAGCTACACAGTGCCAGGGATATGTCTATTGGGAGACACTGAAGTTGAAATGTTCAGCATAGGACACTAGCAGAATGCTAATGGTCAGGGTCAGAGCAGCTACTCCTCAGCAGACTCAGATACTATAAATCCAAGGATCAGTCTGAGACCAGGAGGCCCTCTTTGTGTTTCTACCAGCCCCTATTCAATCCTATAGACATCATCTTGTGGAGGGGTTAGGGAAAGGGAAGCAAATCTAAAAGACTGAATATTCATCCAAGTGATGGAGCCATCCAAATATAGCCTAAATTGGAAGAGGCTGTTACACTGTCAGTCATCAAGTTCGAACCTGCTTCTTAAGCCCCCAGCAGCAAATGGAGAGGAACACAGATGGGGGTGTGTGTGTGTGGCTAAGCTATTTTTGTACATTTGACTGTGGATTCAGGTTTTGTTTAATGGATATAGGTATACTTAAAATTAGCATGTGCAAACCACTTTCCTCCATCTCCAAGCGCCCATGGAAAATGACTTCTCTCATCAAGCATCATGAAGTAGGGGCTCTGGCATCTCAGGCAGATCACTGATGATTTAAGTTATTTTATATCTCTAACATTTAGTTTCCTAATCTATAAGGCAGGTTTGATAATAATGGCTCCACAGTGCTGCTGTAGTGTTAAGTGCATTTAAAGCACTTAACACATTGATGGCATACAGCAAACCTCATTAGTGGCAGATGTTATTATATTTAAGTAATATGTTAGGCATGCCCTAAAATGTTCGTTTATTCATGGAACACTGACAACTGGCTTTCTTATGTAGTAAGAGCTAGTAAAACAAGAAGACCTCAAAGAACCCCAGGGTTGTGAGTAAGCAAGGTAAAAACAATTGGCAATTATAACTAGAACGTAACTACTATGGTATCACACAGGGTAGTATGGGACCATAGAAGATAAGCACTGCACACTGGAAACAGGGAAGTAGATTTGAAGAGTTTCCTCAGGTCACCGGTACCCAGCTTGGATGAGTAATAATAGTAGTAGCCTTTCCTGTTTCCTTCCTATGCAACAGAACACAAGTTCCCTTAGGAAATGGGCTCCAAGTATTCTAATCACTGCTGTAGCTTAAGTTCTTAGAACAGGGCCTGGTAAGTAGTAGCTACTAAATGAATGTATAATTCACTAATCTATTTAACAAATATCTAAATTGATTCTCACAACTGCAATGAGAAAATTAAGTCTCAAAGAATAGAAGCAACTTGTCCAGGATTAAATTTCAGGGTTTCTTGGCCCTAAAGCTCACATGCTTAGCCATCAAGCTATGCTACCATTTAAAAGAGGAACAAGGGCTGGGAATTTAGCTCAGTGGTTCTGGTGCCTGCCTCACAAGTGCAAGGTCCCAAGTTTGACCCCTGGTACCAAAAAACAAAAACAAAAAACAAATAAAAGAGGAATAGTAATGCAAGGGGAAGATAACGCAGATATATTTTGTTAGAGGGAGAGAAGGGTATGACATATCTGGGAAACAGTGGGTTTTTTAGTATGGACAGAGAGCAGAGTACACAGGGGCGACAGGGCAAGAGCAAAGGGGAACAAAGGTTTGTGGCCAAACTGAGGAACCGGACCTTAGTTTTGAAGATGATCTGGAACCATGAAGTGGTGTAGGAAGGGAACTGATAATGAAATATATATCAAGAAGGTGTGATGCTGCCAGCAGTATGTATAATATAGTGAAGATGATAAAAAGGAGTCAAAAAGTGATAAAGACCTAAAGTAAAACAGAGGTCAAGGGTTTCTAGAGGAAAGTACAAATTTGAGATATTCAGAGGGTATTACTTTTGGGATCCGGTGACCAATTAGGTGTGGGCATAGACATGGGTGGGAGTTAAGGGTGGGTAGCAAAGGAGAAAGAGGCATCCCAAATGGATCTCAAGTTTATGCTTGGATGACCAAGTGGACAACAGTATCTTTATGCTTGGATGACCAAGTGGACAACAGTATCATTTGTCAATGTTAGGAATACAGATTAAATTGTTGTTTTAGAAGAAAAGTTCTCACAATGTATTCTGGACATAGAGAAATACCTATAGGACATCCTAGTGGTCGCTGCGTTTCATATGTAATAGATGCTCATTAAGTATTTGCTGAATAAGGAAATAAAAGAAATCTTGAAGAAAATAAAGTAGGAAATGAAGTAATTCTTTGCAAAGTCATGAGTCTTCTGATCAAACCAAGATATTCAAGAAAAGAGGAGATACTAAATCAAAGGTCATATATACATATATGTAATATATATTTATATTATATATATATATATTACCAGTAACAAATGGAAATCAAGTATTTGCACTAAAACACTTCCAGCAATATTGGAAATGAACCAACATATTATTTTTTTGGTACCAGGGATCAACCTGGTACCAGGGATTTTTTTGGTACCAGGGATCATGAGGCCAACATATTAATTAATGAGCACCTGCTAGACATCAGAAGAAGTGATACTACTTTTGAGCTCTGATTCTAGTGGGATCTGGATCCCCCCCCCTAAAAAAAAAGAAAGAAAAAAGAAAATTAAACCCAATATTTAAATGCATGTTTGGACAGCAGAATTTCTAAGACAGACTCAGAAAACACAGAGCCACAAGCCTGAGAACAATAGCAAAAAAGGAAACCTTTAACAAGTCCCAAACACAGGTCCAATCGAGGGACACTAAATTGGATTCTAAATTTTAATTTTCTTGGTTCCTAGGTTATAACACAATCACATTTCTCTTAGGACTTAGCCCATAGAGTACCAGTAATTACATATTGGCAGAAATTATAGTATCCCTACTTTTCCAGCATGTAACTTTCATCTAGAAAGGGGATTTTTCCATTGACTTGGGTTTGAGTAACTCAAAATACAATAACAGACAAGATACAGATTCACTAGCCAGGACTAGATGTTAATCCTGATCCCATCCCAGAAACACATACTCATCACGAATGCCTTTTCCAGGTTAAAATGTGTTCACTGAAGCTGACAATCATCACTGTCAGAGGCATTCACAGCTGTCACATCACTTCAGATGGGGACTTCCTTTGATTGTTAACACCTCCAAATACAGACAGAAGATCCCATTAGCAGTCACCTCTGCTGCTCTGGGACAAGTCATTCCTCCCATGCATATGTCCTAAGATATTTTCCTGAGGGGAATGGCAGGTACAGGTCATCAATCAAAGGCTTCCACTATGTTCCACGCTCAAAGTGAGTAAGTACATGACTGGCTAGCCAGTGAGACTGGCCCGGAAATCACACTGATGGCACGGAAATGTACTGTATTTGAGGATGTTCCTCACTGTTTTTAACCCAGAAGAATAGGAAGATTTTTATTAGCTCTTCCTCTGGATCTGATGAGAATTTTATGATACACACGTCACCTGGCTTTAAATAATAGCATTTTATTTGAGAAAAGTTCACCAATATTTTCTCCCAGATGAAGAAACTCCTCTTCAGAATCACTCTGTCCTAGTGTATCCTTCCAGTACTGATTTTTGAGATTGTTGTCTTTGCAGATGATGTATCAGCCACATTGAGATCTATGTTGATATATTAAGGCAGAATTTTCCAAATCTTGTCCCAATTCGCAAGCAAAATAGCAAGGTTTCAGTTATGTCAAAACACAGAACAGCCCATTGCATAAGATTTCTCTGCTAGTTTGGAATTTATTTTGCTATCTTCTTTTTCTTAGATTTTCACAAGCTTGAGCTTAATTCTGTGGAATAATTCACAGAACAAGAAGTGAATGCAATTTAAAAACACAGAGCATTATGATTTCTGCAATCACTTGATCAAATCTGTGCAGTGTGAGGTTCTAGTCTATTAAATAAAAATGTGCTTTTGAATTATACCATCTGGTTAAATTTAACATCTTTAAGCATGATTTTCATAAAATACAATGTGATAAATGTTATCATTGAAGAATGTATTAAGTATTATGGAAATACAGAAATTAATTATGCTGGGGGAACTAGGAAAAGCTTCACTGTGGTAGTAATATTTGAATTAGGGTGCAATGTATGTGCTACACATACTGAACACTTCGTATGTGTTAGAAATAATTCTAGACATTGGAGATACAGAAATTTACAAAATAAAATTTCCTGTCCTCATGGAACACATACTCTTGAGTATATTGATAAATATATCTGATGGAATAAAGAGACAAAAAATAATGAAAATATATAGTGTTTTACATGGTGGTAAATGCTACAGGGAAAATAAAGCAAGGAAGTGGGACCAAGAGTACAGAAGAAGGCTAATTATTATAATTTTCAATGGAGTGGCCAGAGTAGGCATTCCTGGAATGGTGATATTTATTCAATGACCTAAGGAAGCTGAAGGAAACAGCCACATGGATATTAGAAGAATGTTCCAGGAAGAGACAACAGCAAATGCAAAAGTTCTGAGGTAGGTGCACAACTTGTTTAACAAACAACAAAAAAGTCAGATGAGTTTCCAGCAGAGTGAGTATGCATATATGTGTATTGTGGGGAGCAGGGAAGTAATTGTAGGAGACGAGGTCCGAAAGATCATAGAGGACTCAGAATGTGCAGGGCTTTGAAAATCCATTGTAAAAACTTAGGCTTAAAACCAAAGTTAGAAACCATTCATTTGTAGTAGCATTGGCAGTGTTGGTCCAGATGTGGAGTGTTCTCTAATCATAGTAACAGCAACAACTAATATTTGAGTACCTTTGATGGGCCAAATGCTATGTTTTACAATGAGTGGATATTTTAATTCTCAAAGAAATGTATTAAAGGGGCTATTATAAGTCTCATTTGTCAGAGGAGATAATTAGTTAAATAAGCCAAATCACGAGCCAGGAAGTGGCAGAACTGGGCATGAAAACACCTGCCAGCTGTCAAAAGACATCATTCTTCTTTGCTTTCTCATCCTGCCTTTTGCTTAACCTAGGAGGAAGAATGAAGAAGCCAGGGCTGGGAGTGGCAAGAACGCAGAAAGACAAAGGATGTAGTTTGCCCATGAGGAGAGAAAGAAGGTAAAGACTATGAGACAGAAAGATCAGGAAGAACTGAGGCATGGACGGTTGCACAGGAAAGCGGTATTCACAGAAAAGAGGGATTGGAAGAAGTGAAGGACAGCAATTGTAAATTATGGTTAAGGAAAATAGGAGGAGGTGGGAGGAAGAAATACAAAGATTTGGGGTTTGCAGTATATATGATTGATAGTAAAATCATTCTCTTACCTTTGTTTATAGTGATTAATGATTTTATGTCTAAGTAAGTCTCAGCTAGCAATGTCCATTTCTTTGATGCCTTCTGAAGGGAGAAGAGACCGCAGGCATTTTTTGATCTTTGTGTTCAAAGCTAAAATCTATCTTCATTTTCTCTATGCCAAGACTGCTATAATTCAAGCATTTGGCTCTAGACATGCCTATTTGAATGCTCTCACTATTATATGTTCATGTCCAAATTTATGAAATTCCTTTATCTCCTTCTCCCACTTCATTTCCATGTTAACATGCATTTTGATGAAGTGACTGGGTCGGACAACTACAAAAGGATGAGAGGCACCTTGGGCTCAGTTGGGTGGCAAGAGAAATGAAGAGACTCTAAGTACCACAAACAGTAATCTTCCAGAAGGTTCTCAGGCTTTCAAGAGAAGATTCCTGAGGGGCTCTCAAATGTCAGCCAACCCATTGGGCTTTGTTGCTGACTTTGATGCTGAAAAGTCCAAACTGCATAAAGAAGCTCAATATAAATACCAAGCCAGGAAAAAGTAGGGGGATGGTTGCTCTAGCAGGTATCAAGGGCCACCAGAGCTTCAGAACCCAGGCCTTCAAGTTGAAATCAGGGACACTGGGATTAAAGGTCTTCCCAAGCCTAGGGCTTCTCTGTCAAGCCTGGTGTGGACCTCAGCAGGGCTGTGGCTCATGGATGGCTCCCTGACAGCATGCGAAGGGAACATGAGGCCAGCAGCTGGGAAGCAGTGTGAGTAATGGAAGAGAAGTTCCCCAATTTCTGACCTCATCCATATAAAATTTTTAAAAAGAAAATTAAAGCAGCTTACTTCATTAGGGAACAAAAACAAAAATAAAAAAAAAGAAGGAAAGAAAAAGAAATGCAACTGGAAATCATGAAGTAAGACTGTTTCCATCAGAAATGTTTTAATTAGAGCTTATTTTTTGTTTCATCATCAAAATGTTTTAATTAGATCTTAGAATGCCAAGTATTCACATTCACTCAACATTTACAGAACATGAATATGAGAGACCCAACTATAGGGTATAGTGCACAAAACCATAATGAGTCACATTCCAGAATCTTCCACTTAGTTTCTATATAAAAGATCAGACCCTAGGAAATCCACAGGGATCTTCCAGGGAGACACAATGAGTCTATCAGTCAGTGGACAGATCTAGAATCAACTTGTTCGAATCAATGAATAGATCTAGAATCAATGCTCTTACATTGCCTGTCTTCATACTTTTCTTCCCAGCCACAATTCCTCTTCAGAGGAGATTTGCCTGACTTCACAGAGGCAAAAGAATCATAAATGAGAAGCAATGGTATGTAGTACAAAGAGCATGTGTAATGAATATTATTTGTCTTCTCCTTCATCTGGGGCATAGTTCTTTAAACCTTGTGGTCTAGCATAGACTAACAACTACAGTATTCCATCTGCCAGAGCTCCCAGCCCAAAGTTCAGAGGTAGACCTATGACCTAAGGCAGGACATTTAGAATATTGCTTTAGGATATTTTAAAACTAAAGCTGCAATGCGTGTGTGTTTGTGTGTATGTGTGTGTGTGTGTGGGGGGGTGCAGTCTTCCTTATTAAAGACAGCACTGAGGAAGAAAATATAATGTAAACTGTATATTTACTATATTTGAATAGAAGAGAGTAGCTGTCTTAGTCACTTTTCCTTATCGATGGGACAAAATACCCAACACTGGCAACTTAAAGGAGGTAAGGTTTATTTTGGCTCAGTTTCAGAAGATTTAGTCCATGTCTGGTAGCCTCAAATACAGAAAATGGCATGGTGCAAGGGCCTAGGCAGAGGAAAAATTGCTCATGTCATAGAGGCCAGGAAGCAGCAGAAAGAAGGGAGGAGCCAGGAGGGAGACACATCCTTCTGGGTCACACCCCCTAATGACTGGCCCTAACCACTTCTGGCCTCCTAACTACAGGTGGGCTGTAGCTTCTTCATAATACAATCACCTTCCACAAGCTTTGGATGTATGAGGCTTTGGGGGGACATTCCAGATCCAAACCAAAATGGCAGCAGAGTAGCTAGAGTTCATGGTTTGGATTAATACAGACTTGGATTTGAAGCTAGGGGCTGGTACTTACAAGTTGTATAGCTTTGGCCAAATTATTCACTTTTCTTAGCCCCAGAGTCTTCATCTATGAAATTATCATAATGAAATTTGCAAGGAGTTAGGGTTTGGGGCTAGATGTCCCCTCAAAGCCTCATGCAGTCATAGGTGGCTTTTTCAGAGGTGGCTGAATCTAGAGTGTGTGATACTGGGAATAAGGGTGTGATTACTAAACCAGTAGGTTGATTGGTTTGGTACCACCCTAATCCTCATAGTCTGGATAAAATAAAAGGGGCAGAAAGACACTGTTAAGGTTCCCTTGTTGCTTTTGCTTCTGTGTGGGTGCCATGAATTGTTTCTCCTCTGTGACACACCTCTGCCAGGTGCCACTCTGCCTTGGAGCAGCCGATTATGGACTGAAACCTCTACAAACTGTGAGCTAAGTAAACTTTTCCCCCTTTAACTTTGGGTGTCAGGTATTTTGTCTCAGCAAGGAGAGAAAAGTAACTAACACACAAGGTAACATCCTGAGATATAAACTCAGATTCTGCTTTGTCCCATGGTAGGGCAGGGTGCTGCTGTTGTTGCTGCTGGCATTGTTGTTGGCCTACACCTTAAAATACTGGTAGCTTCTACTACTTCAGTCTTTTAGCAGTCTACTGCCCTGTGAAAAATCTGATCCCCCTGGGACCACCATGCTCTGAGGACAAGCCATGTGTGGACCCCAAAGGATGAGACTCTCTGGAGAGGAAGAGGGAGAGAGGGAGAGACCAGACAGTATACCAAAACATCAAAGCCATGATTAAAGAAGTATTCTGCAGCTCCAGCTACCAATGCTGATGACATGGATATAGCCAATACTGTGCTGAATCTTGGATTCACAAAATTATGAGATATATCAAAATGGTTATTTTAAGTTAATGAATTTTGAGGTAGTCTCTTATGCAGTAAGGATAACAAAATACGCTGTCGGTTCTCTATCGTTGCATAATGAATCATCCCAAAACCTAGTGGATTACAACATTAGCAATCATCTTATTATACCATTCAGGAGATGACTGGGTTCAGGTAAGTGGTCCTCACTTATGATATCTCAAGTTGCTGTAGTCAGAAAAGAGATGACTACTGAAGTCTTAAGGGTGCCTCAGACTTACAAGTGGTGACTGATACTGTCTTTTTATTTGGAGTTCAGCTGAAGCTATAGTTGGAACATCTAAACAAGCCTTCTTCATGAGCCTTGGAAGCCCTCACAGCATGGTGACTGAGTTCCAAGCGCAATCATCCCTAAAGAGAAGGCAGAAGGGTATGGCAGTTGTAAAACCTAGTCTTCCATCACACCTGCTCAAAGTAGCTACAAAGTCCACCCATGTCCAAGAGGAAGGGATACTGACCTACTTCACCTCCTAAATGGGATTAATGTCAATCTCAAACTGTAAGAAAAATATGGGGGATGGATGATAGCCATCTTTGGAAAACACACCGTACCATACATACCCTAGTCTACCTTCTCATTCCCATTGCATTAGCATGGGGCTATTAAGCAGAAATGCAAGAGATGAAGAGAACAAGCAGTGTGAGTTCCAGTCAGCTTTGTAAGCTCCTGGCAGAGAGAAGCTCATGGCAGAGAACATGAAGAAGAAAAAGTTTTGAGCCTCAACAGCTGACCTTCAAGTTTCAAAAACTTAACGATCCTTTAGAGATTCAGAATTAAAGTTCATGCCATAAGTCACAAGAGTTTAGTGGTTGGCTGGAGACTGATAAGTCAGGGCCTGTTAAGTGTCTCTAAGAAGGGACTCTACTCTCTTTCCTTGTCCTTAGTCACACCCCAGATCAGCTTGGTAGTTTGAGAGCAGGGGAAACCCATACTTTGCTTACATCTGGATGCAAAAGTCTGCAGAGGTTCCTGAGTCACCTGGCACAGAGACAGCAGGGAGCAGATGCATTTAAAGGGGTTGGGACACCACCAGTTGTTCTGCAGAGCTACTGAATAGTTCTGAGAATGGAGGAAGAACAAATCTAACCCCGTGTGGTAGCGACAGGAACATCAGCAGAATAGATTAGGCCTTTGCTTGCTATGCTTATTTTTCTGGGGAAGAGCTGCCACCATGCTCAACTCAACAAATCAAAGGATCCATTTGGGTTCCCAGAAGCACCCTGTAAAACCACAGGCCTGTAGTGAGGGGTCTATATTCATCACCACACTCTCCTGCTCAGTGAGCAAGCGGGCCAGAGGCAGAAGCAGCAGTCAGGTTGGGGACACTGGTTTGGATGACACACCGTGCATTTAGCAAGGAAGCTTCCCCACTACTTGGCTCTCTTTCCAGGTCTGCTTGAGTTGAATACATACCAGCACTCAATTTTGAATCCTCAGAACCTTTACCCTCCCTTCCATCTCTGATTCTGTCACCAAACCTGTTCCTTGCACAATAAACTTGTTCATGAATGTGCCTCCTTTCCCTCACCCTCAGCTCACAGACTACATCAGACATCTTTTTGTGTTTAGCTCCTGAACCTCTCTGGAGAGGTATCCTTGCTTCCTCTCCTACTTCTCAGTGAGTATTTAAATTAATCTGTACCACTTTTCATATTTTATTTCACCACTAGATCTATCTTTCCTTTCTTTTCAGAATTGTTCAGTGGTTCCCTATCACTTTCAAGATAACAATTCCAAGTTTTACTTTGAGTACCTTAGAAATTTACCCTGATCATGTGGAGTAAGAGTGACATTTCATTTGGTTACCTCCTAATCTGAAAAAATTAGTTCTGCCTCCCAGCACTGGCAGAAGCAAAAGCTTCCTTTGTTTGAATCCTTTACAAATATTCTTGTAGAAACAGATTCTTCATTTGAATATTCTAGCCTTTAAGTACCATTTGGAAATAACCTTAGCTTCCTTCATTAAACAAAAACCAAAAAACTAGGAGCAGGATAGCAATTTAGTCAAATGAATTACGACAGTGTAAATGTAACAGTATCTGAGGCTGTGGACTCAGTCTACCACCCAATGGACAAGATTCCTTGTCCATTCGAGATGAGAAGAGAGAGTCTAGAATATTCAGCTACCATTGTCTCATCTTACAATTACTTTGAATATAATGAGATTACAACAATAAAAGCAGAATCATGATGTCTTCAGTGAGTTAAAAGAGCTTTAAAATTCACAGAGAATTGCTGAAAGAAATAAAGAATTGTAGCATTGCTATTTCCTGCTGATGGTTAGAATATTCAAAGTTCCACAGAGGGTAAGTTCTGAGGCTGATGACAAGTCCAAAAAATGTTTCCTTGGCCGGTCACTTTGGACACAAGCAGAACAGCAGTCTCACATTCTGCACGCAAAACACTCAACTCTGAGTAAAGTAAATCATTGTGTTTGTGGCCTCCTCCCACATTCACAGAACTCAAGAAGAGTTCCCGAAGTTTGGACACAGTGCTATGGGGCACAGCCAGCAAACTTCACAGCAGTTATGAAACAGCTGCAAATCCATGCTTATGTCATGCATTGTACAAATACTCTATAAAAGACACATTCTGATTAAGAGAAGAAATACAGCTTTGCTAGTACTAATCAAGGTGAAAAGCTGGATTATATTAAAAATACTTTAAGAATAATTCCCTAGTGTCTCCTAATTATGCAAGTCTAAGATTTATAGTGAATCCATATCACTTTTCATACATTATTTTTCCCATGCCCCTTCCTCAGAGCAAGGAAAAAATAATATTTCCATCTTTAAATTTATCACTGTAGCCATTTCCAACATGGAGGGCAAAACGTAACAACAAACTCAAACAAAGAAGTAGAACTGGAACTCAGAACTCCACTGCAGTGATTTACTTGGCAAAAGACAATGCCCTACCTACAGCAATGAGAGATACTGCCATCCTAAATATTGTCTGTGGGATAAAGAAAGACACTGTAATCACCGAAAAATTCTACTTTGATTCTCCTTACATATTAGTAGGCAAATGTAAGAGCCAAGTTTCTGGATAATTTTCTGCATTAGAATCTCTCTACAAGGGGAAATGGAGGTTAAGTGAACTTTTGGAATCTGTCCTGCAGATACTCTTATACATTTTATTAATCTCAGGTTTCTTCTTTCTGTTTGCTGAAGAAAAGTAAGTTATATATTTGTCAGTGAAACTGAAAAACATTTGTGTAAAATGCTTTGTTCTATTTAAGTCTGGGGTGAAATGGCATTTATAGTCGAAAGGCTTTCAGGAAATATTGCAATGGCAATGGATATTCCATGAGAGGAGGAGGATGTTGGATGTAAACAAAAGGGAGAGGGATAGAGTTTGTAATTTACAGAGGGACTAGGAAAGGTCTCTCTGTTGTTCTCAGGTTCAGATTAGGAGCCTGAAAATCTCTAGTAAACTGTATCAAAACCAGGACGTTTTCAAAGTTCCAGTTCATGGTACCAGAGGAAGGTGGCAACTCAGTGAAAACTTAGCAAACATCAATAACCCTGGAAATGGGGTGTTTCTAATACAGTGAGACCCGGGCACCTTCCATGTGCCACAAATCAAATCACTGAAAGATATCTGATATAACTAATATACACTGTCAGCTGGATGCATCAATGCTGTTATTTATACGAACATTTTTACCCAAATGATTTAACTTATTCTTTACTGTGGCATATAGTAGTTCTTTAGTATAATGTGTGCAAAGAGCAATAGGATAATATGTAATATTTATTATGGGGTTTTTTTGTTGTTCTTTTTTGGTACCGGGGATCAAACTCGGGACCTTGCACTTGCGGGGCAGTCAGCAGAACCACTGAGCTAAATCCCTGGCCCTAATATGTAATATTTATGATTAAATAAAAAATAAATATTTTATTTATCACATTCTCATTACAAATGTTTGACCACATTACAAATATTACCTGTTGGAATGGTATATTTTGACTTTTTAACTATCCTAGAGAAATAGTACTGGGTAAGAAACCATAAGGCATCAACAAATTTAAAAATAAATATGTTATCCTAGGTATCATTTTGATATTACCTCCTCAGAGAGTCTGAAAATACAAGTATTATGCATCTTTGCTTTATTCCTTCTTTAGAAAATATCATTCGGCTCAATTTCCTACCCAAACACCATACCCTATCAATTCCCTAACTTCCTCTTTCAATCTTTGTTTCCACCAGATTCGTATTACCCGAAATGTTGACAAGAGCAATAACTTCCAAAAATCTCCCTGTCTCTAGTCCCCTTCCTTCCAACCCATTCTATACATGTAAACAATTTTCCATTTGAAATTTATAAAAGTAATGTATACACTTTAAAAAAAACTGAGGAACAGA
This sequence comes from Heterocephalus glaber, assembly GCF_000247695.1. The sequence continues at coordinate 9,467,372 of NW_004624779.1, read as the reverse complement.
ATGTATATGAAAAGTAAACACAGCTGTTACTACAACCTCCTACCCCAGTCTCATTTTCAAGAATCAATGGCTTTTTCACTATACCTGTATTTATACCTGTGGCTACAACTGCCTCTCTAAAAATTCATATATATATATCCTACTCTTGATTTATTAACATAGCATCTAGTTGCTAGTAGGAAAGAAATTTAATATACTTCTATTAGTTCTCATCTCTCAATTTTATTGCTAGTATTACTTTTAGTTTTTCAAGTGGTTACATCTACAATTTTTAAGTAACATTCTTAAAGTTATGTTTCTTGTCTTATTCCAAGAACAGTACCTATGGATGCTTCATTATATGTTTCCTCTCAGGCGTCCCTACTTTTTAACTTGTATGGTTTTAATACTGTCTCCTTCATAAAAATAATTAACATTTACATTATGTTGTCTTCCCTGTTTCATTTACAGATTGCTTCTAAGTTTGAAGTCTAGTAAACAGCACTTATGATTATGTAATTTGTTATTTTCTCCAGAATCAATTCTATTCTCTCCAAAGAAAAGGAAATATAATTCTCATTAATTTTTGCAATCAGAAGATAATGAAAACAAAGTCAAATGGATTTTTTTTCACATGCCATTAATTTTCAGAAGTATACCTCATTTTAAGATTAAACTTGAATCTTGACATGTGATTTTTTTCTTTTCCTAGAGCTTTTAATTTTTCCTAGAGCTTTTTGACAGAAGAAACATATCCTATTATCTATTGTCAAAATTACTTATGTTCTAGGTCTATGTTTATATAAATTTTTTTCCTTAAAATATTCTTCATGGAACCTACTATTTTTTTTTTTTGTACCAAGGATTGAACTCAGGACCTTGCACTTGTGAGGCAGATGCGGTGCCACTGAGCTAAATCCCCAGCCTATCTACTACCTAATTTGGACTAATTTCTTTGGTATTACTGCTGGTATCCTGGTATTTCTTGTAACTGAGCTCTTCCATTACTTTTAGCATTTTATGGATGCCATGTTATCCTTTATTTCATTTATTTTTTCTATTTTGCTGGAGTACATCTATAAGTTATTTTTTGATAGGCAAGGGAGATAAAGTCTTCAAATCTTTTCATGTCAGGTTGGCCTTGTACTTGTGGCTCCTCCTGCTTCAGCCTCCCAAGAGCTTGGATTACAGGTGTGCAGTACCACAGCCAGCTGATAATTACATTGTTAATTTATAAGACCTTTTGTGCTTTTTGGCTTAACCTGAGGAACATATTTGGAGAGGGGGACAGGCTAGTAGAGTTTAATGGATGCAATATTTATTGTCTCTTTAAGGATACTATTCACTTAAAAATTTTTCTTCTATTCTTTAAATTATTTTATTTGAATTAGCTACTCTCCTTTTTTCATATTTGCTTTTCTTTTGCTTTTTGGAGTGGGGGTACTGAGGATTGAACCCAGGGCTTCAGCACTTAACTACATCCCCTGCCATTCATCCATTTTTTTTTCTGCCGTGCTAGGAATGGAACCCAGGGTCTCAAGCATGCTAGACAAGTGCTCTACCACTGCACTATGCCCTAAACCTTCTGTTTGTTCATCTGTCTGTCCACCCATCCATCCATCCACCCACACACCCACCCATTGAGATAGGGTCTTGTTAAACTGCTCAGGCTGAGTTTAATTTGTGATCCTCCTGCTTCAGCCTCTGATAATGCTGGGATTATAGGTATGTGCCACCATGCTAGTCTTCTTATACTCTTTATTTTATTTAATTTGCAATATAATCCTATCTCCTCTCCATCTTCTGGAAGGTTGTCAAGTTTATGGTCCCCATTAATGTTTTCAGAATTGCCATAAATTTGTTCTTTTAAAAATTTTAAATAATTCTTTTATTTTTTATTAACATGTATAAATTGTACATATTAATGCGGCTCAGTGTGGTTTTTTTCACATGTGTACAGTAGGCACCAATCAATTAAAATGAGCTAGAGAAGGAAGACAAACTTTCTAGACTGCCATCTTGGAACAAAATTCACTAATATTCCTAGATAATATTCCTAGAGAATATTCACTAATATTCCTTGTACCATGCTCAAGATTTTACCCACAGTCTAAAAAGTATAAGGACCCAATGGGTTTATCATTGAATTTTACTACAACTTCAGAGACGAACTAGTACCAATACTCCTCAAATTGTTCTATGAAACCGAAAGGGAAGATATATGCTTCCAAAGTCATTTGATACCAAAATCAGACAGGGACTCAACAATGACAAAAAAGAAAACTACAGGCCAATACTTTTGATAAACATGGATGCAAAAATTCTCAATAAGATACTTGTAAAGAGAATTCAGGAAATCATTAAAAAGATCATACATCACAACCCAGTCAGCTTCATCACAGGAATGCAAGGATGGTTCAACACACATAAATCAATAAATAAATGGTGTATACCACACAAATAGATTCAAAGGACAAAATCACATGATCATCTCAGTAAAGAAGCCTTTTCTTTTTATTGCCAGACTATTTTCGTTTGGGCCTATGTTCCAAAGTTTAATGGACAGATGAAGAGTAAGCATATCTGCCCTTGTTCCCCACCTTAGGGAGAAAGCACTGTATCTTTTTCATTCATATTAGGTGATTTTGCTGGAAGTATGGGGTACATGGCTTATCTGTTGAGAAGGTTCTGTTCTACTCGTCTCCTGATAGCTTTTACCATGAACA
>NW_004624779.1:9450552-9464400 GCF_000247695.1 Heterocephalus glaber | reverse complement strand
TATGAGCCTGTTGTTGTCATATAGGTAGGTTTTCAAGCTAGGAATATACTTTCTTTAATAGGTGCTATTCAAATTTTATATTTCTTCCAGAGTTAGCTTCATTAATTTCTCTTCCAAGGTACTTCTAAGAAGCTGTCAAATTGATTTCAAAAAAGATTTTTGTAATATACTTTGTATATCCTTTTAAATTCTGTAAAATCTGTGGTAATGCCTTCTAGATCTTGATATTGCAATTTAAAAATGTATAATTGATATTGTGTAATAGGAAGAAAAGGTCTAATGGAGTAGGGGAAGTGGGAGGGGTAGGGGAAAGGAAAGAAGGGAAAAGAAAATATATGAGAAAAGGAAAAACATGGAAACAAAGTCTTTGCAAATAGGGAAGGGTGGAGGGGGTGAAGGGAGTGCAGGGGAAGGGGGAAGAAAATAAGAACCAAGATATATCATGTAAAGGTATAAGATCCCAATGATGAATGTAACTATATTTTATACCTAAAATGTACCAATAAAGTTAATGGAAAAAAAAAAAGGGCCTTTCATAAAATCCAACATCGCTTCATGATAAAAACCCTGATTAAAACGGGTATAGAAGGACCTTACTTCAAACTGATAAGAACCATATATGATAAAGCCACAGCCAATGTCATACCAAATGGGCACATTTTATAACTTTTGGTGAATACACTAGGAAAATTATTGGTATTTCTGATAAATTAGGCACATTATACAACCATTTTTTATTATGAAAATATTAGTTAAGGGGTGCTTTGGGAGATTTGGAATGCATTGTGGGTATTTCCAGTATTTCTTATGGAAAAAATAGTCTTGACTTACAACCAACTTGAGTTACAACACCCCTCGTGAATGAACTGACTTCATAAGTCAAGGGTCCACTGTACGATTTAGATACATGCCAATTCCTCAAAAAACAATATAACTACTATGTACTGCAAACATACACTAATAAAAAAGATTAAAAAAGACTTGAGACTAACAATAAAAAATAAAATATAAATTTTGAACGACATTCTGGTATTTGGGACTCGGCACAGTTGGACCCTAGTTTATCTTTCTCTTAATCCTCCATTATTAACATTAAAGTCTTTCCCTAGCCTCTTGAGGATTCCTTATGCTTCTGTCGTTGCCTCGAACATCCTTTCTTCTTTACGTTTGTCATTTTACAAAGGTAGCCTCAGCTCAAAGCGTACTTTCTCTGAAGCCATTTACAACCATCATAAAACATCCCTAATACTGTCAGTTTAAAACATATAGTAAACACCATCCACATAAATGATTTTGTTCTTTGTGCCAGCAATGTCAGTTTTTCCAACCAGAATTTTCTCCTCTACCATTTTACCATGTGATCCAAAACAGTTTTACCTAAATAGAATTCAAATTTAAAAACAAATCTTGGTTTTGCCATTTTACTCTACAATAAAAATAACAAAACTTTTTTGAGATGTAGCCTTTTAATACAGCAGAATTCCTGAGTTAGATAATGTTTTTTTTTTTTTGGGGGTACCAGGTTATTGAACTCGGGGACCTTGTGCTTGCAAGGCAGGCGGTGGTACCACTGAGCTAAATCCCCAGCGATAAATTTTATTTTATAATGTAGGGTACATACTTTGTTAAGGAGGAGCCAACAGTGGTTGGATATTCCTAATCCAAGACTATTACAGAAAACAGTTCAATGGAGGCAGTAATGCCATTATGCAATGTTCCAAGCATTCAGTCCATATTTCTGACAAACTGAAACACCAGAAGAGTATGCTAATTGATCAGTCCAGTTTATAACCGGAAGTACTGTTGCATGAATGACATTACCTCATGTGCCCCTGAAACATTTCACTCATCAAGAGGAACAATAATAGAGACACAAGAATTCCAAGAGAGAAACTCAAGCAGGTAAATAAAGAGTCATTGTCTTGAAAAAATCATAACAGAATAACAAGTCAGCATCCAAAGCAGGAGTTGGAGACCAGTTGGAAGATAAAAAGTCTCCAGGCCTGGAAGCAAGTCCTTTAGAGAGGCACTCAGAGGCTTATCTTGACTTTGCTGTTCAAGTTCCCTAGTGTAGTTGGATATTAACCTGACAATCTGTGAGTCATCTGAATAGCTTTCTTGAAGACTGCAGCTTGGCTAACTTTAGAACAGAGACAAGCGTGTCAGGGCACACATTTTGTGCTACCCACAGTACAAGTAGCCAGGTAACCAGATGTGAGCTGATTTTATAGAGCAAAAGCATGTTATCCCGTGCCTAGTGTCCACAGTATAAGTAAAATGGAATGGACCATCCTTTGCTCTTGAGAATATTGTACTTGGAAAGTAAAAACTACACACGAAGAATTTCTTAAAAATCTGAGATAAAATTCAATCAGGAATTCCATAGTACAATAAAAACTGAATTCATAGTGAGTGTGGGGGCACCCAGGTCTGAGACTGCCACTTAGGGGCATAGTATTAATATTCAGTTACCATCTGTAGTTTACAACATACTAAAGTTAGTTTTGAAACAGACTCTGTACAGCATATAATGCCAGGTTATAGAAGTAACAGTATGTAACTCTATAGAATATGTTACAGACATTGAAACTATAATCACAATGGCATGGTGGCACATGGCTATAATCCCAGCACTCTGGGAGGCTGAGGCAGAAGGGTCACAAGTTCAAGTCCAGCCTGTACAACTTAGTGACTTAGCAAGACCCTATCTCAAAATTTAAAAATTATAAATAAAGAGGGTGTAGCTCAGTGTCAAGGCCCTGGGTTCAATCCTCAGTACCGAAAAAAATAAATGAAATAAAGTAAAATAAAATCTACAATCATAAATATGTATAGTAATACGGAAAACTCCTCATGAGATAAAATGAATTAAAAAAGGAAAATACTAAAATATGCACAAAGTCTGGTAACAACTCGGTAGAATTATATGAATAAGAACCAGAAGGATGGGCTGGGGATTTAGCTCAGTGGTGCCACTGCCTGCCTCGCAAACGCAAGGTCCCAAGTTCAGTTCCCGGTACCAAAAAAAAAAAAAAAAAGAAAAAGAGAAAGAAAAAGAAAACATAGCTTACAAAATAACAGGCACATAGGACAAATAGTTCTATAAATCAAATATATAAGAAGACTAAAGGAATGATGAGAGGAATCATGCTAAATGAGTAGATTCTCACTGCTCTTGTCATGAGAACAAAACAAAATAAAAACGGGTAACTAAGATGATAGATGTGCTTGTTTGCTTCACTATAGTAACCTTTTCACTACTTTACGTACCCCACAACATCGTGTTGCATACCTTAAATATACAAAAGAAAATGTTTTCTTTTTTCCAGTACTGGAGAACTCAGGACCTTGAGCTTGTGAGGCAGCTACAGACTGAGCTAAATCCCTGGCCCTCAAGAAAATGTATTTTTAAAAATAAAAAACAATCAAAAATATTTGTTTGGACATGATTATAAATGATGTGCTTTTCATGATTTCTACATTATTTTTGGTCTATTAAATGTTTTTTTTTTTTTTTGGTACCGGGGATCGAACTCGGGTCCTTCTGCTTGTGCTCTACATTATTTTTAGTAGTGAAAATTTTAGAAATCTCATAGAAGCAGAAGAAAAAGTTACACATGTAAGAGGCATTGAGAAGGCTGGTCGTCTAGCTGAACTTCGGAAGATGTTTAATTAAATGACTGTAGATAATGTATTTACTGTAAAATATAAGTATATATAAGTTCCAAGCTGTGTGAAATTTTTGCCAAGATGATAACTAAGATGTTGGAATATGTCTTTGTTTCTCGAGAAATTTTAATCAAACAATTAGTTATATATTTTCTAGACACTAATGGTTGTACTTTTAGACTGGATAACAATAAAACCAAAGTGATGGGGAAGGGAGGGAGAGCAAGTGGGAGAGGAGAGAGGCATATAGGTGTAACTTCTGAGATAATCAAGATTAAACACACACACACACACACACACTCCTATACACACCCCGAGAATGAAAGACATTTACATTCCATTACCTCTGTTCTACCTCCAAGCCTACCCTGGAGGCCTTCTACCTTTTAGGTAGTTCTAAGCAGGTGAATCTAGCTGAGACTACTGCTTGTGGAGGTAGCAAGGTTTGGATATTTAACTGCTTCAGTTCTAATCTTGGCTTTACTGCTTAGTAAACTACGTATCTGAAACAAGAATTTAGTAATCTGACAGAAACTCAGCTTCCCCATTTGTAAAAAGCATTAAAAAGTTTCATACAGGCCACACAAGGATTAATGCGATAAGACATGTAAAGTTGCTAACCAAATGTCTGCTACCTAGTAGGCATCAAATCGAGTTTGTTTTCCCACATTTTCCCCTTTTGTATACAGTTCTCTGGTGTTTACGTGTTTCACAGTGTAGGCAGAAAGGAAAGTGACTCCATCTTGGCTAAAAAGGTTATTTCCAGATCTGGCTCCCCTCACACTGACAAGAGTCCTTAGGCTATCACCAAATTGCTGATGGCAGGACCAGGACAGACTTGTCTGACCATCTGAGATCAGAGTGAGCTTCCTGGAATGGCTCTATTTACATGTTGTATTCAAAATTTTAGTTCGACCTAGTCTGGCTTCTACAGCTGCTTAATATGGTAGCCACCTGCCACATGTGGTTTATACTGAATTAATTATAATTATATAAAATATGAAATGAAAATCACACAATTTCATAACCATATTTGGTATTATCAGTGAGCATATGTGGCTGATTAGTGGCTACCAAATAAGATGGTACAGATACAGAGCATGACTATCATTACAGACAGCTCTGTTCAACAGCTCTCTCAAAGTTCTGGGATATAAAATAAATGTCACAGGGTTAGTCCTATCATCCATGTTCATTAATTTCTTTTTTTACTTTTACCAATACTCAGACCACGAAAGCAAAGTCAGAAGGTGAAGTGGAGTGGAAGAAACACAATTCTTGATTGGGGGCCTCAGTATATGCAACCAAGCCAGGCACCAGCCTGAGAGACATCAATAGCATTCTTTCTACATACCACAGCCCACTTGTAAAGACAATTTTGATAAGATAAGTCAATGTAGTAACTTAGTAATATTTTCCCTAGCAAAAGTGATTATTACTTAACTAGATCATGGTAGTCTATGCAAAAGACAGATTTTAGGGGTATGCAATATACCAAAGGTATGTTAAGCAGTTGGCAGGATTACTTCTATATGCAACACAGTAGTCGCCTCTGGGGTCACAAGTACCTGTGACAAGCAATACAAGTTTTGGTTGAGGGATGAGACCCCATCACACTGTTCAATAAACCGGGCTGGTTCTCAATAATCTATGCAGTCAACAGAGGACTCAGAGGAGTTAGTTACAATCCCCATACAAACACTAATCTTATTATAAGCCAAGAATTAGCAACTCTTAACCCAGTCATTTGGCTTTTATAACATTTTAGGGAGAAAGAATCATGCATTAGGCTACTTAAAAATAAAAGTATTGCTCTGATAAATCAATCTCTACATTTTCCTGAAGAGATATATGTGCCTCTCACAGACTGCCAAGCCGTGCTGGAATGAAAATGGTCACCTGGCTAGAAGATCAGTACAATTGTGCACTCATGGCCTCCAAGCCCAGTGGAGGATCTTCCAGAACATCTTCCCATTTCTTTAGTCACTGCTCTGTCATAACCATTAGTCAGACATTTCAATGCTTTTCAGTTTCCTTTTATCCCTGAATTTATCCCTGCCTTCTTCCCCAGGAGATAGTCTTCCTCTAACTTCATAGAAGCTGGTCAAGCCATTAGATCAAAACCTGTTTCCAGCTCCCAGGCCTACACAGGTACCAAAGGGCACCCATCCTACTTTGTTTCTAGCTTGCTGCAATGATGGAGTGTCCCTCACCCCTGGCCTCCTGCCTTCTCAGAGATCCAATCTAACTTTCCACTGGATGTTTACAGGCCTGTACCTCAGCAGCACTTGAATAGCTCCAGGATGTTCTGCCTTAAATCAGCTCTTCTCCCACACAGTAGCTCTTGTAATGAAGTATCTTAAGAGTCACCTCAACCTATCCCCTCTACTTCTTGCATCTGCCATCCACTCCGATCATGCCATTGAAATCGCCCCCAGCTCCATCACTTACTGCTTCTCTGATGTTAAAACAACAGGCACTTTTTAGTCACTATCTCGCATAACCTCTGTGGACCATTTGGGCTTATCAAACCTTCGCTCATTTTTACAATGCTATTTTCATTTGGCTTCCATGATAACGTGCTGGACTATGGCCTTTCTCCTGGTTCTTGCTAATCTTTATCAGTGTTTGTCTGTCTCTCTCATATAGTAAAATACACACAACAAATATTTAGCATACTAATCTTTTTACATATTTAGTTTTGAGGCATTAAGTACATTCACACTATGCAACCATCACCACCGTATATTTCCTGAACTCCTTCATTTTCCTGAACTGAAATTCCATATCCATTAAGCATTAACTCTCCATTCTCCTCTTCTCCTAGCCCCTGGCACTATAAATCTGACTACTCTACATACTTCATTTAAGTGGAATAATACAATATTTGGGGTTTTTGGGGGGAGGTACTAGCTTATTTCACTTAGTTTACTATGTCAATGTTCATTCATATTGTAGCATAAGATAGAATTTCCTTCCTTTCTAAGGGTGGGTAATATTCCACTTTATGTATCCGTCCCATTTTATCTACTCATCTATCTATGGACATTTAGATTGGTTCCATTTTTTAGTTATTGTGAACACTGCTGCCATGAACATGAGTGTACTGTCTCTCTTTTTCTTAATTTACCCTTTGAATATTGATGATCGTCAATGTTCTACTCTGGATTTCATTTTCTCATTCTATATTCTCCTTGGGCAATTTTACCTATACTTGCAACTTTTTACTTACATGCCAGTGACTTCCAAAACTATATTTCATTTCTGTTTTGGAGTTCAAATCCCAATCCCTTACATTCATCTTAGACACTCGCACCTAAAACTCAACATCTGCAGTACAGAGCTTCTGATTCTTTCCCTCACACTTACAATATTTCCTATCTCAATAATAAAATCAGCAAAATTTCCACTTATTCATGCCAGACACCAGCATCAGCCTCTGCCCATAACAGCCCGGCCACTGGTGGGCACCCATTGAACCCATTGAACCCATGGTCTCCAGAGGACTGCTTCTAACTTTGGCATCCCCAACAGTGTGTTCCCAAGAAAGATTCCTCTCCATTTCTCCCCGCTTGATAAAACAGCAACAGCTCATGCTGTATTCCCTACTTCCCTTACTTTTCTTCTCAGCAATGAAATAGTGCTTACAACATAGCAAGCACTCGGTATGCAGTTCTTGAATTCATTAACCATTGTCCTCTTCCTTTACTCAATCCTGCCCATTTCATCACCTAAATTGTACTCCAGCAAATCTACTTCCCTCTGCCCCAGCTGTCCCACAATAGCCAGATGTTCACTGATTTTCACCTGGTCTACTTCTAATCTTGTCCCTTCCTTCTGACCTATTCTCCACACAGCTGCCAGAGTGACTGTTGCAAGATACAAAACTGGTGTTTTAAACTCGTCTGTTTAAGCCCTTCAACACCTCTTTCAGGATAGACCCCAAAGTCACAAGGCCCTTCCTGATCTGTCCATCCAGGCTTATCTATCTTTCACTCCTGCCTGGATGCTGCAGCTCAGTGCTGAACTTTTTTCATGTCAGATGCATCTCTTATTTTCTCTACAGAGCTTTGGACCTGCTGCTCTTCCCAAACAATTTCCCCTTCTCTGCAGTCCTCTCTCCCGGAACACCTGGCCAGCTCCTCCTTTTCTTGGGTCTCTGACTATAAGTCACTGACCTTGGAAACCTTATGCCAAGGATTGACCTTCTTGTACCAGCTCTGGTTTAGCCCTCCCAGCTACGCGCTCTTGCAGGTCCTGCACATTTCCCACCCAGTACTCCACAGCCAGAAACAGGACTGCCTGCTTTGTTAGCATTTCCTGCAGTGGACCAGGGCAGCATGTTGGCTGGGAACCTGACCACACCCAAATGTGCCCTCTGCTCCCTATGCAGTGATGGAGCCATGGGAGTAGCTTCATTAATATTTAATACATAATTCTTTTCAAAAATGGAAACATTTCAAACATCCAGAAATGTAGGAAAAATGCCTGGGTTATTTTAAACATCCAGAAATGTAAAACAGACTGTGTAACAGCCTAACATACACTCACACTCACCAGCTATATTCAGCAATTGTCCATGTTTAGCTACATTTTCTTTACCTAGTTGTCCATCTCTCTGTATTTGACAAGTCACTGTCAAGTCAATCACAGATAAATGAATTCTTCAGTCTTACCAACACCTCCATAGAACACATAAAATAAGCTACTGAAGAAAAAGAGAAAGAGGAACGAACCATGGACAAAAACCTCTAAGTCCATGTAGGCAGAGTTAAGTGAAACTCAGAAATGAGAAAACTAAGTTCTGTACCAGTATTTCACAAATGGACCCTTACTCTACCATTTACTTCACATGAATCTTATCAAGTAAACTTACTAATAAACAAAAGGACCCCTATAACTGGTAGCTTTGGAAGGGAAGGAGAAAGAACTTAAATATTTTCTGAATGTCTATGATGTATCCAACATTCATGTTACCACTAGTGAATCTCGAAACCTAATATGTATTACATCTCTACTTTTTTTTGAGACAGGATCTCACTATATGTATTAAAGCTGTCCTTGAACTCACTAAGTACCCCAGGCTGACTTCAAACTCTCAGCAATCCTCTTGCCTCAGCCTCCTGAGTGCTAGTATGTACAGGTGTGTACTACTACACCCAGCTATGTCTCTATTTTGAGGAGGAAAGTGGGGCTCAAGCTATTTGTCCAGGTTCTGAAGGAGGTAAATAGCAGAAGCATGTGTTTCAGGTTTTCCTCTTTTCTGCCACACCTCTGTTCATTACTATTTAAATTAAAAATCTAGTTAACATTTTAAATTTAAAAATGTTTGCTGTGGTATGAGGTGGGTACCATATGTTATTGCTTAGGTTTCTTTTCTTTTTTTTGTTCTTATTGCCTGCATGCTACAGACGAGGCAGAGAAAAATTAAAGCAGTGAACACTGAACAATAAGAATGACAATCTGAAGGTTCTGACACTGATTCTGTCACCAACTGTCTGACCCCAGGCAAGTCACTCAGCTCTCCCCACAAGAACACTCATCTATAAAATGAGCAAGCTGGGTTAGATGATCCAGCTGTTTGTAATTTCTTCCAGCTGTTGGAAAAACAAAAACACAAATGAAACTACAATTTTTAGAAATTTGCTTCACTCATTGGCATAGGCCAGGATGTGGGTCTTGCTGATCCCAGGCTGAAGCGCTGGCACTTTGGTAAGGAACTCACTGCTGATGTTGGCCAACTTTAACTAGAAATGCTGGTCAGCACAGCTACCACAGCCTTCATACTTCCAGAAGCAGATCTCTGACATAGTAACTGATGAGGAAGACTGTGCCAAAGGAGGAGCCATCAAAAATCTTTGTTCCAAAGGAAACAGTATTTCACCCCAAGCCCCAAGAGTCCTCTGACAGAATGCTATCCTACTTGTCATGCTCACAGTTATTTTTTAGACTCTCCGTTCCACTAGATAGTATGTGCTAAGGGCTCTCTGTCTTGTTCACCTTTGTATCACAGCTCTTAGCACAGAACTTGGCAAATAGCTGGCAATCAGTAAATGCTTATGCAATGAATGGTAAATATCACCACTCCTGAGTATACAAAACCAACTCATTTTCATAGTTCAGCTCAGATATCATCTTTATCTGCCCCTCTCCAAGCTTCCATAATATTTTAACTATTTTTCCTATGGTACAACTCATTTCCTATATTTTATTATAAGTCCTTTATGTATATAGCTTAGCTTTCCTATAGTCAAACCAAGATAGAAGTCATCTTTTGCTAGCCACTGAAACCCTACAATACTTAGATTACAGTAGGCACATAATAAATGTGGAACGAGTACATCATTCATGTCTGTATGTATATATACATTCCAAAACAATTGGCACATTGCATTACAGGTATACATGCAATAAATTAAATGCTCTTTCTGATTAAGTTATAGAGAAACTATTACCCTTAAACCACATGCCTGTAGATTATTCCTTTTGGGAAAAATATAGTAAATTAGATTAAAAGTCATAAAAAATCATATCTTTGAATAAGAATCACATTTCTAGGATATTGTATTTAGCAAGCAGGTGAACTGGCACAAATCAAACAAAACAATAAAACCAGTATCAAAGTCTGTATAAAAATTTGTAGTGAAAAATTAGAAAGTAGTGAGAATTAAAGTATATGTCATGTATATTATGATATATATTATATTATATTATTATATATTGTTATATATATTGTTATTAATAGCATTATTCTACCATTCTAATGATAGCTCAGATGATTTATGAAAGTGAAAGATGCTTGTCAATAATGCTAAGCAATATACAAAGTTCACATGCATTGTGATATCCATTGTGGACAAACAGGAAAACTTATGGGAAAAGCAAATATGCAGAAATAAAAAAACAGTTATTTGGGAATGGTGCTGTTATATATGGTCCCCCAAGTTTCCTATAATATCATTATTATTATTATTATTATTATTTTTTGGTACTCAGGACCTTGCAGCTGCGAGGCAGGTGTGGCGCCACTGAGCTAAATCCCTGGCCATTTTTTAGATAAAAATTTTGCTATAGTCAATATAGTTTTCCTTATATGGTTATATTTCTGATTGATAATTGTTTCATGAAATTAAACTGCCTTCCACATAGCTATTACTTCGGTGTTTCACTCTATGCTCAAGTGATACGTAAATGTCATGAAATATAAAGTACAAGCATATTATGCATGGTGCAGCAACAGATTTGGATGAGAGGCAAGCAGCTCCTCCCAACAAAGGGATCTCAGCAATCATGTAATGGTGATGAGATTATCCACTCAGGGAAGCTATCAATACAGTATGACCATCCCTGCTTCAAACAGCCCAAATCAGAAAAGCTCCAAAATCTGGAACTTTCTGAGCAATTATATGACAACTACAAGTGGAAAATTCCCAATCTGTCTTCATGCGATGGCTCAGAGTCAAATTGCAAGTACACTAAAAATGTCATATGAAGTTTCCTTCAGGGTAGGTACATAAAGTTAATATGGAACATAAAAAAGAATTTTTTGTTTTGACTTGAGTATTATCGCCAAGATACCTTACTATATATGCAAGTGTTCAAAAACCTGAAAAAAATCCCAAACACATCTAGTCCCAAGTATTTCAGATAAGGGTTACTCTACCTGCGCTAGTTTCTGAGAGGGTTAAAACAGGAAGCTGTACCTCAGAAGGGACACGTGAAGAAGAGAGGTGCCAATGACAACTGTCTTTTTGGCTCTCCACCGTCTTGCACCCCCTTATCATTGGTTATCTGACAGGGCTCTGCAAACAGGCCTGTGACCCGGTGTCTTTTTCTGAAAATAATGTTTATCGAACTCAGTCATTTATATAACCCTCTCATTTTATATAACCCATTTTATTGAACCCACTCATTTATATACTGTTTTCACAGGACAATGAGTTGAATAGTTGTAACAGAAGCTGATTGGCCTGCAAGGCAGAAAATATTCACTATCTGGCTCTTTACAGGAAAAGAAGCATTTGTTCTGTAGTCTCAGATACAAGGAGATTTATAACGAAACACCCTACTTAGATTATAATGAGCTACCTTTTTCCATGACTTTTGCTTCAAATATGCTAATTACTGTCATTACAGCAAAAGGGGAAGAGTTTACTCATTCTATTTAAATAACCTTTAATTATTACAAATTGATACAAATAAGAATTTTGTACCTACAAATTTCTCTTGGTTGAATGAAAATGATAGACCATTTCTTTAGAAGCCATTTTGTTTCAGACATCTCTTCTCAAGTAACAATAACCACCACCCATAGCATTTCTTACAATTGGACACCAAAGCAAGTATATTATCCATGGATTTGAGCCTTTAATACTTGCCAATACTAAATGAGGTTTCTAATCGCAGCGTTCCAGAATGTAAAACAAAAGAGGAAAACAACACTTATATCCCACACACCTTCTTTTTAAAGTTAAAAAAAAAATAACACTGTAGAAGAAATAAAACAAAAGATGTTTAGAGCCCCTCTGATGAAATTAGGGCATTATATTTCATAAGTGTTCTCTGTGTGAATAATAGCTACAGCTTTGAAATCTCTCTGACTTTCCAAATATTGCCACCTGGTGGAATTGTTGTTAATTGTTCCTTTGTTCTAAAGCACTCCTACTGGTGAGCCTTGAAGGCATTATTAGACTTAGAGTACCAGTGGGAAATAACTGAAGGTCATTTGTGTCTCAAAAACAAATCCCAAACTGAAAAAATGGGGCTCTCTAAGTCTTTAATCACTAACACAAAATATTCACATTCTTTCTCTCAACTGAAAGAGTGGCTGGCTTTAAAAAAAAAAATACCAAGTAAAAATTATTTGTTCATGGGCTAGGGATTTAGCTCAGTGGTTTTGCAGCCTGCTGAGCAAGTGCAAGGATCCGAGTTCAATCCCTGGTACCCCTCCAAAAAAATATTTGTTCACAAATAATTAGAAATGTCATGAGGTCATTTTGACCATATCTTGACATTTTTCCCCTGCACTTATCACTAATAAGACCTCTAAAACTAAATTTCAATTGGCTTGACCATTTTTAGAGGAATTGCTAATAGCAGTTAATTAGCCCTTAATACACTTGGGAAGTAGACTATAGTTTGAAAAAATAACATTTTAATGGAGCATATTTACTCAAATATAGGTTTTAATTGTATAATGGAACTTTGAAAATAAACTTCTTGCAAAGGCAGTAGTACTATTTGCTTTAATTTAATCTACAGACAGAAGTCATGCAAAATAATTTATATTTCAACCTTACCTTGAGCATCCAGGCACTCTCCCTGGTTGTCGAAGTGAACTGTTCCTCTGGGAAATGGGGCGCTGGGAAGGTAAAAAATGCAAGGAAAAAAAATAGACAAAGTGTTTAATATGATGAAAACATAAAAGCAGAGTTATAATTTAGTCCATTGGGTGTGGCCAATGATAAAAACAGAAATTAAAGAAAAAAAACACACCCAAAATATTCAAAGTCAATTGATTGTACCACTGGAGAGTGACTAAGCTTCCAGACAATAGAATTATGTTCTCAATCTATATTACTGTATCAATTCTTAGATTGATTTACTAAAGTTTGTGAAAATGTAGTATGATGTCACTTTTATGAAAAAAAATGTTTATTTCCCAAATCCCTCATAGTTTGATGTGATGAAAATCATGTGTTAACAGATAACCCTAGGAACAGTACCTCTCCTAGGTTATCAAATGCCAATGTCAATTAGACTTTCCAGGTTTTATATCAAGTATTAAAAGAGCCTTGAAGAACTTCCAGGAAGATGGCAGAATAGTGAGCAGCAGAGAAACAGCCTCTCCAATATTTGGAATCCAGACACTGAAATACAGCAACATGAGGAAGAGAATGAGAAGTAAAATGGGTCCTTGGAAGCCAGCAAGAATCTGAAGTGAGAATTAGAGTCAACAGGGAAAGTGAAGACAGGGATCACAAAGTGGAGGAGGAAAGTGGTGTTTTTTTCTCCCTGAACACCAGCTTGAGGGATCGGAGGGGTGGCTCAAATCTGTAGAGGCATAGTGACTACTGGTGACCCTAGAGGCTTCCATAGAGAAATGCAACAGTGGAATGGAGCAGTGGACACTGCGGACTGCAGTGGCTGGTGAGTTATTTGGGCTCATATCCACCCCCC
>NW_004624779.1:9420260-9430260 GCF_000247695.1 Heterocephalus glaber | reverse complement strand
TCTTTTTTCCACTGCTGCGTAGCTAGGCAATAAGACTTCTGATCAACCCTAGGTCAAAGTGTTCTCTTCACCAAGAAACAGCATCACTGTCTCCTGAGATGTTCACAGCTTTTCCAAGAACTGAACACCACTGGGGCCAGAGCCTGAGCTTTCCTCTCAGGAATCGACTAAGCTATCTTTGTCTGTTCAGAAAAAACTGCATCCTGAATCCCAAACTCCCCATGGCCACTTGAGATACCAGATTGCTTCAGCTGTAGATCATATTCTCTAATGTGGGAGGTCCATGGGTTTCTAGGAACAAAGCAACTTATACGCATTAACAGAAAGTCACAGCCTATTAATCCCGAGGCTGATCCTGCTCGATATCAGCCTTGCAGAGAACCCTGTCTCCAGCCAGCACCACATCAATTAGTGGTCTTGGTTGGGCTTGTGGCCTTTCCCAGGGGCAGCCAAGGGATCCCCAGGGCTCCACTTCTGGGAAGCACAAAGCCGAACCCAGACCATGGAAACCAAAAACTGAGAATATCTGGCAGGCAAGGGAGGTCAAGTTACACTGAATCTTGGATAGTTCGACTCATTCTCCTTAAGAAAGACAAATTACCAAATGACTCATATTGTATATTTAAAGACTTTAAAAAATTGCTAGCTGATAAAGGGATTTGGGTGGTACATACTGAAAATGGTAATGATGTTATAATCTACTTATGGTTGCATGATTTGTGTTTCTATAAATATAAAATATACCCCAAGAAACCACCTAAAGTGATAGCTACAATAAAAAAGAAATTCAGTTCTTTCCCTACAAGCATAGTCTAATGTTTTCCTCTTGGAATCCTTATTTATCTATCTGCTACTTCCTGTGTGAACCAAAATTAAAATGATTTTTAAGATTGGCTTTTCTATTGTAGAATTTTAAAAAAGTGTAGGGCTAAAGGTACAAAAGTAAAATTATTTAAAAATAAAGACATGAGACAAACTGATAATACATGTGTATAATTATGTGAACATTTTGAATACATTATTTACACTTATCCTTTTATTCATTTATAATCTAATATCCTTGAAAATAGTGCAGTAGGAATAGAGTAGTTCTTTCCTCATGTGTGTGATTGATATTGAAATGTGGCAGAAAGCTTGTAAAGCAGGAAAGTAGCACAGAGAGGTTCGAATTCAGGTTCAATTTCAGAGTTTAGGATTTAAATTTAGTGTTTGGGTCAGAGTGGAAACTAAAACCCTGCTTTTCATGTGTCCTGACGTTGTAATCTGTTATTCCTTTGACCTTCTGAAAAAGGAACACAGTAGCATGCTAAAAGTGTTAAAAGCACAGCACCAAGTCTTTGGCAGTGGTTAAGAGGGTCGTTAGGACACTGAGGGTTGAGAGTTGCTATGCTTTCCCTCAAAAATGGGTAACCTCATCTGTGTGTGGCATGATCTGGGAAAATCTTTCCAAATGATTATTTTGAGCAGAGTCTATTAGAAATGTTAGTGGACGGAACTTGCAGAAATGTGCAGGAATGTCTGCATAGCCTGTGTCCCCAAATTCCCTGTGTGACTCCATGTGAAGACCCCAGAACTCTGATATAACAACAAACAGCACTGGTATTGGGGTCCCTGTTGTGGTCTTTGCCTTGTAGAGGAATCTACTTCCAAAAGACTTCGTGGGCTCTATCAGTAACTGAATTCCTTGATGGGAAAAATACATGCTGAATTCCACCCAACTGGGAAGTAAGTATCTTAGTGAAATTCTAGAGCTGAAGATCCAATTATGCAGTGAGAAATAAAACAACTCTGGGGGAAATCAATACTGTACACTGGAAATCCAACTAAAATACCCAATTTGAAACTATTTCTTAAAGGCTTTTTCTTCCATCGTTGTAGATGTCTGCTGATCTTCATTTTGCAAAAATTCTTTCCTATATATCAGCTCACCCAGAACTCAAAACTAATTCTTTTGCCACTACCTCAACAGCTTAATTCTTCTTGCCTTTTGGCGGGGGAGCTGTTCTCTCCTTTATGATTCCTCCATAGAAACTCTCACGGGATATTGACTGACTTGCAGATCCAAACCTCTAATTCAGCATTTCTCAACCCTGTTTTCATTATTCTCTCCCCCGTTCACCCCTACCCACACGGACCCTTCAGATGTCTGGGCCCTCATCTCACCCCCTTCCTCCAAGAAATTAAATGCTAAGGATTTTGCCCTTTGGGGTTGGGCCTTGGAAGGCCACCATTATAATTCACTCTTCCCTCTCACTGGGAGTGCATACTCCAATCCCACTGGTCAAGTCTACTTCATCAAACATCTCCCATCTGTCAAGCCCTGTGCTAAGAGGCAGGGATGCAAAAATGATCAGACGGGCCTTGGCTTCCTATATGCAAGTTGTAAAATGCTTTTCTGTATAGCTCCATGGAATACAGAGGATTAGTGATCCTACCGTTATGGTGAAGAATCCATTGCTCAGGAAGCCTGGTTCTTGCTGATCACACAGCTACACAGCTGGGACCCACACACTGGTCTTCTGAGTTCATATCATATGCTTCTTCTATTAACTGATTTTAATCTATCCTTTCATATTATTTGAAATTTAATTTCATAATTATTGAAGCAACTGAACACCAGGCTCTCATCTTAAAATTGTTTATATGAGGTTATTTATTCACTTGTTCAACATTAGGTACATAAGAATAGCTACACTTACAAACAGGAGCAGTTAATAAGCATCAGCTGCTATGCTAAGTGCAATGCATGCATCACCTCATTAATCCTAGGAGGGATGATTTTTTTTTTTTCATTCTCGTCTTATAGATGCACAAACTGAGGCTTGATGCAGGGTTAGGATCCAAACCTATGTCTGTGTGACTTGGCAGCTGGAGCTTTCAGTATCATCTTATATACCCTGTCATATGCCAGGCACTGTACCAGGCACTGAAGCTAAGGACGAACAAGACACAGTGTGGCCACAAAGGAACTTATAGTCTTGTTAAAATGCAGATTATGATTCAATAGGACTGGGGAGGGGCCTGGAAGTCTATCTTTCTAGAAAATGTCCAGGTGATGCTGATGCGGCTGTGCAGGAACCATGCCTGGAGTGGAAAGGCACATGATCTCACTACTTCAGAGCTCATTCCAAAACCTGCTTCTCTGGCAAGCTAGTATGTGCTTAGTCAGCTGGGCCACTCATGTGGCTGATCCCAATTCAAATTAGTCTATAGCTCAGAGCTTGCCACCAATGATGGCAAGGGGATTCTTAGGGAATCTAATCTTTTCTTGTTTTTCCTCTGCCCTCACTCTAGTCCTTT
Organism: Heterocephalus glaber; assembly: GCF_000247695.1. Next base: position 9,426,960 of record NW_004624779.1, on the reverse strand, counting down.
TGTGGTAATGTACTCATCTAGAATTTAAGATCCAGAAACTTCTCCCTTTTCAAAGTGATATTACTTAACTACTCTGTACAAATGCATTAGAGACTGCTCATAAAAAAATTTTGTAATTCTTCTTTGCTGTCCTGAATGGCAGCAGTCTTGTTACATGGGCACCTTTAATGAAGGTGCTCTTTCATTTCATTGTGTAGACAAATGAGTCATCTAGAGCCTCCATATATATATACTTAGTGTACTTGAGATACTGGAGATAGAAGGATAGAAGGATGGTCACATAACTTGCCAAACTGTCAGAAGGAAGCAGTGAATTGAAAACTTAGAAGCTCTTTATTATTGTTTTCATGACTATACAGTATACTTGGATCTTCAATCTGCCTAAAAGTATCAGGTTCAAATGACTTTTGAGATTGCCTGCATTTTCTAACCACATTCTTGAACAACTCTTATGTCCTCACTTTGTGAACTTCTACTTACAAACTGTGAATTTTGAAAAGTGTCTATGAATGCCAGGATGTCAGGAGTCCTCATCTATGGTGAGTTGTGTCCCAAAATTGTGTTTGGCAACTCATTTTAAAACCCTGTGTATCTTTCAATGGGAAACATGGGGATAGTTGGAGGTTAAGATCTTGGTATAATTCAGTATCTTTATAAGTTAAAAGGACCTTTGGGAGACACCCAAGAATCCATCTATCATTTATAACCCTGTCTGGTATAAAGAGCATTGGACCTGGAGTAAAATTTCTTGAGTTTCAGGTTTTCCCAATTATATGACTTTGGGCATGCCATTTGAACCCTAGGCTCCAGTTTTTATAGTTTCCTCTAAAATGTGGCTACCTTTGAGAGTTGCTGAGGCACATAAAAATTCTTTTGCAACTATAAATTTCTATGTAAATGGAAAACACTCAAGTCATCATTATGATTAAATAGTCGAATTTGAACACACCTCCTTGGGAAACTGGACAAGAGTATTACAAGGCCAGGAAATAAAAATCCACTTTAGGAAAAACCTACAACTCAAACTGAACGGGAGGGAACTTCTATGTTAAGGGATCTCATAGTGTAGCCTTGATGAAAGGGGTCTTAAAGCATTTCCAGGACAGGATCCTCACTGGCTGTTCTGAGGTCTCTGCTGCCTGCTTTGTAGCACACGACCTTGGCAAACCCCACAGTTCAGCCACCATCTCTCTAAGGTTGGCACCCTAGCCCACAACAACAACAACAAAAATAACAATGCCCCCCCCCCCCATTTCATATTTTTGAGCACAAGTGAAACTTCTGGGTTTTTGTTGAATGGTAGTAGCTCATAAGACTGCAGGGATTGTGTACTTTGAAGATATCACTTCATTTAACAGTGTTTAATAGTCTTACTTCCTTCAAATCTTTTGGACCCTAGAGAAGCTTGGTCTTCTGTCTTTTCATCTTGCTCTTCCGCATGCACAGATGCCCCCGTCTCTCCATGGGGACAGCTAAGCTATCCCTTAGTCATTCCCATTGGTACAATGTACTGTACTTGAGAGCCAGGAGGAAGTGTAGGTGAACTGCCAGGCACTGTCAGAAGCAAAGGATGAGCCAAAAACTTGAAATGTTTGTAATTACTAAGTGCCTTTAGTAGGAAAATCTCCATGGCTGAGTTTTTATCAAGTAAATAATGGGAATGAATGAAATGATCTCTGAGATTGCCTGTGCTCTAAAATATTTTTCACTGCACTTGGTGTGACTAATGAAAGGCATATCTTTTAGAGAGCCATGTACTGACTTTGTGAGCTCCTCTGTCAAATGCACTTGTTCAAGACAGGTAGAACATTATTACCTCTGATCATTTCCATCAGGAATAGGAAGGTGTTGGGGGCTGTGCCTGAGATCAGAGATCAGAGACACTATCCCAGGCAAGGGAAGATTTTGCTGATTATAAACCCTTCCTTGAGCACCACTAGGCCTAAACTTTCAGGCTCCAGGGTGATAAACGCAATAATTCCTACCTCTGATTGCAACTGTTCACATGAGGTCTTTCTATACCAGTGGTGGTGAATCTACAGCTGTTTGTTATCATTGCAAGCTATAAAAGGTTCGCCATCACTGTTCTATACTCACTAGTACAACTCAACTACATCCTTAAAACAGGGACCTCCTTTTGTACTAGGCTAAAAGAAAAGCTTTGCCATGGTTGGCTCACTCCCTGGGTTCTAAGTCTTTTTTTTTTTGTCCTATTTTGCATGTTCCAGTGCCTTCAGGTGCCATATATCAATGTCCAGTAATGGTGCAGCACCAGGGGACCATGGGATGCAGGTTCTCTTGTGTTTACTTTTTAAAAATATGTTACTGGGGATTGAACCCAGGGCCTTCACACTGAGCTACATCCTCAGCCCTTTTTATTTTGAAAGAGGGTCTAAGTCACTAAATTGCCCAGACTGGGCTTAAACTTGAAATCCTTCTGTCTCAGCCTCCCAGAGTGCTGGGATTACAGGAATGCATCACCACATTTGGCTTTACCTGTATTTTAAAGCAGCACAATACAACTCACTGGTGGACCTGGTCAATAGTTCTGCTTTTTCCATGTCTGCTTGAATCTCCAGCAGGACACAGCAGAAGGCCTCTTTTTCTTTTCTTTTTATTCCAGGGCCTTGAGCATGCTAGAAAAACATTCTAAAACTGGCCCCAACTCTTTTTAAATTTTGAGACAGAGTTTTGCTCAATTGCCCAGTTTAGTCTTGAACTTGCGATCCTCAGACTTGTGAGCCTCAGACTCCGGAGTAGCTGGGATCAGCACTGTTCCCAGCTAATAGATGGCCTTTATTTCTCAGGTGGTGTCCACAATGAGGTGCAAGTACAGCAGCAGACTCCAAAAGGGGCAAAAAACGCCACATAGTCTTAATATGGACAGGGAAATGTGAGCTCAGGAAGGTTTCTGAGTGGATGGTTTTAGAGAATGTAGTGCCTGCTCTGCCAGGAGTCACACTGCTTTCAGGTTTTGAGGAGGTATAATGGCATTCTCCATGTTAAACGGATCTTTAAATTTGCCACTATCTTTTACTATTCCAATTTAATGAAATAACTCAATACGCTAGTGGATTATCCAAACTATATATTTCCTTCGGGCTTAAAAAGTAATTTATGGACTCCCCAAAGGAAAAACAATATAGTTCTCCCTGTATTTTCTGATTTTATTATAAGAAAGGTGAATTAATGAGCACCTCACAGAACACTGAGATTTTGTGGGGAGAAATGTGGAAAGGTGTGATACCCTTCTTTCATTGTGGAGATGGGGGCTACAAAGGTGAACTGAGTTATTTTGGGTTGCACTTTAGGCACAGCTGAAACAAGAACCAGGTCTCCTGACAATCAGTTCTAATTGCCTTTATTGCAAATTTTAAAAAATAATGACACTGCGGTTAAGATTTTTAGTAAAGAATATTTATACTTAAATTTTTAAATTAGGGGGTTAGTTAAGGACATCCCTTCTTTTTTTGTGGTTTTTGTTTGTTTTTTGAGACAGAGTCTCATTATGTAGTCCAGGCTGGCCTTGAACTTTCAGCAATCCTCCTGCCTAAGCTTCCTGAGTGCTGGGATTACAGGCCTGTGCCACCACACCCTGGGGATCCTTTTTGGATCCTAACTCTTCTTTCTCTTTGACTCTCATTTTTCTAGTTCTCCTTATCTGCAATGCTTTTAACTTGCTGTTTTAATTTTAAATCTCTAGAATCTCTACTCAGGATCATTAGTCACAAACATTTGCATAATTTTCAGATAGAAAAGTCTCTCAATCAAAGTCATACAAAATTATTAGTAGGATAATAATTCACAGATTAATAGGAAAGCCCAAGTTTATCAGACATTGTTTAAGATTTAAAAACAAATCTCCCAAATGTGGACAAAAAACCTTGCAGTTTTCAAATTCCAAGAGCACCCCCTAAAATAGCACTAAGCCTCAGAGGAGTATATTGCTCAAAATCTCTTTTCACTGGGATGGGCCACAAACCCTATGGGAAAATATGACTCAAGAAGGGCCTGGCTGAATGTTACAGGACAATGACTGTTCTACTCATCTCACTAGGTTCACCTGCGTCACATTGCTCAACAAGGTACACTCTAAAGGTGTCAAGATGACACTTACAAACCCCACCCAAAGTCTTAGGTCTTGGCAAATTACCATGAATAGTGTTACCTCTGATACTCAGGTGAGGAATTCAGGACAGAAAGACAATCCAATACACTCTTCCACTAAAAAGAAGGACCTCAGAGTCACAACTCAGCCATACTTGGTGTCCATGATGATGGACAAGTACAGCAGCAGACTCTGAAATGGGGAAAGGCCATGCATTCTTGAATATAATGATACCCCTTTTAGTCTTGCAGTCTGTTTGGCTGATTGTGAGGGCTGTTAGTAAGCAGTACCAAGAGCCTCATGTTCCTTTCAAATAAGGCAAACAATAGCCTGTTGGACAGAAGTTTCTTGTTTGTGGGCACAGTTTGATTCCAAAGCTCTAATCAGCCTCTCCTCACTTCAAAACAGGGCTAAGAGGCTGAGCCTCCCTTACATTGTCTGGCAAGTTCACAGAATATTATATCCACAATGTGAAGAGCCAGCTTCCAATTGTTGCTTAGTTTTAACATGAGCTTAGAACCATCAGTGTAGAAATACCTGCCCTTTCAACTGTCCAGAAAACAAACATATGAGGGGAAAAATCCCCAAGGTGGTTCATTTTGAACAGAGGGCCAAATAAAATTTGTCACAGATGTGAGGCAGGACATGGGAGCGGGATTACATCCTGAGATTTTTATAGATATGTGTTTTTTTAAATGATTCAAGATAAAAATAGTCTAACAAGGGCTGGGAATATAGCTCAGTGGTTCCATCACCTGCCTCGAAAGCACAAGGTCCTGAGTTTGATCCTTGGTACCAAAAAAAAAAAAAAAAGAAAGTCTAACATCTACCAGAGCTGGAAGCTGTTCCCAGGACTCCACCATTTATTTTTTCTAACACTGACACCTTCTCCTATCAGACCACCATTATCTCTATGTCCCTCCCTTTAACACTTACTCAAACCTACCAACTCTCATGCCAGGCCTTCAGTATAGTTCCTCTCAGAGGTACTGGTATTTAACAGGTATTAATATTTTAAGCAGAATGGATGATTGCAGCAGTGGGTTTTCAGAAATTTGCAGAGCATTTCCCACGTTTTGAATAGTAAAGACAACAATCAAAGGGAGCCCTCTGACAAAATGCATGCTGATGAAGAACACCCTAGGAGAGTACCCCACTTTTCAGCACACAAGAAGACTCTCATTCATGATCATTTACAAAATAGTGAGGTCCAAAAACCGAGCAAACATTTCCCCCAGCTGAACTCCTAACGGTTACTGTTAAGCACTGTGCTAGGGTCTGGGGATGTGTAGATGAGGAAAAGCCCATCTCCACCTTCAGCCAGGTCCTCTTGTCCAATGTGAATGCCTAATAACAGACCACCTGGGCATCTCAGCAAGGCCGTGATTCAGATTGAGAATGCCTGGGGAGGAGCCTGAAATTCTGCATTTATTAAGACGCTCTGACAGCACGCTGGGGCCACCTGTCAGTGAGTAGCAAGGACCTAGAGGAGTTCATACCTGAGATAAGACCCAGCCTGACCTTGAATTACTCAGGGAAAGGCATCTCAGCAGAAACACCTAGCAAAAGTTCAGCTAGAGACACTGATCTCAGAAACATGTTGGATACAGGAAATATTAAAAATGCTAAGAGGGGGGCCGGGGATTTAGCTCAGTGGTTTCGCTGCCTGCTGTGCAAGCGCAAAGACGTGAGTTTGATCCCCTGTAAAAAAAAAAATTGCTAAGAGGGAGATATGTTATGTAAAAGACCATTGAATATGAATGCAGACAAGAGCTCTACAGAAAAATTGCTGTATTAGCTGTAAGAAGGTGGCAAAATTACAAGTGCCACTCCTCATATCCTTCCTCACCTTCATGAGTCGCTCACTAATGAATTCATGCTTGTTAATTAAAACAGCAAAAAGAAAAATGAATTTCTCCCTGTATGCTAGTGAGGGGAATTGTGTCCTGGGGAGTTTCTCATAAAATGGCCATGTAACCATTTTCCATTTGAGGTTGTAGAATTGGATAAGATAAAAATCTACTTAATAACATATCACAATTATGTAATAATGTGCTTATTTATGATGGATACTTAAAAATGTGTTTTTGAAGGAACATTTTATTCAATTTTTTGTCTTCTTCTAAAAAATGTGCAATGGCCACAAAAGAATACTATTAAATAAGAATTTAGGAACACCTCCCACCCCCCAGCACCGAGGAGCAGAGCTGCCCCCAGTGCTGAGGAGGGGAACCTTCCAGGCTGCCGCACCACTGCCCCCAGCACCCAGGAGGTAAGCTGTGCAGGCGCCAGCACCACACATCACTCCTCCCACCACTCCCACCCCATGAAATGAGAAGACATGTAAAGAAATGTCAAAACCAGACTTCCAGATCACCTAAAGCAACCCCAAAGGGAAACGAGATGGAACAATCTGATACTCAACCACTTGGACGCCCTGAACTAGCAACCAAAGAGGATCTGGAAAAAATGAAATCAGAAATAATTTCTCAGATATCAGCAGAGATTATGCCCATAGTGCAAGACATGATTAATAAATCTAGAGAGGACACAGATAAAAAAATAGAGGAGCTGAGGAACATGATGGAATCC
>NW_004624779.1:9404840-9415455 GCF_000247695.1 Heterocephalus glaber | reverse complement strand
AGAGTATGTAAAAGTGCAAATTTCCAATGATGAATGTCATTATATTGTATACCTAAAATGTACCAATAAAATTAATTTAAAAAGAATTTAGTAATTAATTGTAGCATGTTTTATTAATCCATTAATTAATATTATTCTTGAGAAAGAGCACAGGAGCGATTATACAGAATTCTGGCAGGAAAAAAAATACACATTAGGTATTTTGATGCCTAATAAGGAATTAATTACTTGGTGTCCTGGAGCATTTCTCTGTTCTCAGCCATGAAAAGAACTAAGTTTATGGGGCAGAGAAGGGAAAGTTTGTGGTTGACTTAGACACACAACCATGAGCTACAAGCCTGGAAGACACAATTTTTGATTTTGCAGTGCTGAGCATGGAACTCAGACCTTTTATCCATGGTAAGCAAATATTTCGACCACTGAGCTACATCACCAGCCCTGCTCCGTGGTTGTATTTTCCATGCACAGGGGTAACCATTAAGATGAACACACCTGTCTTTCATATTAGGGGTGTTGTAGGAAGCCATATTCTCCAACAATCAACTGCTAGCCTTATGTGAAGCAGATCACTAAACGAGTCTGACCACATCACCTATGTCCTAGTCATGAAGACCCACACCCACATTATCTAATTTGATCTTGACAACAGTCTCTAGAGACAATCATTGACTCCACTGCCTCTATCAGCAGATTAGAAAACTCAGTTTATGAGATGCTGATGAAAGATGTTAAGTAACACCTCCAAAATCACCTGTGTGCTACAGAACCAGCTTCAATACTCAGCCCTTTTGATGGTTGATCTAGCTCTTTCTACAGTGTTACACTGTAACTTTAAAAACAACCAATCAACTACTGGCAGGCATTAAAGAAGTGAGGGTTTGGAGCCCAAGAAGAATGATCTAGGAACTTAATAACTTTTAAAAGTTAGAATTTCACAAAGTTAGAGTAGTTTGGAGTTTGCCAGTGGCCCAAATTGTATAGTCTGTCCAGTTTTAGAGTAACCTACTGGTAGGAATACAAGTACATGAAATGTGGCTGTGGCACATAAATATTCCTAACTTACAAAACATGAAATGCAGAAGCACAAAAGAGATTTCCTGACGACGTGAGGACCTGAAGTGATCCACCTAACCCGATGAGGTTATTAATCAAGGGCAACCCAGAATGCTATTTATAAGAGGCTGTCAAGTTAGTTCCTATGAGTCTTTTTCAAACTTAAATTTGTCACATTCAAGGCCCTGGGTTCAATCCCCAACATGATGCCTCCCCTCCCCCCAAAAGTTTACCTTATTTTTATACATAGGCTTATCATAAAACAATGTTAGAAACTGTCATTTGGCTTTTCATATGAATACATAGAAATATAATTATTCCTTGGAGGTATTTGAAACCACTTCTTAGGTGTTAAAAAGAGATAGTTAAGGACTGTTCAACAAGGTATTAAAAAGACCAGTCCAATGTGTGAGGAAAAAAAAAAGAATCCTCTAGTTTACAGCTTCTCAAACTTTAATGTGCATAAGAATCACCTTGGGGACTTCTGTGGCAGTGAAGATTCCAGTAGGAAGTCTGAAGTGGAGCCCCAAATTCTGCACTTGCAAGAATGCCTCATAAGGCTGACCCTGCAGGTCCTGGGACTTCACTTAGGCACCATCACTGGAAGTGCTCTTGACGCACATCACACTATGGGTGTGATTGATGAATTTTGTATCTTAGCCCCTTTGAATTAGCAATTTGCCTACTGAAGTATCTATTCTACTAAAAGACCTGTGAAAGAACAGAAAATACTTCAAAATACCTCACAACATAAAAAGATCGATAATTTTCTAGTACTGATTTAATTTTTTTAATCTCTCCCCTTAATGAAGCAAACTGCAGAAACTGCAGCTTAACACTAAATGATTTTTTTCTCCAGAGAGTGAAAGTAGCTTAGATGCCTAAATTTATTACCTCAGAAGTATAACCTCAGGCCAGATATCTTACAGGTCAGGAAAGCTAGTCATTTTGAGATTTATTATGTAATGAAAGCAGGGTCACCAAGTTTAGCATAAGTGGAAATAAAACAAATGGCAAGATGGTGTGCTTATTTAAATTAGAATTTTGGATGACATTTTCAGTGTAAATATAGTGCATGTAATATATGCAATATAGGGAGCACCTTTACCTTAAAAAAAATCATTATTTACCTGAAATTCAAACTGAAGTGATTATCCTGTATTTTATCTGGCAGCCTCAGACAAAAACAGCCTCCCAATTTACCTCACAGTACTGGGAGGGCAGAGGGCAGAGGCCAGGATGGAGAACTAACAGCCCACTGACAGTGTTGTTTAAATATTCCCCTGTACATGGAATTGTTTTCTGGGGTTCTCAGTGTTACCTAGAGCACTTGGTTATTGCTGCTGTTGATTTGTGAAAGCTCTCTTTTAGAGGATTCGTGCTCCGTAGCTTGTTTTCAGGGAAGGACCAGGTAGGGTAAAGCAAGTGCCTTTTATCCCCAGTATCCTCACTTTCACTCTATAGAAGACTGAAAAAACCTTAGTAGGAGAAGTAGATAGTGCCTTCTTGGTTAGAATCATGAAATATTTTTCTTCTTACCTTATGGCAAGTTGATTAGACTTAAAATGATATTTGGAAGGAGAGTGTAAAGTGGTAACAGGTACTCTCTCACCTCTTACTAGCTGCTAATTTTACAGAGCTAATCTAGTCCTCTGACCTCATTTTTATCTAAGCCATCCAGTAGTTTTAGATTCTTTGGCAGAATTAAAGCAAAAGTTAAAACTGCTTCATTTTCCAGCTTTTTCTTGTTAATTTTCTTTCTCCTACCTACTTCAAATAGCAATAGGCATTCCTGTCACGATGTTTATAAGACCTTAGGGCTGAAGCAAGCAAAAGACTCATTAGAGAAGTCCCAACTCTAATAACAATACATTAAATCCAAATAGTTCCTAGTCTTACTAATTTAGAGGAAAACTATTAGTGCTCTATGTACAGCATAAACTATATTAAAATGTATTTGGTAAAAATGTGAGATCTGGATTGTCGGGGAGGAAAGTTAATCTGAAAGATTGGTTCCTTATCAAATCAGCAAGGGGGATTCACTCTCTCCTCCCTTGATTATTCCATCAGAAGTGCTAGTAAATTACTTCTGCAGTTAGAGATTTACATGCCATTGCTATGGGTATTCCTAGGATGAGATTAAACTCACAATTTTTGTTGTTTTTAGCAATCATTTAGTTGGGCTGGGCATGGTGGCACATGCCTGTCACCCCAGCACTCGGGAGACTGAGGCAGGAGGATAAGTTCAAGGCCAGGGTGGGCTACATAGTGAGACCCTGTCTCAATAAATAAAATTAAGCTGATGTTAAATACCTCAAAATTTATGACAATAACGTATAATTTGTTTTTTTCAGGCTCTAACTTGCAGGTGTATTGATTCTGAAAGGGATAGAGGACCCTTTATAATTGCTCTACTAATCTAAGTGAAACTTATTTGCAAGCTCCCAGTCTATGGCAGTAGAAAGTCATCAAAAGCCAGATGTTCTAGTAACTGAAGGAAGTTTCATGACAAGCAAGACAATAAACAAATTGAGACAAGTTCATACCAATGTGATTACTGTTTTAAATATTCTTTCTAGAATCTTAATGTAATCATTCCAGCAAAAGGTAAATTGTTTGAACTTCTGGACCATAATCTGGTCTACTTTTGAGTTTGAATATTTTTTGTTTTGTTTTGTTTTTGGTACCAGGGATTGAGCTTGGGTCCTTGCGCATGCGAGGCAGGCTGTGGAACCACTGAGCTAAATCTGTGGCATGAGTTTGAAGATTTTAAAACAAACTGCCCATGGCACAACGTTGACTTTATTATGTTTAATGTGTACTTCAGAAAAATGTCATTTATAAAAGCAAGTTTCCACATCCTGTTCTAAGTGTATAAAGCGATATTCAATAAAATATTTCTAAATCTGAATAAATTTCCAAAAGTATACAAATTCCCCCATGAGCTGGAGAACAAGGAAGTTCCTACTGCTAAACAGTTATGGCAAGTGTTCACCATGGGATTGTTCTCAGTTTCTAGAACTCTAGAGATAATGACTAGTTAGTATCACATCAACACTTGTTTAGGGTTTGTTTAGATTCAGAAGTTTACAGTTGATGAAATCACTAAAATTCACATATTAGATCATGATTTTTTTTTTTTTTGGTACCAGGGATCGAACTCTGGTCCTTGTGCTTTCGAGGCGAGCGGTGGAACCACTGAGCTAAATCCCTGGCAAAATTCACATATTAGAAATGTGCTGTTTTTGCAAAGTAAATACATGCACAAGAAGAATAGGAAGACAAACTGACTTCTATCTTTAATCCTTAGTTGACCTACTTAGTAACAAATTTTGCCTACCTCGACTAAAGGGAAATAATTGAAAAAAAGACAAAGGCTTTAAGGGAGCAAATCTTTGTATTGAATTGGAATATGTTGAGTCGGAGTAGAGGTGTACAAAGTTTTTCTGTAAATACTGAGCCAATACTTTAGGCCTTGTGGATCACACAATTTTGGTCCACCTATTCCACCCAGTCATACTTGCACAAAAGCATCCATAGACAAGGTGTGAATAAATACGCATGACTGCAGTCCAGGTAAACATTATTTTGGACCCAGAAGTGTGAATTTTACATAATTTTCAAGTTTCCCCAAACAGTTTTCTTTGTATATTTTTCAATTATTAAAAAATTATAAAAACCAACCTTACCTAGAAGGCCACATAAAAGCAATGGGCTATAGATTGCTGACCCCTGAAACAGAGGAACCATGGGTTTCAGCTGAGTAGAAGCTCAATGTCAGTACAGTATATGAAGTTTGTCAATAGTAATTTTTGAGGTGTGTAGATTAGATTGTTTTACGAAAGCAAATTCGCCAATAATTCAATTCTATAAAGTTCTGATGTAACAAACCATAGTTTTGAATACTTGTCAACTTTTGCAAACGTGGAATAAAAATTTTGAGGAATTAATAGTTTTGAAATATATAGATTATCTCAGATTAAGAATAAATTTCTTTTAATTTCATGTTAGGAGGTGCTAGGGATTGAGCACAGGCCCTCGTGCATGCTAGGCAACTGATGTACCACTGAGCTACGTTCTCAGCCCTTTCAGTTTTCATGTGGTTGCGGGTGAATTACATGAGAGTTGAATCACTCTTTATGGCTTTAACAGATGAGCTGCAAAGAGAGCTTCTCATGAGGGAGACATTTGGCCTGAACTGGAGAACTCCTCAGTGAAGATGTTGCATAGGTTACTGAAACTTCACTGGGTGATGAGACTAACCTGAAAGTGTTCCTGAAATAAAAGTTTACGCTTCTATAACTTGGGGAAAGATTTAAAAATGAACTTACTACTTTGGTTAACCAGAAAAGAAACTAAAGGTGGCCCCAGATTAAGGTCATCTCTGTCCAAAGGTTGTTTAAGAACAAAGTTGGCAAGACCATGACAGATGTGAATAGTTTCATTTATTTTAAGGAGGGAGGAGATAAGAACTGATCTTGTCCAACCAAAGCCTCTAGGCAAGACATCAAACCTACACGAGGTAACAAATATGAGGAAAGGAGTCAATAACCCAGGGTTCTAGCTGTGTCACTGCCACCCTGGAGACTTACTTCACTGTCTGCATTTACCCAATTATGTTTAATCTCTCATAAGACCAAAGGACTCTCTAAATCCAAGGTAACTGGGTGACTCTTAAAAACTCCGGAGCTTCTAAAATAAGGTGACACCCTTTCTACTCCACCCCTTCTGGTAAATACTACTGAGCTAAAATACATACCAAACTCTGAAAAGTTTCTGACTCATGTGGATTAATCCTTCTAGACTTATTTTCCTAGACTACATTTCTGTCTTTCAACATCTTATACCTCCTAATCAAAATTTGAAAAGCACACCCCTAGCTCCTTTTCTAAGCTACATAAAAGAAAGAATGGACGCACTGACATCCTTCTGGCCCTTGGAAATTCTTGGTAGCATCTATTTTTGATGGCATCTATCAAAGAATGCATTCAATTTCCACTTTTAAATATGCTGCCTAATGAAATGTACTTAAGTATAGTTAAGGTACTTTTTTGTGATACTGGAGATTGAACCCAGGGTCTTCCTCATCCCAGGCAAGCACTCTGCCACTGAACTACACTGTTAGGCCCTACTTGTCCTATTTTAATGATAGTGGGTAAGTGACAATAAAAGTGCTGTGTTCTAAATAACTTCTAGCTTAATAAATTCCTTAGTTGAATATTTTTTCCAAGCAATGGATAGAGGGTAAACTTTTGTTAAATGAATCTTTGACTCATGAGAGCATGGTTAAATGTTATAGCAATTATTAGTATGCTCAAAATACTGTCTGTGAAAAAAGCATTAATTGAACAAAGTAACTACCATTTTATAGCATTTAAGAATTGTAATCAATCTTTGCCTTCTACAGATTCAGAATATCTGTCTTGGAAAATAGTAAAACGGAATGTACTTAGGAGGCATTGTTTTCCAATGTTCCTTCCACTTTCTGATAATCTTCAATACAAACAAGCAGCATTTATAACACAAAGGGTCTTAGACGCTGTGCTCTGGGGCTGTAGACACAAAGGTCAGTAGGGGATAATAGCATTCTAAGGAGGGTATGTAGGTGCTACAGGACAGGTTCCAGTGAAGTTCAACAGCTGGCAACACTGAGCCCTTGTTATGTGCCAGGCACTGTTGTCTCCTTTAAAGAGACTGAAGATGAAGAGCCCACCATGGCAATGTAAAGAGTAATAAAGACAGAAAGATGTATAGAAACTCAAATAGCAACAAAAATAGGAAGAGTAAGTTTACTTAATAAACCATGTGCATCTTGAAAGAACTTAAGAGTCACCTTTTGGGGATGACTTTTTTTTTTAAAGCAAGAAACCTTTGGTCAATACCCAGCAAAACTTCATATGAAATGTTAGGTATGACCATTTCTATTTAAATAGCTCTTTTAATGCATCGTTGAATGTATGCTCAAAAAATATTTGACTTTTTTTGTATTCAAAATGTATGCACTACAAATGATTCCTATTTCACACACTGAAATAACCCAAGCCAGTTTACACTTTCCCATCAGCTTTGCATACATGCTTTCCACCAAGGAAATTACAAGATGCCTAGTTGGCTTGAGTTTCCCTTCCAACAGCACAGAGTGTCACATGAAGCAGGTGGAATGGGGGGTTGGAAAAGGGAACTGCTCTTACAAGCAAACATCCTGATCAGACACTAAAACGTGCTTTCAAAGGACAGAGTGCCTGCCTGTCAATAAGCTGCTCGCTGTAATTACTTCCTATTCACTGGGCTTGCTTTGGAGCGCAGCCTGCTGACTCACCAGGCTGCTCCAAATTTGCTGGGCTGGGTTTCCCTGCTGCCTGTTACAGGGCGTCGTCATCACAGGAATGAAAGTTTGTCTCCCTTAACAACGGTGCAGAAACCAGGCACTGACTGTGAACTTCAATCTTTCCAACAACTAGACTCTAGTCAGGGAATGGGAAAATGATGTGGCAAGTAGGTGTCACCGTCTGCCTCCCTCTGGACATTAGTCACCAGCACCCCAGTTTCAGTGTCTTTTCTCTCACCCACTCAAGCAGTTAACCTGGCTTCTTGTTTTGCAACGCCTGCTTTTGTGGCCACTGAACTCTTTGCAAAAATGGTTCCCAAATTCTGCTACACGTTGGAATCACTTGGAACTTTTTTTTCTTCTTTCAAACACCAATGCTTAGTTCTCATTCTTAGGCTGATCTCAATGTTTGGGATGTGATGTAGAGGCAGGCCCTTTCAAAGCTGCCAGGTGATTCTAATATGCAGCAAAGACTGGGAACCAGTGCTTTGGCAAAGCATCGCTTTTTCTTACCAACTAAAACAATTACCAGCTAAATGCATCGAGAGACCACAAGGTGGTCTCTGAAGCGCCTAGTTTTCTGACACATGGTCTGATGTCTTAGTTTGATGTCTTAGTTTGGCAGACAACGTCAGCGAAACAAGCCAAAGGGATCCTGTCTAGGAACGACACTGGCTGGGCAAAAACCATTCCCCTCTTTGCTAGTGTTCAAGAGAAACACATCACATGTTTCTATTCTAGTTACCTTTTGATCTCTGTTCTGTTTCATCCCAGTGTCCTGTTCAGCCAAGTTGTAAACCGCGAGTCCTCCGGGATTAGAACCAGCTTGGACCTCAATCGGGACAGTTCTGTGAGCTTCACCAAGGCCGAGACCACACCTCCGCCTCGCAGCGCGGCCCCAGGGCAGATACTATGCTAATTCAGAAAGTTCCTCCAAGCCGCGCGCGGGCTGGCGCAGGTTTGAACACTTAACCTTTGATTTTACGTTACCAGCGCTGCTGTGCTTTTAATAACCTCTTACATCGTGGGTCTGGACCACTGGACCACTTTTTTTTTCTTTCTTTCTTTTTTTTTTTTCTTTTTTAAGGGGGGAAAGTAGGATTGGAGGCGAGAAAGTGAAGGATAAGACCCGCGGGGAGGGGACGGCAGCAGTGGCAGGTGCGGAGGTGAAGGGATCGCTACCGTTTGGAGTATTAATTGCTCCACGCGCCGCTGGCCTGGCGCGGACTAGGATAAGGGGACTGGGGGTTAAGACAAAGGCTCCGCCTGATCAAACGTCTGCAGCGCCCTTCCTCGGAGGCCACAGCTCTGCCCTCGGCTCTGGAGGAGCAAAGAGGCTCCGGGGTGACCAACGGCTCGCCTTGCGGGGCCTAAAGCTCTGCACGCGCTCACGTCCCAGGTTCAGAGGGGAGGGTCTTTTTTTGTGTCCACTTCTCCTTTCGGGTCTTTTGTGGGACTCCTGGCTTCCTTGCAAAGTTAGACAGAAGAATTTCCCACTAAGAGAAGGTAGTCCTGAGCCGCTTTCGCCCCGCGCTCTGGGTGCGCCCCGCGGCAGAACCACTCGGGGGCAGACTCATCACTGCCTCCTTCGCACCCGCCGGGGATCTGAGTCCGGCGCCAGGAGCGAGAGCTGGAGTAGGGTGACTGGAGTCCTGTCCGCCCAAGAGGGGAGCGCGGGGGCGGCCGCCGAGGGGGAGGCCGACCCGGGGGTGCAGAGGTTGCTCCCAGGCTCTGCACTTCCTGGTCTGCCCCAAAGCGCAAAGCTCCTACCAGCGCCCCAGTTCTCAGGCCTGGAGGGCCACGCGCTTCGGGCGCACACCTGCAAGACCCTTCGTCCCCGACGCCCACTCCTCCTATTCTGTACAGCCCCAGCCCTCACCCTCAGCCACTCCACTTTGCTTCTGCCAGCGTGGCAGCCTCGACTCCTTCCCCTTTCGTGGGGTCAGCAGAGCAGGACCCCCTGTAGGAAAAATGAGGCCTGCAGGAGCGCGGAGGGGTGCACACCCAAGGTGCCACAGCGCAATGCGCGCACAACTTCTTGCTGGGTCGGGGACCACCCCCGGTTCCGCCTACTCCGCGACCACAGGCGGCAGACCCGGGGTGAGTGGCAGGAGGAGGCGCGGGCGGCACCAGGCCTGGGAGGGACTGCGCCAGGGCAAAGGGTGTTGGGGTGCGCCGGGGCGGTACCGCTTTAAATGCACTTGACTCACCTGCTCCGGCGCTGCCGCCTCCAGCCTCTGCTGACAGCTGGGGGCTTTGTTTTCTCCACCCACTTGGCTGGCCGCGCTCCGCCCCCGCCGCGCACGTGACGCGCCGTCTGCCACCGCCGCGCCTCCGCCAGTCCACTCGAGACCGGGCCAGCACCGCCCCTTCCCGGGGGTGCGGGAGCAAGTGGAGACCCCAGAGGGGGAGGGGTGGCGAGCCGCACAGGTCCCGGGTTACTCGTGGGAAGACTTTGGTTTGGGCCTTAGGAAGCCAACCTGAGCTGGTGAAGGAAGAAAGTGGCTGCTGGCGAAATGAACCGGACTGGTGGGCTCCACCCGAGCGGGAGGAGGGGCGGAGGAGGCTTGAAAAGGCGGCGCCACACCCGGAATGGAGTACCTGCCGCCCGGGGTCTGGGCGTCCAGCTCTGCTGCTTTTCACACCGACTGTTTGCACTCACACCTAGGGCGTGACTGATAAAGAGGGGCAAACTAGTTTTATCACGAGCACTCTGAATTAAACGAAGAAATTCTAAGCTCAATATCAAGACCAGCGATTTCATAATTGGTCGTTTTTCGGTGGTTTCAGATCTGCCTGTTGATGATGTTGGTATTTGGATTCCGTTCGGAAAACGGAATCCAGGCTGGAGACTCAACTCCAGAAGTTTATTGATGTGGGCGCTCGTCCATTTGGAACTGCACCTATTTTTAATGAATTGAGAAAATGTTCTGGCTTCAAGACCCAGCTCAGAATTTGCTGCTTTGGAAGAGGTCCTGAAGTTTGCCGATCACAGTACTCTGCAGTGTCTGAAACTGCAGGAAGTTGTTGTTTGAATACTTCCCTTAGCCCTTGGAGAGCACAAAACATACCTTTATTTTTTGGCCCTAAATTGTTACTCATGGAGAAGATTGCATCTCCCTTAATATTCGTGACAGCTAAGTCTTCATGATGCAGTGATTCAGCACAGTGCTTCCTAAACTTCAATGTGCAGAGAATCCCCTGGGGATCTATTTAAGACCAAACTCTAGCTGG
>NW_004624779.1:9390739-9404661 GCF_000247695.1 Heterocephalus glaber | reverse complement strand
CCAGGCTGGGGATGTAACTCAGTGGCAAAGCTCTGAGTTCAATCAGTACTGCAAACAGAAAAGTTCTGATTGTGTGGGCTGAGGGTTGGGCCTGAGAGTTTGCATTTCTAGCAGGCTCCCAGGTAATCTCTGTGTCCACCCTTGAAGTAGGAAGGCTTAGAGCGCTCACTTTGACCCTGGCCAGCCCATTTTGAGCCCTGACTCCACCAATTGCTAGCTGTGGGACCTTAGGCAAGTTTCTACCAAGCTGTAAAATGGGGATGAGACTAAGCCCTCATAGGGCTGTGTTGAAGATCAAACGGGAAAACCCATGTAAAGCACAAAATGTAGTGTCTGGCACATGTACTAGGGCCTGGAGAAGTGTTAGCTAATTAACTGGCAAGGTCCTCCTTGCAGGGGCAAGCCTAGCACAGAACACAGGGTGCCTGCCAGGGGAGCAGTATGTGAAATGGGCACAGGGATAAAGTGCCCAGCCCAGGAAGAGTGGCTGTGCCCCTGTAGCCTGCCAGATGTGCTAGACATGGAGGGTGTTGGCTCAGTAAATGAATATACAGCAGGGCAAATCATACATGTTCAAAAAAGTTCTTGTTTCTACTTTAAAACTTGATAGATTAGTTCTGAGACATTGAATTAAAAATCATTTTGCTTTTTATTACAGATAATGTCCAGCTGCCTGTCAGATGGTAATCTATTTTAATATTGAAGAGAGTAAATGGATTGTTAAGGAGTAGTACATTTTTTATCCTCATTAAAAACCTTGAAATTTAAATTTAAATGAATTTATTAATGAGGATATGATATTCTTAGCTCTCAAAATGAATGGCTGTTGTCATCATAGTTTCCATCTCTTCCTTCCTTTTTCTGCTCCCCTCTCTCTCCCAAATCTGGGTGTTTTTCTAAGACTCATTTCTTGGCTTCTGTCCTCTACCATTTGCCTCAGAAATTTTATTCATGTTTTGTGTTCAATTTTCAAGTGTGTGGAGATACCTTCTGAATTATTCTCACATTCCTAACCTGTTCCCAAGTCCTATTTCTGCATTTCCAGCATTTCCACTAAATTCTTCACTAGCCTTGAATGTGTCCCTGCCGTAAAACTGATACCTCCTTGGTGATAAAACAATATGACAGTCTGCATTGAGAAGCTCTGTGAGAATCCAGGTACCTAGCAAGGATATGGGACACATTATGATTTATCCCAACTACTTTCTTGGGGTTCCCAGGTATTTCTTTGAGTCTTTGCCCTCAATAATGACCAGTCAACTTATGTATGAATGCAACTTACTGATTTATGAGCCACGTATGTAGCTGTGGACCACTGCATAGTGAGAGTTGAGCTAGTGAGACTGTGTGAAGCAGGAGAGACTAGAACATGCTGCTGTAACAAACGCTACTAAAATCTCAGCTGGTTAGTGCCCCTAAGTTAGTTTCTTGCTCATGCAGACTCTCCCAGAGAGCCATCATGATGACTTAACTTTGCAGCTTGCTTTATGCCTGTGATTGTCCATGAGTACTGGGGCAGAGAATATAGAAAGTGGGGAAGAATATGGAAAAAAAAACACAAAAACCTGAATGCTTTCACCCACAAGTGACATAGGTCACTTCTCACATTTCATCAGTCAAAAGAATCATAGGAATGAGAAAGTAGAAATCTTGGCAAACATGAGTAATATCTTCCATAGAGATCTATTTGATGTAGGAGGGTTCTGGGCAAAATCAACCCTTAAATACCTAATATTACCTTTTTGGTAACGTTATCACGTTCAGTGGAACATGATAAAATTTTTTCTCTTGAAATTCTTGTTACTTGAAATTTTCTAAGTAACAGAATTTCATGCGAAAATTCAAAAAATTGCAATCTTTGGTGTAAAAGGGTTAAACTAAAAATAGTATAATATGGAGTGAGCACAGATTATCAGTTCAAAGAAAGTAGCCAGGTACATGTGGAGTCTTTGGGAGGCATTAATATTGTTGTTTTTACCATATAGTATTATTTTAAAAATGTGAAAAATTCTTTTTCTCTGCCTGTGAGGGTCATTGTATGACTTAGCCAAGGTCAGTCAGTCCAGACTGTTCTGTGACATAGCAGCCAGAAGTGACTAACTACTGCTTCTAGCTAGTAATCTGGGAGGCTGAGGAAGGAGGATTACAAGTTTGAGCCCAGCCTGGCCAGCTATGGGACTTACTAAGATCCTGTCCACAAGATAAAAAAGGGCTGAGGATGTAGCCCAGTGTGGAGACCCTCAGTTCAATTACCAGTACCGGAGGGGATATTTTTTCCAGCTTGATTACTCCCTGGTGAACACACCTGCCATTATGTAAGGTTACAGCACAAGAAAATGTTCCAATTTTGATGATATTAATGCTCATTCTCTATTGGAGGTGTGAATGCATGTATGTGAAGAATAAGATCTTTGAGATCTTATGATCAAATGTCCCATGTTTTCCCCATGTTTGTCTGAATTATGCCTTTGATGAGTTTTCTTGCTGTGTTCATGGGAATGTTGAAATAGCTTTGTGAGTAAAAAAAAATATCAGTTCTCAAGAAGAAAAATTGCTGGTAACAATATAAGAAAAATAAAATTGTGATTTTCAACGTTAAGCCTTTCCCGAAGGGCTGAGATTATGTCAACTAAACTTGCTATATAAATCTCCCAACACTTCATATGTGTAGAAGAGAAAGCACTGATAAATGCTATAAACTCTAAAATTCTTTGGAGATGTAAGATAATAATGTTGCTGGGCAGTGTTTTTGATCTCAACAGATTTATGTTGTGTCTTCCCACACCCACTCAGTGACATCTACTTCACTTTTAAAACATTTACCTCTTTATAAAAGTGTTCCCAAATAAATATCTTTATATAACATGATCATTTTCTGAAAGCTAATATTTGAGAGCTTCAATTACACATTTCCACAAATATCTAGCACAATTAAAAAGGAGAGGCAGAGTTTATCAATTAATGTTGTAAACTGTTTGCTTAAATCCTTTTCATGTTATCTAATTTTTACCTCACAGTCCTTGCTAAGTTGCAATACTGCTTTAAGTATAAACCATAATCTCCTGGGATATGCTGCAGTGAATCACGTGTACACATATCAGTAATGCCATGTTAAGATTGAGATGGAAGAGTTCATTACCAAGATATGACAGCATTTATTAAGATGGATAGTCAAGGTGGCATAAGATGACAGCTCACAAGGATGACTTGTGATGACTCTAGCATCTATTCATTGAGTAAGTATTAAAAAATATTTCTACCTTCAAGCCAAGTGTAGGCTCTTAGAAGTAAACATTAGCTAAAAAGTATCATCAATTTATAGATGAAATTTAGAAGAGAACTATGATTCCTCAAACAGTGGTGATAGTGATGGAGAGGAGACGTTACCAAAGCATGTGTGTGTGGGAGGGGAGGGGGAACCAGGCAGAGAGCCAGAGCCAGAGACCGAGAAAGGACTGTGGGGGCGGGGATACTTGCTAGTCTGAGAGGATGGCAGAACTAGAGGATGAAATGGGATATCAGCAGACATAGAGTTCGGTTTAGGAAATGTCAATCAGAGATGGCCAGGGGATGCCAGAACGATGTCTAGAGGGGGATTGAAATAAAAATCTGAAGATCAGGAGAGTTTAGAGACACCAATTTGATAGGGGCTCTTTTTTCTCCACCTGTGGCCCTTTCTACAACTGCTGGCATTAAAAAAAAAATCCCTTCCTTTAATGATCTATAACAGTTTAACATTTACAATTATTTATAGTGAACAGAAGGTGATTAAGAATTGGCTACTGTATTGGATAATGGTAATGGATCATTACTAAACAAACATCCTAGAATTTTAGTTGGACACCTACACTAGATTGGTGCTCTGCTTGACCTCCCTAAAAATATATTATCTATCCTGTGTTAGGTTTCCATGTTTACTGTTTGTTATTCTCCAGGTGTTCTCTAGACTAATGTTTGTTGTAAGGTAGTCTCTCTGTCGTATACCTTATCTGTCTTTTCCCACCCAAACCTTGTTTTTTAACCCAGCCACTTGTTTTCTTTTACTATAGAAACTGTGAATGTTTTTGATTCTGAAAATACACGTTCTCTTCTTCTGGAACCACAAATATTGTAAAAATATGTCATGAAGTCCATTTTAACCTTCCACTCACCATAGCGTTTACTGAACAACGTGTACCAACATGCTCTTGCTAAGCTATGATGGTGTTCCTCATTGCCATGACATTTCATAAAATTCCTATCTATATTTTAGGAATGTATATATTCCTAATATATATAATTATATACACATTTTTTTTTTCTGCCCCCAGTTCCTGGTACAGAGCTCCTAAAACCTCTTAATTTCCCAAGTGAAGGGGTGCTAGATCTATCTTTTGTTCTAATATTTAGTCTTTGAGCCTGGCTCCTGACACAGAGCTCCAATTCCTTTGGAATTCGTAGGGTGAGAGCAGCATCTTTTGTACTAATGAGGTGCCTCTTGGTGTGTTCCTGGATAGGGGCTGATCATCAGAAAAACCACGCCATGATTAGAAGCCAGTAATTTTTAGCTCCATCCTCATTCTTCAGATTGGAAGAGGGGCTCGAGATTGAGTTCATAATGAATCATGACTATGTGATGAAGCCTCTAAAAAAAAAAATCCCTGCGCTATGAGGTTCAGAAAGGGCCCAGGCTGTTGGACACATGGCGAGCTCGGTGGATGGCTCACCGAGAGAGGCACTGAGGCAGAATTCCTTCCCATCCATCTGCATCCTTTGTAGTAGCCTTTGTAGTGATCTGTGAAACATAAGTAAACTGTTTCCCTGAATTTTCGGAGTCAGTTTAGCAAATTAATTGTACGAACGGAGGAGATTGTGGGAATTTCCAATTTATAGCTGATTGTTTAGAAACGGTGACAGCCCGGCTTCTTTATGATCGGCGCCTGAAGTGGGAGGTAGTCTTTTGGGATTGTGCCCTTCCGCTCTGGGACCTCATGCTATTTCCAGGTATACAAGTGTCAGAATTGAATCAATCGGTCGGTGCCTACTGGAGGGAAGCTTGGTGTGTGGGAACTTCTCCCACCACCACATTTTGGTGACCGGAAGTATAAAAATATTATCTGTGTAAGAGAAAAAAGTTTATTTTCCCCTTATAATTACCTTGTACTTACCAAATATCAGCAGGAGATAATTTACCAGTGTAGTTTTCAGATTTCATACAGTCCTATTTCTATCCAGTTATCTCATAAATAAGGTCTTGTAGTTAAGTAATACCAAATACATATTTATCTAAAAATTGGAATTTCTTGTGTTGTGGTTTTGTGGCATGTTATTATTTAATATCTTAAGCACTTATGTTCTGTTCTCCTTATTAAATTAGAACTTGTTTTTGTGCAGGGGTGTCTCTTCTCCAGAATACAAAGCCCTGGAGGGCAAGGATGTTTGTCCACGTCCTTCACTGCTAAATCTCTAGAGTGCATAGCTCTCTGGAACATGGCAGATGATAAATACTTCGGAACAAATGGGTGAATCTATAAAAATGAAGTAACAGGAAAGATTCATACGACATTTTTTTAAATGGTAGCATCCTTCTCTTTATTTATTTATTTATTTATTTATTTTTGGTACTGGGGATGGAATGCCAGACCTTGCGCTTGCAACGCAGGTGGCAGAACCACTGAGCTAAACTCCCAGCCCCCATAAGACATTTCTTGATTTGAATTATTTTTCTATGTCTTTTCAATCCAAATTTTTTTTACTATATTATTTCTCTGTAATCTAGCAATTCCATTATTAAAGAAAATCAGTGTTGTATGTTTAATATAAAATAGTAACTTTCAGGCTGGGCATGGTGGCGCATGCCTGTAATCTCAGCACTCCAGAGGCTGAGGCAGCAGGATTGCTGCAATTTTGAGGCCAGCCTGAGATACATAGTGAGTTCAAGCCCAGGCAGAAGTACATAGCAAGAACCTGTCTCAAAAAACAAAAATCAAACAAAAAAAGATAGTAACTTTCATATATCCAAGAAGTTTTATTGTTTCTATATGTAGGAAGAAGGTCTTTTCAACATTCTTTTAGCTAACAGACATCCCTAAGACCACAAATGCAACTTATGTGAGTCTCTGAATAATATTTAGGTAGGAAGTTTAAAATTAACCCCCTGAGAAAGATCCCAAATCCATAAGTATTTTAGAATATGAGAAAAAAAGTAAAAAGGAAAAGTGAAACATGTATGAAAATGATAGAATGTGAGATCTTGAAACCAGTTTCTTAAAAAGTGTGATCTGTACCAGTGAAATGCTAATCATATACTACATTTCAAAGCATTGTTAAAATAGCATTTAAGCTCAACTACAAATTGATTCTTGTCCTTATTATCACCATTTCACAACATGATCCCCCTCCTATCTAAAGCTGAGAGGAGCAATTAGGAAAAATGCCACTTAACTGTCCCAGAGAAATCCAGCTGCTGCAAGCGTGCTGGCCCTGGGGATTTGGATCAGGGCCTCTGCAAAAGAGGATAATGGATGGAGAATAAAACCTGCAGGAGAGGGAGAGTTGGGCACTGAAACTCCCAAGGCCACTGTGCTTTGAGGAGACACTAACGTGGTTTGCCATGCTACCATGTGTTTCTTTGTTCTCCAAGAACATCCATGCTGTTCACCACTCGTGAGCGCACACTGAGTTTTATCTCATAATTGGGGGTGCAAATGAGTAAATATGGAATGTGAAATATGTTCCTGCAGGTCCATTTATAACTCCCCTTTTTATTTTCGTTGTTGATTTTCTTTCTTTTGAGCATCTTATAAGCTTAAAGAATAAAAAACAAGATTCAAAAGTCATAAACATTGCTATGTTACTTGATAACAAAAGTGTGATCATAACAGTGGTGATGATGGAGGAGCAGGGATCTGAGACCCACATCACTGCCGCAAAGACCTTTTGGCAGGTACGGATTGTCATATTTTTTGATGCCAGATCAGACTGACTCTGGTTAAGGGCTGACTTGGCAACACACTCCTTATTCATAATGAACTGTAGCTTGTATGAAGTGGAACCAAGTGCGACACTTTTGATCCTGCTCTTCAGAAACCAGATTTCAGAAGCATTGCCTAGTCAGATTTTTGAATCAGGAGAGAGCACTGTGTACTTAAAAAAATAAAAAGAAATTATTGAAATGCTCAGAAATAGTCAAATGGTTAAATGGATTGTAATTGTGTGATGGATTATTTGACAACTACTAAAAATCATATTTAAAACACTGAAGGGCATGGAAAAATAATCACTTTAATATATTAAGGGGCAAAAATAACATTCAAAAGTTTTGAATATTATATATCCAATATGATGCCATTTGAGTAAAATAAGTTCCTTTATGTTTCTGTGTATGGAAATGTAATTAATTAGATCAATAAAATTGAAGAAAATATTTAAAAATGTCAACGTTCATGGATTATAGGAGGTTAGTGTTCTCTTTTTATACATTTCAGGTTTTTACATCAGTAAGGAAAGAATGTATTTTTTATTAGTACATGTTTGCAGTTTATATTCTCTTAGGCACGTTTAGACCAACACTTGAACATAAAACTGGGTGCCATAGTCCTGCCAAGTTGACATGTAAAATTAACCATCACAGCTTTCAAGTATTCCTTTTCTCTTTGTTTTTCTAGTAATAGATTTTTTTTCTATTGGATGTTACTACCTTCCTCATGTCATCCATATACTCTTTTTTTTTTTTTGGTACCAGGGATTGAACTCTGGTCCTTGCACTTGCTCAGCAGGCGGCGAAACCACTGAGCTAAATCCCCGGCCTTTACATACATTTAAAAATTTTTCCCAGTAGTTACAATTCAGCTGAGATAAGATGACTTAGACGACCTTGATAGGGCAGGTGAATTCTTGCTTGGAATGCAAGCAGGGGAGCAACTGTGCTATAGTGTGGGGTGCAGGTTGGACACCTGGAACTGATATCATGAAGAGAACTTCTCTCAGGGAGGCTGATGCCATGGAAGGCAGAGCACAGAGGTGCTTTTGTGGTAACTGTTAAACCCTGAGTTAGATTACCCCTAACTTTTGTTATCCCTCTAGATTTTCAATTATGCAGACTTTTATGTAACCTAGCTTTTCTGTTGCTTGCAACCATGATCCTGCTAATGCACAGTATTTTCAAGAAATATGGATTATTTTTATAATTGGCAAGTAATTATGTTCATCGACTCTAAGACAATGTTTTTCTACACTTCACTCTATGAAATTGGCAGGTATCATGCAATCCATGACATATCATAATTTCATAGAACTCTTATAGTGTGGGGAAAAAAAAGCTTGAAATGACCTAGCAGCAGTTGATTTTTAAAATTTCTATTTATTTTTTATAGGACTCTGGTTTTGTATTACATTTAGTTTCAAATGGCTTCAAAATTAATTTCCAAAACCATCCATTTTTCAAGCTGTTACACATATAATTATTAAAATAATAAGATCATACCTTGAATCACACACACACATATATCTTTTAAGTGCAATTTTAAATCTACTGTATAATTTGATTCCCCTGACATTTCTGTGAGTTGGGCAAGCTATTATGACCCCGTTAGTATTCAAAGAGCTTGCTTGCTGTCCCAGAGTAGGGGTAGAGGTGGGACTTCCAGTGGACTAGAAAGAAAGGCTGACAAGTGAAGTTTTATCTCATGAAGTTATGATCTGTGTCATTAGCAAAGATAGAATACAACTTTGGAGTTTTTGAACCCTGGTTCAAGGTTATCACCATTAATTCATAACTGTTTCTTTTGTTCACAAATACATTCGTGCCACTAAAAATGGTCATTAGTGAACTGAGGCCATTGATTTACTAATTTTTAAAATGCTCATTTATTTTGTGCTCACATTGTACTGTAAATCAATAATGAACTGTCTCAAGAACTAAGGTTTTTAAGCATTATTATAATTTATTAGATTAATTTGAATTTAGAAAATGATTTAGAATGTTTTTCTTTGACTAGAATTGATTAACTATGCCTATAATATTCCTTTACAGCATGACAAAATTATATGAACAATAACAATGTAAAAATTTTAATGTTTTGCTGTGAAAGACTCAATCAACATCTGTGATAAAGTTTGTTAGTGGCAAATAAAATCAATCATATTTTATTCTCTGGTCCTTGAGTAATATAGATTTGTACGTTAATATACATTTCATTTTGAATTACATTATATTATCTCAATGTGTTAATTTAAGCAAATTGTTAACACTAAATCCTTTTCTTATTTTTATTTTATTTGATTACAGTGTGGTGTTGCTGAGAGAGTAACTAAATGTTCACTGATTTAAAAGCACTCAGTAAATGCTGCTCTATCATTGTTTTTTCACCATCTGTTAAATTTTCTTCAGAGTATTTAAAATTGATTTTTTCCCCCTGCTAAACAGTAGGCTCATGAAAACAGATTTTCTATCTTGGCTACCACTGTACAGTCAACACCTAGATTAGTGTCTGGTATGAAGAAGGGGTCAGTAAATATTTGCTGATGGGAGAGAAAAAGAAAGAGAGGGAGGAAGAGAGGGAGGGGGGAGGAAGGGAAAGGGCGGGGAGAGAGAGATTGATTTCTGATATGTCAGTGTCCCAGCTGAACCTGTACTTGGCCTTCCAGCCATCTCTGCCAAAGCACCAGAAATATACATGGCCACCTTGGATGTTCTAACTCAGTGGTGTCCCAGCAGTGGGTGCCCCAGCGAACATGCAGCCAAGTCCAGTCGACCCACAGAATGGTGAGAGATTGTAGCATGAGTGTTGATTTAGGCTACTGAGTTTTGTGGTAGTTTAAAAATATATCCATATTTAACCCAAAATACTAGGGTTTTTTGGACTTTTTTTTCTTATAGAAGAAGTCTTAGAAAGGAAAGGATAGTGGGATGGCAGGGAGTGCAGGATGCTAGAAGGAAGTAAATCAGCTAATACTAATACTAATAAAATATATTCTTGACTTAGATTTTTCTTTTAAATTTATCTGTATTTATCTATTCATCCTATCTAACCACACTCACGTGAGAAAGAGAAAATTAAAGTTTTTCCTTTTAAAGAATCAATAATAATAATAATATTTAAAATAGTAATTCAGAAATGGAATTTACTATTATAGATAATAGTATTTTTTTTCTTCTTTATAATCAATGACCCACATGTTTTTCTTATATTTCCCTAAACTAGATTAGGCAAGAGTTAGACAACAGACAGGAAAATAATAATAAATTAGGAGATAGGTAGTAGAATGATTTCAGGGAAAAACTCCAGGTAACTACCTCTTAATCGTGCTTGTTTTTATAAAAGCTCTCTTTCGCTTGTGAATCACTGTTTTATCTCTTTCCAATTTGCTTTATTATATTTTAACTGTTCTTTCCTCACATCCTCTTCCTTTCCTGATTAGGAGTTTCTTGAAGGCAAAACTACATCTTTTTTCTCAGGCATATTTTTTTTCCTAGCAAACTGCCTATCACATAGCAAGTGCACAAGATAATGCTAGCTGAACGGCTTTGCAGCAACAAAGAAAAGACTTTGTATTCTTGAAGTAGTTGAGCTCATCTGTCCAGAATTAAGTAGTAGGACCAGGTATGGGGATTGAAAGAAGAAAGGGGAAATTTCTAAGTTTGTCACAGGATTTCTAAGTAGTCCTGAGATTCCAGAAGAGGTGGATAGCCACAGGCTTTGGATTTGGATTTAGGTTTGCTGTGGGACAAATGAATTCTCAACTGACTCCTGCATCCATGTCGTGTAAAAAAGTGGCAGTGAGTTAGGTGGAACATTTAGGTCTTTCAATTTCTGACTGATTTATAACTGTGAACAGTAACCAGCATTTTAAAAAGTTTAAGCATTGTACTTATTTTCTTTGAGAAGCCTATTTATGTAAATCAAACACAACTATTACTTTTCAGTGCTACCTAGAGAAATAAGCACCTTGTTTTATTTATCTGAGTAATGCCCTATAACCTTCTAGGATATGTATGGAAAGAAAGATTCGACCTAATTAGGTAAGAAAATTAGGTGAGCAATTAAAGTAAAAATGAAAATGAATGAAAATTCCCCACATATACATTAAGTCTTGAATATAAAGCAATTTTATTTAAAGGAATTGATACTTATTCCTCATATACTTGTGAAGATTTAGTTAATTAGTATACCATACAGAACAGTGATATTATTCTGATTTTGTGTGTGTGTGTGTGTGTGTGGGGAGGTTGGGCAGAAACAACAGAAATACAAAGTTCCTTGCTTACTTTAAACTGTGGGTAGTGAGATGTTGAGAAGGGTTAGGGTTAGGGTTAGCTCTTCATTAGAGCAGTAGACCAGATATTTGCAGAATCCAACTGAGGTTCATCTTAATATTTATTGTGATCCTCACTGGAAGAACATGAAAATAATTCCCCTGAAGAATCAGACAGTATGTAGATTAGCTGCAACCCTGACATGATGGTGAAGAGATCGAAAATACAAATCATTGATAGCTAGTAATGCAGGGTAATTGGCGGCTGTTAGATTGTCCCCTTTTAAGATGTAAAATCTCTGGTGGTTGTAAACATAGGCTGACTGAATCCCACTTTATAAAGGTTGGGTCTTCTGGTTGTGTTTGAGAGCAGCTCTTGTGCATAAAAAAGATTATTTATTCTTATTCAGATTTTTAAAGATTAATAGTTATTAATTAAAGTCACAATTCCAAACTCTAGTCTTTCCTTAAGTTTTAAATTTGTAAATCAAATTACTCAGTTTATATATCTATTAAAATTTAAAAATTAATTTTAAGGAGCAGATATAAATTTAATGTTTGATATTTTCCAAGCAATTAAATTATTGGAACAAACAAGACCTTCTGGAGCATTTATTGTTAGACTCTATTAAATATATTTATAAGCATGAAGAATCTATAAATGTCAATTATTCAAAATGTTGTTATAATGCTTATAATCCCATCATTTTTATACAACCCCTTTTTTATTAGTACATGTGTGCAGTACATAATGTTTACATTCCTTGTGTGGAGTTGGGACATGGACATAACAGATCTTAATTCCTTTTATTATCCCTTTTCCCTCACTCTTTCCAACATCTTATACAACTCCTTTTTAAAATTAAAAGTCTAAAAGAATAACCTAATTTTTACATGTTTATAATTAGAATCACAAGATTCTTCTAAAAGATCCTTTATTCCCTTATTATTGTACCCTTATGCCAATTATGCATATGTTTTTCTAACATTCAAAGAAAGAATACCATGTATTTGACTTACTTTTTCAACACTCTTCTTCAAATTTTCTTAAGGGAAAAAAGAGGGGAAAATTTCTACCCAGGGAATTGGGGTTACTGCACCAAGACCTTCTCAAACAGACAAGTTGCATATCTGATGGAAATTTTGTTTGTATCAGAGGGTATTTATTGTCCTGAAACACTGTCAAGGACCAAGGGCAGCATAAAACCTTTACCTAGTTGCTAAACAAGGCCTCTGTCTCCGAAGGAGTACACTGATAACCGACTAATGTCCCTAAAAGTCTGTTTATACAAAATCTAATTTTCCTTTGCATAATTGCTTTCCCAGGTGGTAGAATTTAACTAATCTCTTTATCCCCTGAACCTATGGTGAATTCATTTCTATTTTTTCTTGCCTTATAGGTCCCAAATCTTGTAAATGTTTCAGCCATATCAGATTGGATTATGCGTATTCCTCATGGCTTTGCCTGGTTCTTTAGCTACAATATTGAAGTTCTATAATTGATGGATAAGACTATTTGATTTTCTTGAAGCGGGCCTTGAAACAAAGAGTAAGTTTAAGTAGGATGTAACGTGAGCAATGGACATGAGGCAGAGAAGGAAGCGAGCCTGTAGGAATTGTTTTATTAAAGTTAGTATGGGCTACTGGAACTTAGTGCTGACCTTACTGCTGAGGAAACTCTGGGGCCAGTGTAGAGCACATGTCGGAGTCATCTCTTCCAAGGGGTGAGGGAACTGGGATGTTCATACATCAGTTCCTGTCCATCATGGGTTGAATGTGCTCCAGGAGGTCATTAACTCCCAGCACTTTCAGCCTACTGCACAGAAGGAGCAAGTGGCCTCAATGGTCAGAGAACCCCCTCAGGCCAACGAACACAGAAGCTGGTTGGTAGGGGTTTGAATCTGTCTTATTTTCTTTCTTCAGAGCTTCAGTTGTGCTTAAAAATGAAGCATTTTTACATAACAAAACAAAACAAAAAACCGAACAAGCTTTAATGTCAATTATTCCCAAATCTCTCAAATGCCAGAGATATCTAGTATGTCCTTTTCCACCTGTTTCATGTAGTGATTCATCCCAGGTGAGTCTCAGTAGCTTGGTTACCACAGCACTCCTAGAATTGTTGCCACTTTGCTCATCACCAGTAATGGAGCTCTTGTCATTTGGGTAAGGAATTGTTCCATTCTATACTATACTAACCATGTTCTTCTCAGGACTTCTTGTCTCACAAATGTTCTTTTTTATGTATATATTAATTGGTACATTTTAGGTATACAATACATTTACATTTATCATTGGGTGTTTGTACCTGAACATGATGTATCTTAGTTCTTATTTTCCCCCCCATTACCTATGCGCCCTTCACCCCTCCACCCTTCCCTATTTACATAGACTTTGTTTCCTTTTTTTTTCCTCTCTTATAATTTTTCCTTTCCCTTCTTCCATTTCCCCTTCCCCTCCTGCCATCCCTACACCTTTGGACCTTTTCCTATTTCAAATTATCAATTACTCATTTTAATCATTTCCATCCTTATTTACACTTTCAGTTTCTCATGCTAGAGAAACTATTCAGTATTTACACATGTGTGTCCTATTTATTTCACTTAAGAGTATGGCCCCAATATGCATCCATTTAGCTATAAATGTCTCTAGTTTCTCATTCTTTATGGCTGAGTAGTACTCCATTTTAT
>NW_004624779.1:9237535-9385968 GCF_000247695.1 Heterocephalus glaber | reverse complement strand
TCTCATTTTTGTTTTTGGTACTGTCCTTGGTTTAATTTCTGGGTTGATATTTCAAAATTGCTTAATGTAGGTATCTTTGTTGCTTGTGTTTAAAACCCTTGTGGAATGCTTGCTTTTCAGTGGTGTCTTCCAGATATGGCTTGTGTTTAGGTTTTGAGACTCTAATGACTCTGAGGCTATTTTTTTCCCCTTATACCAGGAAGGAAAATTGATTAGATCAATCACAACATGTTAAACCAAATGATACAATCAGCAATACCATAGCATCAAGCACAGCTTAGAAAATGACAATTTGTGGTAGCTATTAATCTATCACATTTAACTATGTATAGTATAATCCCTTGTGCCTCTGTAGTGTGGGAGCAGGTAGCAGAAGAGCCAGAGGGTGGGGTGGGGGAGTGGAACTGGGTCTTGGAGGTGCCCATGGCTAAGCGGAGTGCCAGATGGGGGTGGGGCTCCAAGCCGCACCTGGGACCTCACCACGGCGTGGGCAGAAACTGGGAAGCTGCCGAAGAGCTTCACGCTGCTTGGCTGACCCGTGGAGTGGAGCCTCACAAATGTTCTTATCTGGGCCCTCAAAGAAATATACTCTGAGAGAAAAATGGGAGTCCAGAAAGTTTATTTGGGAAGTAAAGCAAACATTAATAGGAAAATTGGGAAGAAAGACCAGGAAGGAAGCAACCAATAAACACGTGCCTCATCTGGCCAGTTACCCCTGTGAGCTAGTGGGGAATCTGTGGGAGTTAGAACACACAATGCAGTGGCATCCTTTGTCACCCAGGGATAAAGGATGTAGGGTATTTATTTACTAACTTCCTTCTACATTGGTGGATGGCTCCTGCTGAGGGACGCTAATTCCCTGGCATTGCTGACCTACTCTGAAGTGGCTAGGAAAAGCCCTTAGCAAAAGAGACACAGGTGCTAGGAGTGGGAAGTCTGGCACACAACACTGAAGTGGTTGGCGTGAGGATATTAATGTGCACGCACAGCCTCCCTCACACCACTGCTTTTGGGGGGTTTGCTTTAACTTGATGTTAGGTATTAAGGTAGAGTGAGACTATTTAATTTTTAAACAGACTTTTAAGCAAATTAAAATTTCCAAAGTTACCAAAGCCTTTTAAATATGTGAAACATTTAAGAATGCTGGTTAGTAAGTGAGATTTGTTAGGGAAGACAAATTTACTAGGCTGATTTATTTAAGCTAAATTATTTATTTTTACTTTTGATAATAAGACTCCCAGATGTAGATGTGAAGAAATAGAATAAACATGTTTCTTGGATCACTGGAGGAAGGAGAGAGTATGAGTCATGTATATATAGACAGGGATTTGTGTAGAGAGGAATTAGCAATTCTGGGCATTAATGTACCTATTTTAGAATAAGTAAATAAACTAGTATTAGGGGTTGGAACCCTCCTGATACTGTGAGATAGTAATGTTGAAAAAACTGTTTTTTTTTTTAAAGGAACATATTTAGTACAGATTTGAGGTAATCTTTACTGACAATAGATGAACCAGGACTTGTCTTGGGTTAATGTGATTGTATTAAAACATGTAGTTATTAAAAATATTGTAAATACCAATGTCTAAGTGAGGACTATGATATTGTTAAGAAATGATATGAAATACATAAAGATGAAAGTTGTCAATAAATTTAAAACAAATTTTGATTTTTAATTACATATGTATTCTGAAGATATATTGAAGAAACAAAAAAATCAATTGTGATAAGGTGTGATGAATAATACCAGTAACAATACAAATAATTTATGTTGTATGTGTGAGAAAAGCAGCATCAGCTCTCCTGATTTCCAAAATAATCTGGCAATTTTCATAGTTACGTTAAGAATTTTATTTTCTATTTAGTGAAATATAGACTATCATTCAGCATCTATTATATGTAAAGTGTTCTGCTAGGCACTATGGATAAAACAAAGCCAGGTTCCACAGTTACTTCCCATAGGTTGCTTACTGGCCAGGATAAGAGATGATCCAACTCAGTTATTCACAATGCAATTAGTATTAGGACTCTTCAGGCCATTAGGGAGAAGTCATCTACTTCAAAGTAGGGGCTAATGACTCCATCATAGATTTAGATGATGAACAAAACTTTAGTAGTTGTTGAAAGAAATAATTGGCCATGTATTGTTAGAAAGGTGAATGGGGACTTAGAAAAAGGCTTTGTGAGTGGTCCTTTAAAACATTAGGTTTTAAGGTGGTAAGATACATCCCAAGTGGAAATCCTCTTAGGTAGGCAGTGTTTCCTGTCTGGAAAGAGGCTAATTTCCCCTTCACAGATCTCTAAGTGGCTGCAGATGTGGATAGAGTGGATGGAGATCCCTATGAATCCTCAATAACACTAAATATATTCTGGCACATATAAATTTTATGAAATGTTTGAGTTTCTGCTCTATCATTGGCCTGCATACAGGCTGTTTATTCGACCCATTAGATGTGATGATAGTTGATTATCCTGGCCCAGTTGTTTGGTGGAAAGTCAACAGATCTACATAATTATCCCCTTTCTCAGATCAGTTAAATCACTGAGAAGTCAGTAGTCTGTCCAGCTGTGTAATGATACTAAGTAGGTGGGCATCACACCTGGAGGAGGTTCTCAGCATTGTGGCCACAGCTTTCCCAAACTCTCTCCTGAGCAGAATACACACATACAATCCTGAGGCTCACTCTCTCTGTTATTTCTCATAGAAATGCTTAGAAAGCAGAGAGCCAATTGAGTCATGCTGAACATGCTTTAAAAATAATAATGATGATGATTTTTAAAAAAGCTAAACTTGATTCTAAGGAGAAGCTAACATTTCTTTCAGTTACTTCTGAGTATGAATTTTTTTTTTTTTTAAAAAGGCAAAATCAAAACTGGGAACTTAATCTGTATTTGCATCTTGATTCTCTGTCAGATGAAAATGGGCCAATTAGCACAATGAGAATAGGAGAGAGCCAAACTATTAAACTGATGAATCCATCATTCAGACTGGAATAAATTGAATGGGGTGATAAATAGTATCAATGCATTTTAATTTTCATTTGGAATAAAACTCTGGGCCCTATTTAGATCTTCAAATCAACTGATATGGGCACAATAGTTTGGAATTAGTGTCCTCCAAATACTTATATTTCATACACAAATGCACATGCCATTGATGTGTGTTTGCCTCAGGCTGATACTACACATCAGGCTAAGTAGATCACTCTGATCCACTACTGCAAGTGCAAGGATTTGGCCTTGCAGGGGTTAAAATGTCTGGTTTACCCTGATGGATGGTGGGAATGAGGGCTGCCAATTGCATCCAGCAGGAAGGGAGTCTAGCAATGATTCTGGGAACCAAGAAGAAAATTACCACACATCTGAAAGAAAGGCTGTGACTACCTAGAACCACAGTAGCTATTGTCCAAAAAAGAGGAACTTTGATTGGAAAACACATGGGCCTGTAACTCAGCTTTGGATGTAAAGCTGATCAAATGATGAGGAGATCAGATCCAAGTTTTGGCCATTCCAGAGATCTTGCTTGTAGCAAAGTAGGGGTGAATGAGAGCAGAGATTAACCCTTGGAGAATGGTGTGGGCTGGAGCCAGATGCAGTGTGGTTCCACCCACCCAGTCAATCATAGGAGACTGGAGGCAGTGGACATAAAAGTAATCACAGGTTTGGTGGACTAAATGTTGGAGTCAGACCCAAGTATACTTACTTCCAGGCTTAGAGGATGGAATATAGAAGAAGATGTGAAGGATGACTTGGTAGATGGACTAATCATCTTATAAATATATTTGGGATGAGGCTACACAGGGGCTTTGGCTTACATGTGAGGCAGAGTAACAGTGATTTTCAACCTGGTTACTATATAATTATTCTTTTTTTCAAGCAACACATTTATTAAGTGACTATTATATACACATGTTGTTACTCATCCTGGTTCTTTGAAGAAGGATATAAACAGTTAATTATAGCAATGTGACAATGAAGAGGAGTGTGACAATAAAGAGGAAAGTGACTTCTGTCCAGCATGGACCAGAAGCTAAAGAGGAAATTCTTTTTAAAGAAGGCAGTGTAATATAGGCAAAGGGAACAACATAGATGCAGTAGAGCAAAAACAGTACAGAGAAGTGATTTGGTTTCCTGGGGGAAAGGCCAGTAGTTCAACATTGTTGCCCAGTGGTGAGCCCGAAGGAGCATGAGATAGGACCATAGGGAAGCTGACCATGTGTTTTTAACTTATTGTTCATAAAGAACAACAGTAATGTCTAACATTTTTGGGGGGGTTATTCTGTGCTAGGCATTTTGTAATTCTTAACTCACTCTATTTTCACAATAAACCTCTGAAGTAGGTACCAATATTATCTTTATATTAGGGATGAGAAAATTGAAGCTTAGAACTAAAGTTCACACATAAATAAAGATGCAAGGATTCAAACACAGGTATAGAAGGCTCATGCTCTTTACTCCCATTGTGGCTGTGCATTGGAACCACCTGGAAACAAACGGGGTGGGGTGTCTCATGCAAGCCTGGAGATTTCAAGCCTGAGATGGGGATATGGGCAATAGCGGATGACCAAACACCAGGTCATCAGTCTTGCTTCATTTTCCATCTTCTAGTCTTGACCCATTTACATCCAGAGCTTATGCAAGGCATGGATTATGCAAGAATGTCCTATAAGTTTTAAAATATCTATTTGTTCACAGTTGCATATAGTGATGGTTCTCAAAATGTGGTTTGTAGACCATTGAGGGTCTCTGAGACCTTTCAGAGGGTCCACAAAGTCAAAACAATTTTAGTAATATAAATCATTATTTGTTATTATCATTTATCATTTTGTAGACATTTGTCCTGATGGCATAAAACACACTTGCATTAAAAAAGTCCTTAACAAGCTAGGGTTATTTCTCAATGGCAGAGCACATCCTTAGCATGTATGAGCCCTGGGTTCAAACCTTAGCACCAAAAAAGTCTTTAATGAGAATAATCATTAAGTACATGTATTAAATATTGAAATATTGACCCCTGAGGACACAGTTGTGTGGCAAAATGGCAAAAACTCATACATATTTTCATTGTATACTCAAGTATTATGGTTGTCTTCAGGTACAGCACTCCTGTGGTTGAGCTGTTAGCTGAACTAGACTTTTTTCATGGGGTACTCATGTTACTTCAAAGAATGGCGGTAGACAAATATAATTATTTGGGCTTGAGAGTTTTGTCACACATATTCCCAAAAGAAATGGGCAGACAGAGGAGGGAGGGCAGGATGAAGATGGAAAGGGGATGAAGAAATGAATTAACATATGTTATGTATGTGTACCAACTTCCCACAAGGAATGTAAACATTATATCCTACACACATGTGGTAATAAAATGAAATTTAAAAAAATGAATGAGTCTGTTACTTTAAGGAAAAGAACTGACAGTATTTGTTGGCAACAATAAAACTCAATATTTCAAGTGCAAATTAAAACTTTAGGAAACTTAAATCTGCTATTATAACATTTTCCAGTACTTTTCTGATGAGATTGGTAATGATCTTAATAAATGTTATTTAAAAATATTATATAATGAAATGTGTTGATATTTGGAAGATTTGCCTAAATCATGAACCAATGTGTTCCAAGTGATCAGTGCATGATGTTATAAAATTATATTGCACATTTAAGGGCAAGATAGGTCAATGGGCTTTAATATTAACAGGGTAACAATGTTTATTACAGGGTTTCAGATTACACAAGGCAACTTGTCTTTAAAAAACTACCACTTTCTTAGTTTTTGTGTAGTATCAAAGAAAGATATTTACAGTTACTTGAAAGACTTAAAATAACCCTCCACTTTCATACTATGAATCTGTTAGTGGCTGATTTTCTTAATATACTTTAGCTGGAACAATATATTGCAAAAGATTGAATGCAGAAGCATCATGAGAATCCATGTCTTTTATTAAGCTAGACCTTTGAGAGGCTTGCACAATTATAAAAATGTTACCTTTGTCTCTAAATATTTTTTGGTTTGGAAATAGTTATTTTTCACAAAACACATTATTTACATTAATGTTTAGTGGATTTACTATTATTTTAAATAAATACCTAACACATTTCTATTTTAATTTCTAATTCGATGAGGATTGATAGAGGTGACTCACACAGTGTAAAGGGTCCCTGAGGCCAAAGTTTTTTATTTATTGATGTTTCTACTCAGATTCTCCTTGATAAAGTATTTTTCACATGCTCCTTTTGCATTAGATGTAAGCTGTGCTTAGTATTTACATGCTACACCTTGAGAATTCAGAGTATATAAAAGTTCATGTTTAAAGCATAGAGATTTAACTTTAACACACAGTCCTAGTGATATTCATTAATCTTCAAACAAACTCACTGTTGCTGAGCCATAGAGTTGACAGAGCTGCCACACTCTCTTTTCTATGATCATGAGACTCTTTCAAGGGTGAATGTCACTTCCACAAGTCAGTAAGCAAATGTGTGTACTTAGGGTGTTTCTTACTGAAATCACTTCCTGACTTTAAGAAAGACCCAGTCAACCATTATATTTTCTGATTCAGTGGAAAATAAAGAGGTCTCACTGATACTGGAATGATTTATTACTTAACCTTCATTTCTGTTGTATCTTTGTCTTTAAAAAATAGGTCCAGTTGCTATGAAAAGCTTTTTCTAGTCAACACATACCATGCAACACATTTACAGACTAAAAAGTGAAAAATCCCATCATTAATTTTTTTCTGTAGACTTGGTTGACTTTTTTTTATATCACATGCCAAATATTAGTTCAGAAGTAGTTGGGTTGGAAGGCTAAGGAACTTGATGGAAGAGAGTGATGGTGTATGGTGACTTTCTTGGGAAAAAGACCTTTCAAAGACTATATATCTAGATTGCTCTTTTATTTTCCTTATGAGGGGTCTGCTTTCAGTAGTATAGTGGGGTAAAATCTTGCTATCCACAGCAAGGCTTTTGGACTAGCATCATAAGCAGCTTGTAACTCAAGCTCTCAGGGTCAGTTCTAGGCCTACAGAATCAGAATCAGAATTTTACAAAGACCCTTGGTTGGTGTACAAATATGCAGAAGTTTGATGAGCACAAACAATGCTTTCTGCACACCTTTTTTGTGTGTTTTCTTTTTTTTTTTGATTAGTATTCAGCTTCTCTTTTAGTACATTTTAAAGAAGTATAGTCAGTGTACTCTGGCTCATTCTCAGATTGTTAAAATGTTTAACCCTACCAAACACTTTTTTTTTCTAGTACCAAAGATCAAATCTTCACACTGAGATACATCTCCAGCCCTTTTAAAATTTTGATTATTTGATCGTCAGACATGATCTCCTTGTCATTAAGTTGCTCAGGCTGGGCACAAATTTGTGATTCTCTTGCCTGGCCTTACAGGTTTATGCTACCATATCTGTCTTAAACAAATATTTAAAAATAAAATAAATACTTATTCTTTGTCCTCTAAGGCCATATTCTTAAAAGGGGCAAAAACTTAAGAAATGTGAATTAAAACCTAAATATAAGACAACAGTAATGATAAAGGCAATCAATAAATGTATTTTAAAAGTATTTTGTTTTATGTGAGGATTTCTTATGGAAAAACTTTTATTCGAACTGAGACTTTCCTGTCTAGCCCTTTATCTGCTCAATCCCATTTAAAAAAAAATTCTTGGAAAAGTATCTGTTTTGCAAGATGACCTGATGTTAGACGTTCTTTAACATACTGTAGTTAACTACCAGGTACCAGGGGCGGTTCATTTACTTCCTCAAACTTCGAAGCATAATGCATTCATTTTCTTAAAAAAAAAAAATCAATTATCCAAATATCGTTTTTAAGAATTCTCCTTCTCACCTCCATCCCCAAAGTTGGCCTGTTTGAATGGCAGCCCTCACACTTGGTAACTGTGTGTAACCTCCTTTAGGTTAGCTGAGCTCATGGGCAAATTTCCCTGGAATGATGAAAGATCCTTTTATAAAACACAAGCATGTTTTGCAACAGCTGGTTATTTTTGCTGGCAAGAAAGAAATCCAACAGAGTATGAGGAGAACTACAATGTGATATTATGATGTTATCTTTTCATATTCTGAGTATACTTTAATGCTATCATTTGAAATGTGGTCTCCCCCTCGTCAAAGATTGTAAGCCTTAAATATATGTGCCTCAGTACATGTATTTACTCAGGGGTTTTAATGTCAATTCAATAAATACTTAGTTAGCTGTAGTTTATACAATATAAGACATAGCTGTCAGATTTTTCCAGTGCAGACATTATAGTAATTAAAGGTTGCAACCACATTGTTATGTACTTCATGAATTTAGATGGTGATTCTCTTTTCATTTCTTTTGTCTGCTACCAGTTTTAATGTAGTCCAGTGATAAATGTTTAAGAATATGTGCTTTTGGTACACTGATAAAATTGACTGTCAGAAAGTAAATATATTCCACATGTTGCACATATTTTATTAGTCATTACTGGAGAAGAAAATATGAATAATTTATTGGTGGAAAGTTTATATTAATCTACTGATAACTTAAATCATACTTAAAGGTTCCCAGTGTTGTGAAGATTTGGGATTAAAAAGGCATATTCTAGGGCTGGGGATTTAGCTCAGTGGTTCCAGTGCCTGCCTTGCAAGAGCAAGGTCCCAAGTTTGATCCCTGGTACCAAAAAAAAAGGCATATTCTGTGTTAATTTTCTCAAAATACTGAGAAAATTTCACCTCCTCTATCTAACCCATTTCCTTATTGTGATAACCTTGTGTAAGCATTTCTTCATACATTATAATAGCTTGATGTTTTAAATTAAAAAGATTTTGTCTATATTTGTTCACAGACAGGTAATAAAATAATATAATTCATTTAAAAGCATATTTTCAAGTACAATTATTTAAAAACATTTGAAAAATTAAAAACATTTATATTTATAAAACATAAAAACCATTAAAAAATAAATTACATACCATAGTGCTCTACATAGGGAAAATACAGGTAGGAACAGGGATTGAGATATAATGAAAGAGAACTTTTGAAAATGGAGAGTTCAGAGAAAAGCAAATGAATTGAGATACTTTGAGAATTGCTAATTCTAAGCAAAGTCTGGGTGAATTACAATACCATTAAAATTAAATTTATTGAGTATTTATAACATTATATGTGCAGCTTTTTCCATTTAGTCTTCAAAAATAACCCTTTCAGATGGATTTTCCTGATTCCAAATGAGAAAACTGAGATGCAGCTTTGTCTTCAGATGACACAACTCTAAGGATCTGAGTAGCAGCATATCCAAATATTGAGAGTACTGAATCTGATAACTTTCCAGCATGACCTTCACTTATGAACTTCCCTTCTTCATCTTCCTCCGCCTGCAATCAATCCCACAACCAGGCTTTCATTATCACCATTTTGTAAAAAAAACTAACTTTTTATTTTGAAACAGTTTAAGATTCACAAAGGATAGCAAAAATGGAATAGAGTCATTCTGTGTCCTTCCAGCTGGATTATCAGAATTTTACATTAGCCATTTTAACAGGTATGTAGTAATAGCTCCTTATAGTTAATTGTCAGGATCTTTTCATGTGATTTTTTTGACCATTCCTGTATTGTCTATTATAGAATTCAAGTCTTTTGTCCACTTTCTAGGTGGATTGCTTGATTTTTTTTCTCCTGGGTGTAGAGAGTTTTTGATATATTTTGGCTGTTAATCCGTGACAATTATGTTAACTCTGTGAATTCTTGTGCTCTCTCTCAGGAGAGTCAGGCAGAGGCACAGTGGCACAGGAACAAAGCTTTTTATTCTTACACTTGAGGACTAGAGAGGCAGCACACAGAGGACAGAAACCCCAGGCTAATTCAAACAAAAGAAGAAGCCCAGCTTTTATGGATACACAAGGTAGGCAGGAACCCAGTCTTGATGTCCTCACGTGCAGTGGTGGTGTCTCAGTTGTGCCAGCACTTTTTCTCATCATGTCTCTTTATGCAATATATGTCTCATTATTGTGTTTGGTCTCCATCCTGGGGTGTGGGTTGTTTTTTTTTTTTTGGTACCAGGGATCGAATTTGGGACCTTACCGCTGATCTAAATCCCCAGCCCCCGGGGTGTGGTTTTTACCATGCTAATAAGGCAGAAGGTGGTATAGTTTTCGTAGCCATTCTATGCTTGCAGTCCCCCCTTGCCCGCCCCTTGTACCTACATCTGGGAAAATGCCCAATTGGGTTTAGGAGCGGAATAGATCATTGACCTGCCTCAGTGGGTTTTATGTTCTTTTTTTTTTTTTTTTCAGGACCTTGCGCTTGAGAGGCAGGGGCAGGCGCCACTGAGCCAAATCCCCGGCCCTGTTCACATAGTCTTTGAAGGATGCACAGACTTCCTAACTTCCTGTCTCCTGGTGTGCTATCTTAATTTCATAACCTTTGGAGATCAGTCTAGTTCTTAACTCCCATTTTTTGGTGTATTTGTTAACCCCTTAAACTGAGCGCTAGCTTAGCTATCTCAATTACATGATTTGCAAATATTTTCTCCTGGTCTGTGGCTCATCTTTTTATCCTATTAATAAGGGTGTTTCTCAGAGTAAAAGTTTTAATTTTGATGAAGTCCAATTGTTAGACTTTATTCTCTTAGGGATCATGTCTTTGTGTCATGTCTGATAATTCTTCACTTTACCCAGAGTCATGAAAATTTTCTACTATGTTAAGTTTAGTTTAAGATCTTTTTATTTCTCCTTGTGATTGTCCAATATTCTAACACCATTTGTTCAAAAGACTTTCCTTCCTACCAGCAGTTTAAAAACTGCTTTCACCACAGTTGCTGATGGTCTCCTACTTTCCTAATCTAAAGGAACAATGGTATGTAATACATTTTAGCACTGTAGTATTAATGTAGACTGTGCACTTTGTAACAGCATTGAGATCAGGAGTTCATTCACCTGTGTGTGGAGAGAAGGAGAGATAGTGCTGGCGCAGCTGCCACCCGTTGGAGGGCTGGAACACATTCAGAGAAGGTGGGGACAGCTCTCACTGAGCACTGCCCATGGGAAGTGAACCAGGCCTGTCTACACTTACTTTCCCAAACTCTCTTACGAAATGGTCTTTCAGAAATATTTTCCAACCTGGGCGTGATGGGGTGCAACTGTAATTCCAACATTCTGGGAAGCTGAAGAAAGTGGATTGCAAGTTCAAGCCCAGGCTGGCAAACCTTGTCTCAAAAGCTATTATTTTAGCTTCTATTATAATTTGACAAATGATATTTTTTATTACAAGAGTAATATATACTCATTGAACTAAATTTGGAAAACATGAAAACAATTCTTCCTCTTTATCTTATTCCTTCTCTTGTTCCTCTTCCACTTTCTCTTCTGACTCATGGGAAGGACACCTACTTTATAATGGTATCTCATTCCTGCTGCAGAAGGAGAGGGTGAAGAAGAGTTTAGGTGGACAGACGGAAGAATCAGTGAAAGTCCAAGCAAATATGGTAGAAAGTTAACATGTTTAATTATGTGGGTCACACAGGGGCATCTATTTTTTTCCATGCTTCTTTGTCGGCTTGGAATGTTTTAGAAATAAAATAAAAATAAGTAAGAGCTTCCAAGGTATTTACTTTCAGATGGAGAGATAGTAAACATTTACAATCCTTGTTGTTAAATTCTACTGAACTAGGAGGTCAGAGGCAGTGTCCGCATCATCCCAGAGACATGTGTTTGCTGCTCTTGATTG
The DNA here is from genome assembly GCF_000247695.1 of Heterocephalus glaber. Next base: position 9,374,258 of record NW_004624779.1, on the reverse strand, counting down.
TTTCAAATGCAGTGTTTTATTATGTGACATGAAAAGTAAGAGCAGAATCTGCTCTGGATGTTTGGGTAGGTTGTGAATGGGAGATGAATGAGATATTTTCCCGAAGTCTCTTTCTAGGTATATTATTCTTTTGTGTAAGTGACAGAATGAATAAATGACCAGTATGGCAATTTTGGAGAATTCCTTGATGGGTTAAGATAGTAAGAGCAGGCAAGTGAGCTGGCTGGGAACTATTTGTTCAGCAAGTTAGAAGTGACCTTCATAGTCAAGTCACAAATTTTACAGATTTTCAAGGTTTAGTTTGCTGACATGTCAGTTACTTTTTAATATGTTCTTTTTTTCAAACATTTGACCCCCATTTTCCACCATTTTAGGCTATGGAGACTTAAAATTGAAATATAAATATTAATAAGTTCCAACAATCAAGGTGTGTATCTTAACGGTGCAGTACAAGAACCAAAAGGGAAAATTTTAGTGAGGAAGCAAAAACATAGGGCATAATTTCATATATGTACTATGTGATCTCATAGCAAAAACATATAGAAAAATGATTCACAAGAAATATATGCAATAATAGGTAAGTTTATGCTTTTCTTGCTGAAACCTCACTAGCCTGAGGATACAGACAGAATTGCTCTAAGGATGTAACCCAAGCATTGTTGGCATAATTCCCTGCCTGCTTATAGGGGATTGTGACTCCTTGTAAACTCACTTCCCGTTCCAGTACATGGAACTCCTAAATGGCAATGATCAGAATTAGAAACTAGAAGGATCCAAGACTCAAGTGGAAATCTTGGATACTCATAGTTTTATATTACAAGCATGTATTAGAACCAGTCCTCCTTATTTGTAGAGTCTATATATTTACAAATTTTTGTACTTGCTAAAATTTATTTGTGATGCCCAAATCAACAAGTTTGGTGTTTTAATGGTCTTGTGTGGACACATGTGGAGTGGCAGAAATTTTGTCACCTGTTTTACTTGTTCCCAGTTGAATAAACAATGCAACACTCCGCCTTCTTGTCCGGGTATGCATGCTGTAAACAAATATCCTTTTAGAGGTCTATTTAGTATCACGTTTTCCCATCTTTTTTTGTTGATAATTTTGCTCTTTAAAAAGACCCCCAAGCACAGCGCTGAAGTTCTGTCTACTGTTGGCAAGAACAAGAAGACTGTGATGGAAAAAACATGTGTGATAGAAAATCTCCATTCAGGCGGGAGTTAGGGTGATGTTGCTAGTGAATCAACAAGATCTATTAAATCACGTGACTTTGAACAAAACCTCATATAAACAAGGTAATGTATTAATCAGTAAATGTTGTGGCCAAAAGCTCATAGGAACCTAATCTTGTATTTGCCCTAGGAGAAATGATTGTGTATTTGTTAATTCTGTGTTTGTGGTTATTTTAGAGAACAGATCTATTGTGAATAATAAGATAGGACTGCTCTTGAATTAGATGGAAATGAAAATCTAATTAAAAATGGACTAGAAGACATATAAACCAATGAATTTAACACCAGAATATATAAAAGGGTTGGGCTTCAAAATATAGGAAGAAGAGTACCTTTTCATCTTAGACTGGGGGAAAGGAAATAAAGAGTAATAAAGTGGAGAGAGCTTGAAGGGAGAGAGGGAAATGGCAAGTTGAAGACCAAAGATGATGTGAGGTTTTGCAGGGAACCTATGTACAACAGCATTTTGGAATAGCAACAGAGGGAAATTCAGGTTGGGAAATGAAATGACATTTAGAGTGAAAGAATAGGCACACAAATTTAGTTTATGGCTACTTTTCATTAAAATAACAGAGGAAAATGAAGTTTATAGGCAGGTGTCTTGGGAACTATTGAGCAGCTTGTCGCACAAAATATATTCCCCTCCTGCCAAGCCCTTAGTCCAGCATCTCTACTGGATATGCAGAGGCATTTTCAGGTGAAATGTATATGTTCTTCATACTAAAGCAACGTGATTTTTCAAGTGCCAGTCCTTGTATTGCATTTTTGACATTTATCGTATAGCAGTAATTGACAATAATTTATTGAGCAGCTACTGAATGACTGGAACAAGAAATACATAATAAATGAAACTAGCCTCAGCTATCAAGGGTCTTTTCACCAGTAGGATATACCGACGAGCTAAGAGACAGTTGTGTTTCAGAGTGGTGAATGTTGCAGTGGAATAAGTAAAAGTGTATGGGAACAGTTAGGAGCCCCAGACACTGGAAGGTTTGTAGGTGAGAAGACTTGGCTGAAATTACTGTGCCAGAAACAGCTGGTGGGTATTGAGGAATTAGGTGGGGAAAAGGCCTAGAGATGCAAACTACATAAAATTGCTTGCCAGAATTAATATCAAAATATCTACTTCATTCTATGTTTTATTACATTTTTAAAAGACTAATTGTTGTACCAAGTGAGCCGGTAGATCACTAAACACTGGGACAAATGACAAAGTTAAAACTGAAAGGAGTTTATTTACGCACGTGGACTTCACCCTTTAGTAGAGTGAAGCAAGTTTACAGAAGCAGAGCGAGCGTTTACAAAAATGAGGGGAATTTCAGCACTCTGTAAGAGGAGGGGTACAAGGGGAGTTTATCTACAGGCCAAGATGGAGTTTCTTAGGTTCACTTTGGTTTTACACTAATGGTTGGCATGATTACTCTTATTATGTTCATCCCATGTGAAGCTTTTTGGCAAAATTAGTGTAATTCTCATTAAAATTTCATTCTAATATTTGTGTAAGTTCCATTTGTTATTTACTCTTTTAAACTATAACATGTTCTCCCATTTTTCATTATAATTATAATCTACTTAAATTTTGAATGATCATAGGACAAATAAATTATTACAAATTCATGAAAGTGTTATGCAGAAGTAACAATACATTTGCCTATTATTAAACTATTTTAGAAATGCCACAAAAGTGATTTAAGACTGTATTTTGTCATATTGAAAGGATTTGGGGAGAATTTTCCATTTAACATCTTTATTAACTAGCTTTTCTAATGTGGTTTTTAATAATCCTTGAGCATTTTTTATAAAACAATATTTTTCTCTCAAGCAAAGTTGTGAGAAAGCTTTCAAATAATAAGCCTTAAAGTTAAGGGTTCTGGCAAGGTTTGAGACCATAAACACACATATCTGGTGAGGAACAGAGCATTTCCATAAATATTCACTCTGTGAATGGTCTGCTTGAAAGTGGTCTACATTTCAACTCAAATAAAATTTACATTGGTTTATCTGTCTTTGGTTTATGGAATAAGATATATAAGTGCTTTCAGATGTGTTGGGAATTTTTATTCTTCAACTGGCTTTTATTAGAACACTGTAGAATACTTATTTGCAACTAGAGTCTTTTCTGCTTTAGGACATTTTAAAATTGCCCATTTTTTTCCACACCCAGATTCATTGTTTAAAAGTAGTTTGGAGCTCTTTAGAGAAATGCCTGTGAGTTGTGTGATTATATATTGCATATTAAATAAGCCATTTTCTCTGACCTGTGGAATAGAAGTATGTTGCTATAAAAACATTGAGGTCAGTATTTTAAATATATGATCAAATTACACTTATTGGAGTTGGCTGAGGGATCTTGCATGACATTAGGTGTCTTTGTAAGTTTATTATTGGTTTAAGGAATACCTCTTAAAGTGTGTGTGTGTGTGTGTGTGTGTGTGTATAAAACCTTTGAATTCCTAGAATATCTCCATATGAGTGAGTATTGTACTTTATAAGAAATGTATTTATGTCAGTATATTTCCATTCTGCTGTGGCTTCAATTTTATATTGACATAACATACAGTCACAATGGCCATTTGGGAGAATATTTCTTGAGGTCATTCATTGATGTACTTGAACTGAAATACTGTCTGTTTTTCTGTTTGCTGTTTGAAGTGCATGCAGATTACTTGCCCTGTTGGTAGAGGGAATTGGTTTACTTAGTTTCATGGGAGTCAATGGGATGCACCATTAGTGAAATAAATGAAGTTATTAAAAATGGTTTCACTAATCAGCCATAAAGAATGAGAAACTAGAGACATTTATAGCTAAGTGGATGCACATTGAGGCCATACTCTTAAGTGAAATAAATAGGACACACATGTGTAAATACCAAATAGTTTCTCTGGTGTTAAAAACTAAAAGTGTAAATAAGAATCAAATGTATAATTGATGCTATGAAATAGGAAGAAAATGTTTAAAGGAATAGGGGAAGTAGGAGGGGAAGGGGAAAGGAAAGAAGGGAAAAGAAAAAATATAAGAAAAAGAAAAACATGGAAACAAAGTCTTTGTAAATAGGGAAGGGTGAAGGGGGTGAAGAGAGGGCAGGGGAATGGGAAAAAATAAGAACCAAGATACATCATGTAAAGGTACAAGATTCCAAAGATGAATGTAACTGTATTGTATACCTAAAATGTACCAATAAATTAAATGGAAAAAAATTGATTTCACTAGAGAAGAAAGAAAAAGCACTAAGTTATTAACTTGACATTTTAGATGTGAATTATTAAGTGAGTGAATATGGAAATGGTATTCCACAGAATTTCAAGCAAGAGAGAAGTTATATTTGCTTTTAGATCAAAATGAGTGTCAAGAATATTCACCGAGGCTTATGTGGAGCAATGATTTCTAAAGTTTTCTCTTTTGTGATATTCAGGAATTCATATATGTGATAGACTTTCATGGAAGTACTTAGAGTTGAAAAAATTCTCAGTATTTTGCATATATCATATTGGATAATTTCTACACCTATTACATTATATTGATATTGTGGCAAATTGTGGATTGCTGATAAGGATAAGCTGTACTTGTACACAGGTCACATAGCCAGAGCAAGTGAGTGAGGCACCCTATGTCATATCTAAACATGCAAATAATTTTAAAATGCTGATACTTTATTGTTTACTACTGCTATGCCTTATGCTTGATCATTGCACACTAGTCTGTTCTATTTAACAACTGTTTAACAACTTTAACCTAGAGGACCTTGGCTAAAAAGTACCCAACCATTGTGAGTTCTCAAGATTTTGTTATTGCTGGTAGAAAGTGGCATTACAAGACCTGAGTTAATTGCAACATACAGACTTTATTGGATTGAGCTGTTCACCAAGCAGCACTATTGATTAGGTTCCTGAGATAAATGCTTTGATGGAATTTTGAAATCAATACATCTATTTGCCTTGGGATCTTAAATCATTTGTTATTTTTAATGGAGGTGATGCTGATCTATCTGAGAATATAATTTGATGAGTTATGGATAAGAATAATGATTAGACTTCATTTACATCAGTCAGGATTTTCTAGGATCTTTGGTTGGATAACATCTTTAGGGATTTTGGAGAATTAGAACAGGAGCATAATTGATTAAAGATTATATGACAAGGATTATGCTTGGGCAGAATGTTTGTCTTTGTTAGAAATAAACAAAAGAAGTTTTGTTATAGGGACGGCAGTGTTGGTTCAGCATTGGAAGATACACCCGCAAAAGTCATCATTTTAACAGAGGAAAGGAAAAAGCCATATGATCTTGTCACTAGTTGGAGAAAAAGTATTGGACTAAATTCTACAGCTGTTCATGGTAAAAGCTATCAGGAGGCTAGAAGTAGGACAGAAGCTTCTCAACAGATTAAAGACATGTACTCCATACTTCCAGCGAGAACGCCTTATGTGAATGGAGAAGATACAATGCTTTCTCCTTAAGGTGGGGAACAAGGGCAGATATGCTTACTCTTTATCTGTCCATTAAACTTTGAAACCTAGGCCCCACCAAAATAGTCTGGCAATAAAATGACACAATTAGGATAGGATTGGCAAGGTAGAAGCAAAATCTTTATATGTAGATGAAATGATCATCTACAGAGAAAATACTAAGAAATCTCTAGGACCCCCTAGAACTAGCATTTGAATTTAGCAGGATTAGAAAACACAAGGTATATATAAAAATTCAGGTCTTTGTATACTTGCTATAAGTGAAGAATTGGATATTGAAATTTAAAAGTTTTATGGGAGTACAAAGGACCTAGAAAAGTTAAAAGAAAAAAACAGTGTTGGAAGATGTTTAGTACCTAATTTTAAGACTTCTTCTAAAACTACAGTAATCAAGGCAGTGTTGGTGTAAGGAAAGACTTATAGATCATTTGAATAAAAAAGAGAATCTAGAAATAGAACCACACATATACATACTGCCAGATCTGACTTCTAATAGTTTGTTTTGTTAAACAAATTTCTATCTATGTTCATACTTTTTTCTTCTATTATCTTTATCCAGTTTTAGGATTAACACAATGTTGATTTTCTAAAATGAGGGGAGAAGTGTTCTTTCTTTTTTCTGCTTTAATTGTTTAATATAATTTATCAGTTTAAATGTATATGAGCCTGCTGTTGTCATATAGGTAGGTTTTCAACCTAGGAATATACTTTCTTTAATAGGTGCTATTCAAATTTTATATTTCCTCCAGAGTTAGCTTCATTAATTTGTCTTCCAAGGTACTTCTTAGAAGTTGTCAAATTTATTTCAAAAAAGATTTTTGTAATATGCTTTCTATATCCTTTTAAATTCTGTAAAATCTGTGTTAATGTCTCCTAGATCTTGATATTGTAATTTAAAAAATGTATAATTGATATTGTGTAACAGGAAGAAAAGGTCTAAAGGAGCAGGGGAAGTGGGAGTGGTAGGGGAAAGGAAAAAAGGGAAAAGAAAAAATATGAGAAAAGGAAAAAATTGGAAACGAAGTCTTTGCAAATAGGGAGGGGTGGAGGGGGTGAAGGGAGGGCAGGGGAATGGGGAAAAAAATAAGAACCAAGAGACTCATGTAATGGTACAAGATTCCAATGATGAATGTAACTGTATTTTATACCTAAAATGTACCAATAAACTGAATGAGGGGGGAAGAAATAAGCAAAAGATTCTTTTCATTGGCAGTTAGGGTGCTATTTAAAAGTTGTAAAGAGGGCCAGGGGTTTAGCTCAGTGGCACTGTGCCTGCCCCGGAAGCACAAGGTCCTGAGTTCGATCCCCGGTACAAAGATGTAGTTATTCAAAAGGACATTGATAATAAGATCTGTGGTATGGGAAATAAAAAGATATGGAGGAAAGCAGATTTCAACTTTTTTTACGGTGGTGAAATGAGTAATTAATAAGAGTAACAGGGAACATTACAGAGAAAATATTTAAAATGGAAGACGTTGTTCTGAATAACTGAGTTGAATATTTTCTTTTAACATGAATTAAATTTCCATAGTAGTAGAGAGTGAAAACCAAAGTATGTAATAATATATAGTAGCTTGTTTCCTTAAACAATGAAAGAACTGAATCATTTTGATTGCTGCTTCCTAGGTATTTCCTTGAGTGATAACATGAATTTATCTATATTAATGAAAATCAATGAAACCAATCAATAATAATGAAATAAATTTCATTACTGAACCAGAATCTTGGTAGTAGGTTTCTAAGTTGTCTGATAATAGGACCAAGCTATATTGGCCCTATCTAAGGATTCTATCCATCCCAGTTACGTATTTGTTCAAAACCTATTACTGTTAGTAGTGGTCTAAATTCTTCAGAGCCCTTCTTTTTTTTAAAAGATGATTTTTCAGTCTAATGAGAAGTGTGAATTCAACCAGTATTAACCATTCAAGGGCAAAAACAGTGACTGCATTCTTCCCAAATGCTTCTTCAGAAAAAAACACACACATGTAAACATATATAAATGTACGTTATGTAGTTCTGACTGTGCAGTCATTGATCATCAAATACTCCTAAAAATTTCCACATACCTGTATAAGTAAATAGGACCATATGATTTGTTATGGTCAGAATTGGAAGAAGTGGAATTGACATAGGCGACTTTCAGGTTAAAGCATTTATTAGCAGGTGAATGACTCTTTGGTTCTCTTGTCCCTGCTGATGTGACCTAGAATCTACATTGTGTTCTAGATGGCCTGGCTATAACTAGGTATGAGACCAAATTCCCCAGTCATTTCTTTGAAGGGAGCTATCCTGAAGAACCTCTAGACTCATGGCCAACAGAGATCACGACTGATGATCCCACAACACGAAGTCTGCTGACCTATACTGACTTGTAGCTGGCCGGTATTGATTCTCCCCCGCTATGGCCATCAGGTATCCAGGGATGAAACACTCAAATCTGTTAACTGTGTTCTAGCAAAAAGTTAGGGGACTAACTTTTTTCCAATTCTGTCTTAACTTATAAGTCAATCCAGGATAGTTTAACCTTAATCTCTTTTATTTTCTTCCTTTAATACAAACTTTTTACTTACGACTCTGTAGGGAACAGGGAAAGGGGACATTACTAGACCCTCTGCAGTGAGTCCTAGTCTCCTGGGAGCCACGGCAGCACAAGGCGAATTAACTTATTATACAGGAAAGGTAGAAAAATGAGACTTTGAGAAGAAGCTGAGCTTTGGGTCTGATCAGTGCTGCTCTGGGCAGCAAAGATGAAAGCCCCCAGCTTACCGTTCATCAGGAGAAACAAATGTGACAAATGACTTGTAGAGAGTTCAATACATCGGCATAAACAAAGTGTAACAGTCCAAGAACAATGAGGAACTGAGTAGATGAAGATTTTGTTCCTCCCAGGATGTCTTCAGCTGGTGTAATCTTGTCCTGGAGCATCACAGCATCACCGGATCATTGAGGTCTCAGTTGTGACCAGGGGCCAAAATGGAATTATGTCTCAAAATGCCATAGATGGCCTGTAGGCAGGAGAACTAGGCCTAATCAAATGATTTTCCCCTAAAATTATGTAGCATTGCTCCCTACATGACCCAGTATTTTAGTTGGACAGGGAAAGTGGGCAAGACTAGAAAGGGTACATTTCTTAGTTACTTTTTCAGGTTATTGACACAAAATACCTGACATTCAGCATTAAAAGGGGAAATGGTTATTTAGCTCAGTTTGTAGAGGTTTTCAGTTTATGATTGGCTGGCTCCAAGGCAGAGTGGCACATGGCAGAGGGGCATTATAGAGGAGAAGCAGTTCATGGTGCCCATACAGTAGCAGAAGCAACAAGGCAACATTAATGGCATCTTTCTGTCCCTTTTAACTTTATCCAGACTACCGTGATTAGGGTGGTGCCAGACCCATAGGTGTAGTGGTTTAGTAACACACCCTTAATCCTAGCATCACACACTCTAGATCTAGCCACTTCTGAAAAAGACACCTATACCAACCTGAGGCTTTGGCGGGGATATCTAGACACAAACCATAATAGAAAGTGGTTATTTTCATGACTGATCTTTGTGTTGGTGGGTTTTTATTAAGTGGAGCCTCTGGAACTTGAAATGAACCTGTTGAAAGTACCAGTGATGGGTGAGCATAGACAATTACCACCCAAGAGATTAGAGCCGATAAGCACTCTAATTACTCCCTTAGAGAAAATGATGATGATGATGATGATGATGGCAGTGATAGCAATACTAATAATGCTTGTATGGTATGTAATATGTACCAGTCATTAGTCTAATCCTGTCTCTGTGTCACTTATTTAATTATTTAATTTATAGTTAATGGTAGTTTCTTCAATTTTTACCTATCTTACTGTTGCTATTTGTGAATACTCACCTCCTTTTGCTACTTTGTGAAACCTCTTCCAACTCTGATACAAAAAAATCACTTCTCATCTTCCTTACCTCCTAGTACATATTTTCCACACTCATTTGTAACAGTGTATTGCAATTATTTATTGATGTGTCTGTATCGTATATGTCACACGGGCTAGTTGCTGTTCAGTTTTCTGTTTACAAAACTTAGCCATTGTGTCGGATATCAATAAACATAGGGTGAATAATTGAATAAATAAATTCATAAGTGAATGAACATATGGTTGAGATTATTTTCTTCTCATTTCTTATGAGAGAGAAAATGCTGACAAGAAATGGAAAAATGGTTTTTTTACTGTGTAAACATGAAAGGTTTTTACAGTTTTATAGTCTGAAATGCATTAAAATAATAGGCTTCATCTTTTAAACAACTTCTCTTTGTCCTTCTCCTCTTTCTTCTTATCTCCTTCTCTGTCTCCTTCCCTTTCTTTTCCTCCCCTGCCTTATCCTTTCCCACTCCCCTCTTCTCCTCCAGTGGTGCCTTCTCTTTCTCCTCACTCTCCTCTCCCTCTAGCTGCCTTCCCCTCCCCCCTCATTCTCCCCCCTCCCCCCCCCCTCTCCCTCCCTCCTCCTCCTCCTCCTCACCCTTCCCTTCTCCAGTACTAGGGACTGAACCTAGGATCTTCACACTGGGCTTCCTCAACCCTTGTTTGTATTTTTTTATTTTGAGATGAGGTCTCACTAAATTGCCCAGGCTGGGCTCCAGCTTCCTATCCTCCTACTTCAGCCTCCCAGAGTGCGGAGATTACAGACCAAAACAACTTTTAATCGGATATCTTCATTGGTCCTGATAATCAGGACACAAGGGAAGGGAAGACAGTGACACAAGAACATTAAAAGCATTCTTTTTCAAGAAAGATTCTCCTTTGTGTCTAGAAGATGACATTTTAGTTGCTTGGGGACATGGTAGGAAATGAATTTCTAATCCTATCATGTAGGAAATGGACTCAGGCTTTTTAGTCAGGACCTATGAAGTGCTGGGGATTTAGCTCAGTGGCTCCACACCTGCACAAGGTCCTGAGTTGGATTCCCAGTACCAAAGGAAAATAAAACAAACCCCAAAACGAAAGATGAACAAACCAAAAAATAAAGAAAAACCAGTAGTGAAGCTATAATGCTCATTGGTTTTCATTAGGATTAAGAGTTTGGATTGTTTTTATTTACTATTGAAAGAGAGAGAGACAAATAATATGACTGAAGGTTTTCTTTGATCGTTAAAACATTCCCCTATGATTCTGTTGGAACTTTGGCATACTTTTCCAGCAGGGTCACTGAGAAATATGGAGACTTCCAGACAAGGAGGATGTCTGGGGAGCAATTCAAACACTCTTTACTGCATTGTCAACTAGTAATAACAATAACACAACTACTGACAGCAGGCATTTATTGAGGCTCTACCCCATTTCAACATGCTAATAACTGTCTGTATGTATTACTTTATTAAACCTTCCCAACTTCCTTTTGAGAGATATTGCATTATTTCCATTTTACTGATGGGGAGACGAAGGCACAGACAGCTTAGGTAAAGTGCCCATGTCACAATGTCATATAATTAATATGTGATTGATCATAAAGCTCAGTCCTTGGTGTATACACTGTACTGTGTGTTTCCTCCTGGGTGGGAATCAGATTTTGTTCTCTCTCTCTTTCTCTCCTCCTCTTCTTTTCTCTCCCTCACTTCCAGGTTGACTAATAAAAATTGGCAAATAGAAGTTGTATATATTTGAAATGTACAGCTTGATGTTCTGATATATCTATACATTATGAAATGACACCACAATAACGTTTATTAACATATCCATCACATACATACCTGTGTGCATGGATTATAGTGTGAAGACTTAAAATCTACTCTTGCAGCAATTTCAGTATATAATACAGTAGTATTAAGTTTAGTTGCCATCTGCATGTCAGATCTCTGGAGCTTATATATCTTGTTTATCTTTATTTATCTTATTTATCTTTATTTATCCAAAACTTCGCACCCTCTGATCATATCTTCTTATTTCCCCCCAGACCCCAAACCCTGGAAACCACCATTCATTCTGCTCTGTGCTACTATGAGTTTAGTCATTTTATTTATTTATTTATTTATTTATTTATTTATTTATATTTTTGGTACCAGGAATTGAACTCAGGACCTTGCACTTGCAAGGCAGGTATGGTGCCACTGAGCTAAAACCCTAGCCCTGAGTTTGGTCATTTTAGATTTTCACATATAAGTGAGATCATGTGGCATTTGTCTTTCTTTGCCTAATTTATTTCATTGAGCATACATTCTTCCATGTTGTCACAAATGGCAGAATTTCCTTCTGAATAATATTCCTCTGTGTGTGTGTGTGTGTGTGTGTGTGTGTGTGTGTGTGGTAATCCCACCTCCCTACCTCCCTGGTTCTTTTCTTGCTGGCTGAGATTTATTCCTTTTAGCACCTTCCACCAAAGAATTTTCCTCCTTGGTTCTTGTGCTTGGACACTGGTGAGCACACCTTTCTCAGCCAATCCCTTGTAATTCATAACTCTAATCTGTGTTGTAGCCTAAGATTCAGTAAGGAGGACCTCACAAAAACAGCCTAATTTCCATTCTATTCAAACATAGAAAGTGAGCTGCCTTGTCTAAATACCTCATGAATCACTTTTTCATGATTCTCTGTGTGATACATTTTTAAAGAGACCATATGTTTTGAGGTAAACATTTGAATAAAAGAAAGCAAGCAAGCCAGAGTTTGAATTTCTTTTTAGATTTAATGAATTTCTGGGACTCTTTTCTGCAAGTATTTTTATCATAGATTATTGATCACATATATTTTTTTAAAACCTTTTTTGATGCCTATAAAGAATTACATAATTAGAAAGATTTCATGTTTGTGGTCAATGAGACAAATTAGAGAATCCTAAATAGAGCATAGTTTTGTATCAGTTATAATAAAAATAAGAGATTTTGTTTAGGAATTGGATTTTTTATTTGTACAACTCACAAGTACTTTTACTAGTGCATGGGTTATTAGATTTGTAGAAACAATTTGTTAGGTACTCAGAGTGGGGATCCTAGTAAATTCTTCCTTTATGGATAAGGAAACAGATACTCTATGGCCGGTCTTGAGAGGGGATTGAGGAGATCAGGAAGAAGAGCCCTAAGTAATAGGTTATTGAAGATTTATTCAGGAGATCTGGAAACTTCAGATGCAGAAGACACAGATTACAGCCAATAGTGTGATTATAGATGACTTCTACTTATCTAGCCTAGGGACTATGGTTTTAAATTCAGTTTCCTCTCTTTCTGGAATTTGTTTAGCTATTGCCACTTCTAATTAACACCATAAATATTTACAATGCTTTAATCCACTTACCTAGAAAATTTCCTTCCCCAAATGTCAACATAGCCTCATTGGATTTTCATAATAATTCTGAAGGGAGGAACTATAGCTTTGGGCACGTAGTTGTCAATTTAGTACTGCCTGGCTCCTTAGCATTATAATTTGGAGGAAAAATTCACATTATTGTGCATATGTTATGTGAAGGACATCATGCAAGATATTGAGAGTGAGCATAAAATGAAAATGTGTAAATTATATTTCTTAATGAGCTTGCAATCTAGTGAAATAGTTTGTAAGACTAAAAATTATGTGTCAACTCATAGAGTTTCCTCTCTTCATCAATGTATATTCTTCAACATTCAAAGGCAAGGCAACCAAGAAAAACAATGTATTCATTTAATAACAGTGAGTGCCTACTATGTCATCAGGCAACATTCCAGGGCCTAGGGATCCAGTGGAGCCTGAGATCACCTTGTCCCTAGCCTTGACTCAAATGGAAGAAACAATTTAAAACAAAATAGACATACAAATAAATGAGATGGTCCAAGTAGGTGTGATGAAATAAAAAAAATCAAGGCACTAGGAAATGGAAAAACAGATTTGAGTAGGCGCAGGAAGCTCATGAAAGCATCTAGGAGTACTTCACTTAAGCTGAAACTGGGGTAAAAAGAAACTTTAGGTTTATGAACAACTTTAAGTTTATGTTCTAAGTGAAGGGAAAAGCACATTGGAGAGTTCTTAACTGAATGTAGCAAAAGCAGAAGGTACTATTTGGTTTATGTGAGCAGAAAGCGCAGGGGTAGATCTCATTCCTGGATAGCTAGGGTCAATGTCTCAAACGACATGGTGGGGATTTGGTCTTGTTCTCCCCTTTGCAGCTCTGCTTCTTTATGTATGAGCTCTATCCTCACGCAGCTCTCACCTTGCTCAATATCAGGGTCAAATACCCACCTGCCGCTGAGGGCACAGGTAGCTGATTCCTTCCACTGCAGTGAACCACCTGTGGGGAGAGTTTTACCTGAGGGGAAGTGGATTCTGGGTAGCTCTGCACATCCAAAATGTCCAGAAGCTGCAAGGTGGGGTGGGGCTAGTGGCTATGCATCTCCCGAGTGTTAGGGAAAGCAGTTTTACTGGAGACGCCTGCAGTAGATTTCAATCTCCTGCCCAGTGTATGAAAGAAAGACTCAAGATAGAATTAAAGAAATGGAGAAATGGGGAGCCAGGATGGCCAGTGCTGAGCAACCAGCAAAGGCCCTGGTCAGTCCAAGCCACTGCTATTTATTGAGGACATCACAGTCAGATTGGGGTAAAGGGGCTATGTGAGGGGATGTGCAGTTGCTATGGACACGTTACTGATGCAGGCAAGGCTTGTAAAGGAAAAGACAAAGCATTCTTGAGTTAGGAAGAGAACAGACAAAATATTGGGTTGTAGTTAGCAAATAACCTTGTCCTTCTAGTTAAGAAGGGTTTAATTGGGCTGGGGATTTAGCTCAGTGGTTTTGCCTGCTGTGCAAGCACAAGGACCCCAGTTCGATCCCTGGTACCAAAAAACAAAAAAAAAAAGAATGTAAATTGGGCCAGGGATTTAGCTCAGTGGTTCCACTGCCTGCCTTGCAAACTCAAGGACCTGAGTTTGATCCCCGGTACCAAAAAAAAACACCAAAAAAAAAAACCCAAAGAAAGGTTTAACTGTGGGAATGGAATTTGGGTGCGAGTTACTCTGACCTTAGCTACTATGTTATCTCATATTGAGCCGCACAGCTTAGCAGGCCACATCTCTGCTGTGGCCGTTAGCAGGAAGTCATGCTAAACTGCCCACTGCTGCAGTGCTTATGAGACGCTTCTATGAGTCACGTAAATTTCAGTCAAACTCACTTCTTAAAACGAGCCAATCGAGAGGTTAACTCTTTACAGCCTGCACTGCTTACAGCCTGCTTTGGGAATAATCAATAGGGTGGTCCCCCACACCGTTTGAGTGGGGATCTAAGAGCTTTGGGGTTTTGAGTGGAGTCATGTAATTCAATTTGTCTAATTTCATCATTTCTGAGATTGAAAAATGTTAAATTACTTTCCACTGGGAAATAATTTCAAATTTATGGAAAAGTAACAAGAGTAGTTGTACATAAGACACTCGTGTTTACTTTGCCCAGATTCACTTAATGTTAGTTAACCTTTTGTCTCATTTGTCTTATTCTTTGTCTCCCTCCCCTCTCTATACTCACAAGTACACATATTTGAAACATATAATATACCTAATATTTCTGAGCCACCTTAGAATAAGTTGCGTATATTGTGGTACAGTAGCCATAAAAATTTTAATGTGTGCACTTATTAATACATATTATTAATAATCTTTTCTCATAAAATCCTAGAAAAGTTAGCAACATCAGTAAATTTAATATTAATACAATATATCAATGGAATCAAATATTTGTGTTCTAGTTTTGTTAGTTGATCCAAAAAATTCTCTACAGCTTTTTTTTCCCTCCTGTACAGAATACTGTAAGATCACATACTGCATTTGATTGTACTGTCTCTTTAGTCTTCTTTCATCTGGAGTCATTGTCTTTTAGGGCATTGACATTTGGGGGGAATGCATATACCCCCACTATAAAAGCTGCATGATCTTCATTTTAGGTGCATCTGATGATTCCACAGGGTCAAATTATAATACATGGGTCAGTCTACAGGATTATAATAAGTGATGTCCTCACTTTCTCTGGGTATCACATGGCAGGCACATCATGTCCACCTGTCCCTGATTGGGAATGCTAATTTTGTTCCCCTGGTCAAGGTGTAGTCTGATTTCTCCTCCTTCTCATTATTATTTTGAAACTAATAAGCAATCTGTGAGAAGATACCTATGATCATGCAAATATCCCATTTCTCATAAAAAATTTCTCTTGTATTTAGCTTCCATTAATAATTTACTTGAACCAGTCTTGATTACAATTATGGCAAAATGATGGTGAACATCTCTCTACTCCTTTCACACTTATCAATCAACTTCAGTTGATTTATTATTTCTTTGTCATTATTGGTATGAATTCATGGATTTATATTGTTTTAGTAGTCTAGAAGTTATGGCTATTCCTCCTAATTTTTTTTTTATTATTTCACCTTCTGGCATAACAACACGTTTCCTGCATCTTGTCCCCCTCCTTGACCTGGTCTTGGAATCAACTATTTCTCTGAGGATCCCTAGTATTTCTTAGTGGGAAATTATATTAGAGACCAATACTTTGGTACTAGATGTATATATTGCTATTTGTACGGCTCTGGTAATACAACTAGAAAATACATGGGTGTGTTATGCATATATAAATGTAGATACACATACACACACATATATATGTTCATCTATCTGCACACATACTTACGTTTGTGCCAACACCCATATTTTCTAACTATATTTTAGTTCATGAGTTAACACTTAAACTTCCACCTCTATCCCCACCCCCTCCATCCTTGTTCATCCTTGTCCTTTTACAGTTAGAACTTGGGTCCGAAGAACATAAACACGTCTCATTTGCTCATTTGCCTTTAATACATCTGAAAGAGCTTTAGAATTGCTTCTCACTATCACTAAACAAACCCAAATGTATTAAAGAGTCGAGGGTTTGTTTGCTGTTCTTCTCCTCCCCTGCTCTGCCTAAGTGTGAGGGTGTAAAATGAAATAATGTGTTCACAAATGACTTAGATTAGTTCCCTCATTCTTTTTTCTCTATTGTGTGGTCTTTTCTATGCTTGATTTGATTTTATATCTGCATATGTGAAAATTAGCATCTTTCTGAAATAAAATTACAGGAAAAGAGTATACTCACAAGAGTGTTATTTCCTCCCATACCCTACCTACCTTATTCATTACGATTTCAATCCCTGCCCCGACTTTTATCTTTCCTGAATTTCTATTGTAAAGATAAGCGGGTAATTCATACTTTCTTTTTGCCTTATAGAAAATGTGCATACTACATGTACTCTTTTGTACTTTGCTTTTTTTTTTTTCAGTTAACAATATCTCCTGGAAATTCTCTATCTTAGTTTATAAATATATTCTCATTTTTAATTGCTCCATAATACTCTATTGTCTGTACATACCAAAGTTTTCTTAATTTTTTATGCTTCAATATAGGATAAAATAAAATTTATTAAAAATATTTAAGTAGTTTAAAAGATTTTGCACTTACAAATAATGCAACAGATAACCTCTTCTGCACATCCACAGCAATACCTCGGTTCATAAAGGTTTCTTTTCTTGAACAATTCTGTTAGTTAACAGAAGTATTTGGCCAAATTTTGCTTCTTTTCACCTACCCCACATCAGGTGACCAACAAAGACACAATTATCTTCCCCAGAACCTTGGAATGAGTTGTATTCCTGAACTGAGATACCGCTGTATTGCCATATCATGGGTGGAATAACTTCAGAGTAAATTCCTGTATGTGGAATGCTGGATAAATGGTTAAATGATGTTATGGTTTGGATCTTACATGTCTCTGAAAGCCTTGTGTGTTGGAGGCCTGGTTGCCAGCTGGTGAGGCTATTGGGAGGTGGTGTAAAGAAAATGGGGAATTCTCCTCCTTCTGCCTCTACCTCTGCCTTTCCCAGTCTCCCTCCCTCTCCCTTCCATTTCTCCCTTCATTTCTCCCTCCTTTTCCCACCTTCTTCTCCTCTCCTGCTCCCTGGTTTCCAGTTCCTGGCTATCATAAGGTGAGCAGCTTTGTTCATCACACCCTTCTCCATGATGTTCTCCTTCACCACAGGCACAGAAACAGTGGAGCCAGCAGACCACGGACTGAAATCTCTGAAGTGTGAGCCAAAATCAATCTTTCCATGTTTAAATTGATTTTCTTAGGTACTGTATTTTGTCACAATGACAGAAAGCTAACAAATGGGTATGTAGTTATATATTGAAAAATACTCCTATCTAGAGCATATACCATTCCCTCCAGAAATTCATTTTAGTGCCTGTTTCTCTACAGCCTTACAACAGAATGTGTAGTCTTTTGCCAAATTATCTACTATCATTTCTTGTTTGGATAAAGCTTATGTTTTAGTAGATGCCTCAGGAAGGGCATATGAGTACATTGGGAAATAATTCCCTGAGTTCTTACATGCTTGAGGGCACTTATTGATAATATGATGAATGTAATATTCTCAATCTACACAGTCTTTTTTAAAGCACTTTGAAATTTTGTTGTTTTTGAGAAGTCTATGCCAATCTATTTTCCTTATAATGAAGATTTAGCAATTAATTCTTCCAGCTTATGTTTACCTGGGAACATCTTTATTTCACTTTTAATTTTGAAAGATAGTTTTGCCAGATAGAAGGCTCTTGGATGACAGTTTCAACATTTGGATAGTTTATCCTGCTGATTCTAGTCACCATGTTTTCTGATGAGAAGTCAGCTATTGACATTATTGGGTTCCCTTGTAGGAGACAAGTCATTTTTCACTTCATGTTTTCAAGATTTTCTCTTTATATTTATCTTTCAACAAAGATATGTTGGGATGTGGCTCTCTTTGTTTTTATACTATTTATGGTTCATTTACTTTAGAGTTTTATTTACTTTTCATCTTTATTCTTTTGGTTTTTTTTTTTTGTAAGTTTTTCACTTGAATCTAGCCTTTTGTCTTTTTTGATTTAGTCTTTTTTTTTTATATGAATTTGTCTTTTTTCCTGAGTTCTATCAATTCTTATTTCATCCAGCTTGTAATTCCTGTTCTTAATTTTTTGGTTTTGACTCAAGTGTTTTTTCATATTTATAAATGCTTGCTGAAAATATTTAATTCTCTTTGGAGCATTAAATAACAATTTCTTGAACTTTGTGGTTGATTTTGGGGGGAGAATTTTTTTTTAGTTCTTTTATTGGTGCATTTTAGTTATACAATTCATTTACATTTATCATTGGGTGTTTGTACCTGTACATGATATATCTTGGTTCTTATTTTTTTCCCCATTACCTGTGCACCCTTCACCTCCTCCACCCTTCCCTATTTACATAGACATCATTTCCATTTTTTTTTCTTTTCTTATAGTTTTTCCTTTCCCTCTTTCCCTTTCCCCTTCCCCTCCCTTCACTCCTTTGTCTTTGGATCTTTTTTCCTATTTCAAATTATCAATTATTCATTTTAATCATTTTAACCCTTGTTTACACTATCAGTTTCTCATACTAGAGAAACTATTCAGTATTTACACATGTGTGTCCTGTTTATTTCACTTAAGAGTATGGCCTCGATATGCATCCATTTAGCTATAAATGACTCTAGCTTTTCATTCTTTATGGCTGAGTGGTACTCCATTTTATTAAAAAAACCACATTTTCTTTATTCAATTTCCAGTTGATGGGCACTTGGGCTGCTTCCAAGCTTTAGCTATTACAAACTGTGCTGCTATGAACATGGGTGCATATAAGGGGGGAGAATTTTTGTTAACTGAAATGCCTCAACTCCTATCTTCTGAAGATTTGTAGTAGTTTTGTATGAATGTGATCTACCTTTTTTTGTGGTCTACTATTTTTATTCCTATTTATTTTGTGGTTGGTGCTCCTAATTTTATCATTCTCTGTTCTGACAGTTCTGCCCTCTCCTGGGAAGCGTTTATGGATCATGTGGATGGTGTCAGGAAGGCGAAAGGTTGTTGTGTTCTGTTTCTCTTTTGTTTCTTAAATTATGTTATTCAAATTAATACAGATCTTAATTTTCTTTTTATTTTTTTACTTCTTTCTTTCATTGCTATATTTCCAAGGATTATAACTCCTCTGTACAACTAATTCTTCCTCTGAGCAATGCTTTTCAGAGACTGCTGTTTCTGGTGCCAACATCCTAAATCCCCTTCCCTTTGGATTAGCATTGCTAATTATTAAGTTCTGACCTGTGGTCAGTATTTACTTTTGGGCTTTCTCTTTCTAGGAATGATCTCATCTGTACCATGTCTAAATTCTCTGTTCTACCTTTGATCTTTTCATTAAGTTTCTTGAACTTGTCTTCCCCACTCTTTTTATCCACAGGCTTATAGTAATGGGTGGGCAGAGGAGCTCAGCTGGAATTGGGTTTATTTCTTTGCTTAGAAGTAATTCAATGCCATGATATTTTTGCTCATAGTATTGTTAAAAAAGTGGGTTATGTACAATTTCATTTGCACACTTTGTTGCCTTTGTTTTCTTGTGGTGAAAGGTAAGAGGATAGATTCAACATCAAGCAGTCACCATTTAGCTAGTTTTTCAAAATTTAACATCTCTGAAATCAAGATATGTTTATGATTGCTGTAATAAGAAAGCATTGTGTCAAGTCCAAGAGGTATGTTTTTTTAATGTACGTAGGTTGCATTTAAAAGGCAAGGGCTTCAGAAATTTGATAAAATATATCTTGAAAAGATTGTTCTTGCTACTCTGAAGATAATGGGTTGTAAGTGGCAAGTGTGAAATTAGCAACAGTAGTTAAATGTATATAACAGACAACATAAATGTATAGAATAACAAATTTATATAGCAGACCAGTTGAGATAAAATAGTGGTGAACATTAGAGTGATTGCAAGTAGGTAGAAGACAACAGAGGCAAGACTTTTGGGGAGGGATTACAGTAAAGTCCATAGGACTTGCCAATAGGAAACAGGACTAAAGTGATTTCTGGGCTTTTGGATTTGAGAAATTGATTTAATTTGCTGATATGAAAAGATTATATTTAGGAAGATCAGCAGAAGAACTAGTTTGGGGAGTTTTCTTTGGGACATCTGAAGTTTGAGCTGTCTGTGAAGCTTTCAATTGGACCTGCCAATGAGGTTGTGGAATATAGGAGTCTGAATCTCAGAAGAGCAGTGTAGACTCAAGACATGAAGGTCATCAACATGCTGCCATTGGAAGGGTAAAATCTAGAGAATGAGTGCGGTGGGAAATTAGGTTCAGCCCCAAGTCTTGAGATGCTGCAATGAAAAATATTTAAAAATCACATTAAACTTATCTGTTTTTCCAAAACAACCCTGTGAGGTAGCAGGTATTGTTATTATTGTTTCATAGAGAGATAAGTACACTGGAATGGCAGAAATATTTATAGGTATAATCCCAAATGCATGCTCTCCCTGACTGGATCTATTTCTCAGTCCCCTACCACCCAACCTTATAGTCTTGGCAATATAATTAATTTTTGAACTGGAATATGTGAGTGGAAGTGAATGTGTCACTTGTAGGCCAGATTCCAAAGAAATGGCTGTGACTTCTCCACATTATCTTTCCCTTTCTGTTAGCTGGAAGCAGAGGACTCTAAAGCCCCTGAGGATGGAGCACTTGGAAAACTAGAAGATTCTGAATCCCTGAATCATCATGTGGTGGAGAGTTGTCTGTTGACTAGGAATATCTGTACTGAATTGTTTCATGAACAAGAAACATTCTTCTATCTAAGTGAAACATAGTGTTTCTTAAGCAGCTAATGCTATCTTATCACATCTGGAACTATTGAATGTCTTACATAATACCCCTAAGTTAATGGTAGAGTGATGACTAGAATCCATATTTCTTATCTTTCTGTTAGCATTTTGATGAGTTTCCACTGCCTAGGATACCTTGAGATCTGATTACAGACAATGCATTTTGTAGAAAACTCTACAAGTATGTGAGTAGATGTATTAAATGCAAATGCTCATTTAAAAATATGTTTTTGATTTTGAAATAGGTAATACTAATACATCCATTTGGAGTATTTTATAAAGCTGTGGTTTATTGAGAAATAAGCTCTTTTAGCAGGATATCATGATTTTTGTGGTACAAAACTAAGATACACATCTAACAGTGAGATGCCAACAAAGTGCATAACATTTTATTCCAGATGGCTCTTGCTTTTGCCAATTTTGTGCAGAAATCAACAGCTTGTTTGGGAGAATGCCTAAATACCCTTAGCAGGTCAAAGTTCTTTTCACCAACAATACACTCATTTGTTTTTCTCTAAGAGAGTTCCCTGTCAGGCTAGAACGATTCCATAGGATAATTAGTTCTTTAAAAAAAAACCCTCATTCTAATGAAAGTATCAGATTTAAGTATTCAAGAGCTGATAGTTCTATTCATGGATAACAACCAAGAATTTATTATCAGGTTTTACTATTTTGGTTAGTATTCTTTCCAATGTTTTCTTTTTAAAATTATCCATCATTGGAAGAAATGATGCCAACACTTCTGAAAGTGGCTTGTCATATATATATATATATTTTTAAAGAAAACATTTTCCCAGTCGTCTACTCTTGGTCCATTTCTGTAGTTTGCTACTCTGTCTTGACCACTGCAGGAATCTGTTGCTATCTCAAACCTGACATCAGGAAATGAGTTTGGAGGTTTTCTTTTTGATTTGAAAGACCTCTCAGTGAGATTTTCTTTGTAAATTTGGTGACTTGGGAGCTCTCCACAATACAGATGATGTGTAGGTACCTGGGTGACAGAGAATGGAGTGCATTGCCCTAGGGGCAACTGAGAGCAATGCACATGGAGACCACTGCTAGCTGTTCCAGGACCCCTCTCTCTTTGAAGTTATAGATTATTTGAGGACAAGCTCCCATCTTTCTGCTGTGTAAGGCAAAGTCTCCCCTTTGTATCTAGAGGGGCATGTGTGATAGGCAGTGTGATAGGCAGTATGCGAGGGGTTGCCTTGGGCATCTCTTCCATTTGGCCATTCATCTATATGTTTTGTAATAACCTTTGTAATAAGTGGGTAAATGTAAATGAAATGTTCCCCTGAGTTTGTGAGTCACTCTAGAAAACTAATATGACCGTAAGAGGGGAAATGGGAACCCCTGGTTTATAACCAGATGGTCAGAAGTACAGCCAACAACTTATTACTTGTGATTAGTATCTGAAGTTGAGGCAGTCTGGTGGGACTGAGCTCTCAGCCTGGGGGACCTGGTGCTATCTCCAGGTATAGTGTCAGAATTTAGTTAAACTGTAGGGTGTCTAGTTGGTATCTGCTTGGGGTTGTGGTGAGAAACCCATACACATTTTGGTGACCATATATGAAATACTCTGTGTTGAGTAGTTTGAAAGTGGAAAGTAAAATACAGTTATTTTTAAGTCAGTGTTATGGTTTAGATCTAAAATCTGCCCCACCTCAAGTGTTGTGTTCAGAGGTAGGGCTTGGTTGGAGGAGACAGGTCACTGGGGCTTGATCTGGAAGGGTGTCTTCTCCTCCCTTCTCACTCTGATTCCTGGCCACCCATGGAGTAAGCAGCTTTCCTCCGCCATGCCCTTCCACCATGTTTTTTCTGTCTTGGAGCCAGGTGAAAGCAGACCAAACTTTCTGAAACCATGAGCCAAAAATGAACTTCTCTTCCTGTAAATTGTGGGTGTCAGGAATTTTGTCTCAGTGCTAGAAAAACTGACTAATACAAGTAGTGAAGTGAAGATGTAAAAGCCAAGTACTCAGCTGGAAAATAATTGTTATACCTGACATGTGAGGTCTTCTGGCCCAGAAGAAGTAGAAATGGAAACGAGCCATAGAGTTTGAGTATGCAAGTAAAGCTTTATTGGGAGTGGGTTATCTCCAGGACAGGGTTGGGGGTGGGGTGGGGTGGGGAACAGTGCTGATGGAGATAAATCAGCTCAGCCCATTAACAAAGAAAGGGGCAAGCTTTTTATTCATGTTCAGGAGTTCCAAGGGTGAGCTAGAAGCTAGGATTTTTCTTTGGTCCTGGGAACATTTTCCAAGGATTTTTTTTTCCTGTGCAAACATTTCAGCCTTGAGAACTATTATCCAGGAACTATTATATTCTTTCTATCAGCATTCTCATTCTGCATGAATACCCTGGCCTTGTGATAAGGATGAGCAGCTGCTGCTATTTAAGAGAACACATGAGGGAGAGTGTGGAAGAAAATACTTAACAAGTAACAGTGTTAGGGCCTAGGAGCTTGCCCTTTATCCCTCTGCAGTGATCTTCAACAGTTTTATTCTCTCATCTAGCTTATTCTTGGAGATGTATTGGCCAAGGCATCCTGGCTTTAATAATGCACCTGGTTTTTGAAGTTAATAAGATTGTGAGAGTGAAGATATAGGGAAGAACACAGAACACTTGTAATGGGTAACAGACCTTGAGTTAAGGCCCCAGGCATGTACCTGTGCTTTTACCCCATGGTGATCCTTATCCTTACTAGAATAAGCAAAGTAGGCTCATGAATTAGGTCTTTTCTTAGTGGCCAAATGTAACTTGCCTATTTTAAGAGAACATTTCCTCAACGAATTTCTCTAGAGTTCCTAATTCTCAGTTCTCTTTAAACTCTTCTAGGCTTTGTCAGGTGTGTGTGTGTGTGTGTGTGTGTGTGTGTGTGTGTGTGTGTATTCAGATGTATTCCCTTTGGGGAAATTCTTCACGGTTCCAAGGTGAGATATCAGAAAGCACTTACTCTGCTGCAGGCTGGACCAAGATGTGCTCTGACATCTTTGCATTCCTTTCTGGGCTATGAGATCAACTTGTGCAGTTGTAAAGGAAAGCACTGGGTTTGGGAGTGTGAATCCAGCTGGTAGCTGAACTGAGAGTCAAATTCTGATCAAAGGAATACTTTCTGCTGCAGACAAAGCCCTGGGAAACTGTGTGGAAGAAGCCTTTTGTTACAGATAGACTACAAAGCATTAGGTCAGGTAGCACAGGAGATTTTGAGAATAGGATTACTGATTTGCTGGGGGTGGTGTGTGGGGGAAGAAATGCAATTAAAAGATCATCATCTTAATCAGTTTAACTCTCTTACTCCTATATGGCTCCCAGGAGAGAAAGTTTTCTTTTTCTTTTCTTTTCTTTTTTTTTTAACTAAAACACATACACACACAAATCCTCCATCAGTTCTCCTAGTTCTCTGTCCACAGTTCATTAACCAACACTGCTTGATAGAGCAGCTCAGAGCGTGAGGAGAGGCTGACTTCAAAGACAGGTCGGTACTGACAGGTTGCCAAAAAGGAGGTGAAAGAAGGAGGGGGTCATAGGGATTTCTGAAGAGAACTTCCAGGGAAAAAAAGAAAGATAACAGAAAGCTACTGGAGGCACAAGGATTAAATACAAGTGCCCAACAAAGAACACTGGTAAATTTACTTTCATATCTGAGCTCCTTCAGCTTCCTTTGTTTTCAAAATTACAATCAAGTTTACTTCAACTCCACTATGATTTAAGTTGTTGTGAAAAGAAGATTTTAGTTGTATAGGGTTCTGATTTTATTTTGTTGCATCAACCTTATTAATACAAACAGAAAGCTTTGAGTTATCCATGAGGTCTGTGGAAACAATTTTGAAAGAAGCACATGTTGACTCTAGGGCTTTTTTTTCACCTGAAAATGATTCTTAAGTCTCCCAGTTGAATGTGATTCTCCTTAAGATTCTTTATTTATGCTTTTATATTTTCTTAAGGCAAATGCTCAGAGTTCCAGAAACAAATGAAAATTAAGTTGAGTGGAAAAAAATGTTTAGGAAAAGAAGAATGCTAGTAAAAAAGAAAATGATTGTCTCATTGGTTTTTAAAATTTATTCAGATTATTGCTGTCATTACTTGAATTCTCAGTTTTCATCCTATAGTACATTATAATTGTAGGCCATGCCTATGGACAGTTTTGTTGACTTATTACTTTTTTTCTGGCCCAAAGACTTATTAAATATAGATCACCAGTGATAAAAAGCCTAGCAAATCTCTATTTTTTTGTCTAATTTTTTCTTGGTATTTTGATTTGAGCAGTTTTACTCACTGTGGTATTTATCTACATGTGTTCATTTGCCCAGAACACAACTGAAATCTGAGGAATCCTAGTTTAGGCTATGGATTGGGAGTTACTGTTTTCTTTTGTTCCAATAATATTGTGTGGGGAATAATTCTAACAATATTCTTTAAATGCACACAGAAGAATTTGGCTGTTGATCAGTCTCTGGTCCGTAGTTCACTGAGTTCATGTTGAAACACAGGTTTTCCTTTAATTCTGCTAGCTGCAGGGTTCAGTTTGAATTTGCCTGTCTCAAGTAGACTATAGGGAGACAATGAATCTTCTACTAACATTAGCATCTATTTTCTCTCCTTTTCTTTGTGAACTTTATCCATGGATACTATAAACATTTTTTAGAATATTAAAATAATAATTTAATAAGTTGACAATCTTGACTCTTCCTTTCCAGTTCAACAACCTAAAACCTTGCCTATTTGACCTTTCCCTCTGTCACGGCAGCCTTCCATTCCTGCCAAAGCAGCCCTCTCCAGGCCCCAGCCACCCCATGCCCATTTCTACTCTCAGCTGTGCCTCTGCCCGTCTAAACTACCTTACCTTCAGAAGTTCCATGAATCTGTCAAAAGCCAACTGAAGCCATCTCCCTTCATGAAGCCTTCCCTGAATTCTCCAGCTTCACCTGGGCCTGGTCTCTCCATTTGATAAGGGCACCCTGAGGCATTGCCCCTCCCCTGAGAACTTAAAAATAATGCAGCAAACAATTTTTTACAAGACAGCATTCCAAGAACAGACCACCAAGGTCGGAATGTAATGGAGCAGAGAAAAAATGTGTAAGGACTAGATAGTTCCCTGGTGTATCAGACTGGAGTAGAGCCTGACTGGATGTATCAGCATATCTGTGGGAAAATGTCAATCTGAAAGAGAGCTGATCAGTGATAAAAGCATAGAGAAGGGAGCAGGAGGCCAGTGTGGGGTGTGCTGATCCTAAGAACATGTAAGGGTAGAGATGGAGTCCAGCACAACAGATATGGAGTTAGTTTGGCTACTTTTTTTAGTTCCATGTAATTTTGCTGCAAAAAATTCTTTGGATTTGTGAAATGAATCATTATGGTTTTGCCACAAATACTGAAAGCAGTGGTAGCATCATTATGTTTGCTTGAGAGAGAGGCTTAAGTTGAAAATAGGGTCACATGGAAAGGAGAAATATGTTCCATTGAAACCAATCACAGATGCTGGTAAAACTGCTTAGAATGACATGGTGGCTAAGTGTGATATTAATTTTTATTAGTTATCTTTCACAACATATGTGTGAAGTGGGCAGTATTGTTCTTATGGTTTGATTATTAAGACTATTTTATCAAATTTATAGGGTTGATAGTGCAAGTAAGAGATAAAAATGTTGTTCCTAATGTAAATAAGTAGATAGATAATTAAGCAAATAAGTAAAAAAAGTGAGTGGGTGAGTGAGTGAATGAATGAACAGAACCTATGTTGGGGAGTAATCTTTTATAATTCTCATAGTAACCCATCTATGAAGCTGTGAATGACCAAGGAGTTGTAGTTTGGCATAAAATGGGTTTTTGTACTTCAAGAAGAATAAATGTATTCTTTCTTAAGCCTCAATAAGACAACAGTTATATCCAGATTTACCAGGTAGTTTACAAACATTGTATTATTTATATTTCTGGTTATTCATGTAGCAAGCTCCACCCAAATGAAAACTACATTCATAATAAGGAGACTTGCATTTGAATTGTAAGTTGCCACATTATTTCCATGACCATCAATAATTCACCTTATTTTTCATAGACTTGGTTTCTTAACTTATGAAATGGAGATGATAGTAGTCCCTCATGAGGATGGTTTTGAAAACCAAGCCTGACAACTGTTAATCAGGTATAGAGTTATAAAAATGGGAGGAGCTGTCAGGAGCTATAGCCATTACTTTCTTTTACAGATTAAAACATCAAGTGTCACTGAGTGGGCATTATGTCCATTAATCTTTTTTTTTTCAGTACTGGGGATCAAACCCAGGGGAACTCTTCCAGAGAGCTACATTCCCAGCTCTTTATAAAATTTTTTATTTTGGACATGATTTCACAAAGTTGACAGAGTAGGACTTGAACTTGTGATCCACTAGGTTTTTATCATCACAAATTCAAAGGTAATAGAAACGTAGTAAATAGATGCCACTGTGTTCATGATTAGATAATTTCTCTTAACTTATTGAACTTATTAAATAATTAGATAATTAAGCTTATTAATGAAATATATAACGGTCAAATAATTAGCATAGGAACTTGAATTATTATGTAAATAATAATTCGAATATTACTATATCCTTTTGTATTTAATTATCCTGCTTAAGGTTAAAAAATTACCAGGGGGGAACTCTTTGTGAGATGTCGAGGAAAGAGTAAGAGACAAGTACTTGCAGTGTTTAAGTGTTTCTGCCAGGGGACGTTGGGACCCTGACGTGAAGCTTCCTAAGAGCAATGTCTGGGGATGAGGTGACCACACATCATCATCTTTGAATGACTCACATGTCTGTGTTGAAAATACTTAATTGTGTAAATGCTAGAGACACTCAGCCACATAAGAGAGTTTTGGTTTGGTTTAGCTGCTATACTGGAAGGAGAGTAAAAAGCTAGTGCTGCCCCTAAGTGACATGAAACCAAAATGATTAATGCTGATTTAAAAATTAAACCTACAGAACATTAATGAAGTGGCAAGATTGTCAGCACCTTCCAGCCCAGTCTATCATAGGGCCACAGCTAATCTACTGGTTCCCAGCCAAGGACATCCCTTATCTGTCTACCCTGGACCTGGTCTGCAAATTTCAAGTTTCTTATACCATTGCTCTTTAGTTTCAGTAAACAAATACTCCTGCAGCAATGAGCCTAAAGGGAGAGATGGCTTGCTTTCAAACCCAAAGAGGACATTAGCTCTGCTTGTGGAGTGAATGCTGTTGGGTTGTGGCAAGGAAGGCTGAGCCTGAGGTCCCAAGGATCTGGCTCAGAAACACTAAGGCCATTGTCTGTAGAGGCCACAAAAGGGGCTGTTGAAAAACGAGGCTTTACTATAAAGCCAAAAATCTGGGCTTGTCATTGTGTGTTTATTTGACATTCATTCTTAGCTCTTGCCCCTGTTTATGTTTAAAAGAAGGCGCACTGCTGTGGAATGGGAGCCAACTTTCAATATCTCTGAAAAAAATAAAAAAAGAGAAAAACCTCAACAGTTTCTATTCATGGACCCTCTGGCTTCCTGTCTAAACCTTGGAGGAGGCAAGATAGTGGACAGCCACAGATCAGTGGGCTCCTGGACCTCAGGGCCTGCTAAACTTTCTGGACAGTTCTTTCACAATCTGATATACATTTGTATTTATCGTAGAGGAAAGAGGAAACATTCCTGTGCCACTGAGTCAGATTTTCCTTCATGCTTATATTTTATCATTTTTTTTTTGTGGTTCTTGCTCGGCAGTTCCCGTCAACTTGTAGGAATGAATTGATTGTAATCACTGGAGTTCATCTGAGCTTCTTGGTGAGTAGTTGCATAGGCCTTTGGTTCATGGGAAACTAAGCTAACCTAATCTTGAGTTGTAGAGGAGCTGCTGCAGTTATGTTACCTTTACCTTACCTGTGTGATGAATGGGAACTAGAGGGAAGGGCAGTGGTGTGGGTCACCTGAGACTGAACAGGGGTTGCTCCACTGTTAATTGGTAGCTACTGAACAGGCTCGATTTTTCTGTGGTGATCAATTTAAGAATAATGCCATTCATTGAAATGAACCCATGGTATTGACATCACAAAAGGCATGAAAAGAATAGATCGCAGTAAGTTGTCGGAGTGTAAAATTTAAGACAAACTGCTGGAACTGATGTGTATGATAGGAATAGCGTATTTGAATTGACTGTATTTCTTCAAAATCATTTCATTTATGTTATAAATTACCATATGGATGCATTTAAATGTCACTACATTACTTCATTTAATCATCACATTATATCTGTAAAGAACTTAAAATAAGTACTTCAATGAGAAGTAAGTCCTGGTACCACATTATTTCTCAGGGTGTCATCTGACTTTGTAAAATGTTGTCATATGGCAAAACTTAATGACTCTGTGGTTGAAATATAATTAATGATTCATGTCATTCAGTGAAAATTCTCTGACATATATACCAGGTCTTTAATGCACTCAGTCCTGAACTGGAAAAAGAATGAATGCTTCCTGAGGAGTCCAAGCAATGGCATGTGTTATGTTCCTTTGTGTTCTTTTTGTATGTGGCCATTTGAACTGATTTTCCTTTGATTTCAGTTATCTTTCATTTAATTCTGTTTTGAGTTAGTTTGAAGAAAAAGCCTCTCTTTTTCATCAAATCTTAACTTTGAATGAGTTGTGTTTACTTAAGCCATTGTTTTGTAGGCTGCAATCACACCCAAATGCTATCTCTTCTCATTAGTATTCAAACTGCTCATGATAATGAATCTTCCCAGTGTAAGTTGATGTTGGATTCCTTGGCCTAGATAATCTAATAGAAATCTGTTCTTGACCAAATCTCTGAAGATGCAATGAAAGCTGATAAATAGAAATGATATGAAACCCCAATCAGCCAGTTAGATTTCTGAAATATAACTGTTTTATGACTAATGTGGAGTACGTTGGTTCATAAAGACCCTGGTGGCTCCTTACACTTCAAAGGAATTAATTATCTCAATAAATATTTGTTGATGGTGAATATCATGACTGGAAATATTTCCCTTTCGAATTTTATTTTATTTTCCCAAACATCTTTATACATACATGGAAATTTTGTAAAATGTTGAATATAAATAGCTAAGGGGCATAGTAAAACTAGCTATGAGCACTTCCTGCTTCCAACCTGTTGTTTATTTTCCAGTGAGAAAGTACTGTAACCCATTTTAAACTCTGGCATACACACCTCTAGACAGGGCTTCTCTGGAGGAAGGAATACCAGGGCAAGAATGAACTAGGGCTGGGGATGTAGCTCAGTGGCACTGCACCTGCTTGGTTAGTGCAGGGTCCTGAGTTTGATCCCTGGTTCCGCGGGGCTGGGGTGGGGGAATGAACCAGATTATAATCTTTGTGCCTTGCAGTCCAACATCACTTGTAAGCTCTGCCAACATTCCTTTGGAAACTGACGTTCCTAGAGAGGCAATTGTAATTACATATTCTCTTACATTTGTTCAGTAAATGCTGATGTGTGGAAAACATGAGCTTTAGGCTATGGTTAGAAACAACTCATTAGAGTTGTACCTTCTAGAAGAGAATAGAACATGCTCATTCCAAAACATCTTCTCTTTACCAGCATTTCTTATGTTTCATAATTCAAAATACAATATGTAGCTTTCTTATCTACATAAATTCAGGAGGAAGTCATATATCTCATTAATCTACATCCAGATATAGACTTTAGTTGCTTCTTCTTGTAATTTGTAAATTATCTTCTATCCAAAAAGGTGGAATTATAAAACAAAACTCCAAAGGCAGCAATTTTGTTGATGATTTACTTATAAAGAAAGAAAACAGTCACACCTCAGCCCTGTGATTACAAAGAGCTTTAGGCCACTATAATGGTTATATACTGATAAATGTATATAATGTCCAGGAAAATATTGCCTCTCATGAAAGCATCAAGGATTTTAATATTTTGTGTGCATTTCCAAGGAATGTGTATGGAACATGAAGCTGAGTAAAACTGATTTAGTGTTGATTTATGCTTATGAACTGAAAGCATTTGCAGTTAAATTTTTTTAACTGAATGAGTAGTCAGCTACTAGTGAAGGTGAAATTTTATTCAGAAGTAAACACTTGAGGAAAATGCTGAAGCATCTTAGACAGGAAGGCATGATGAGCTTTTATGTAACCTGTGGTGTGTTCTAATTTTCTGGGTTGTCATAATTTACTTATTATATATTTAAAACCTTGAATTATTCAAATAATTAAAAAATATTAGAACAAGTTTCCCCTAGAGATGGGAACATAGGGGCATTCTATGGTGTCGTATATAAATCTCACTATACGTTAGTATCTATTCCAGAAATATGAAAGTGATAATCTTCCTTTGCTTAACTATGAATATAGATCTTTATATCACTTACTGACCTTTGATTCAATTAATGAAAACATCTCTAAAGGCTAGATATATGTTATCTTTTAAGCCCAACCTCATGTTTCTTTCTAGAGTATCCCAAAGCCCCATTGAGATTATAGTGGAGAGAATGGGTACTGGATAAAACAATGCAATGGTAGAAACAAGGCCGAGTCTTAGCCTCCTCTGTCTCAATTCATATCTACAACATCTGTTAGATGGACTGAATGATGTTCTCCCTTCAAAGAAAATGGAAACAGAAATTAATAACCTGACCAAAATTTCTGAGGTGTCCTCAAGAATACATTGATTTTCATATTCAGTCACTGATTTTTACAAAAAGCACAGTAGCGATCATGCCCCAATTCAACTTGATTTGGACAGGTACTTTAGTACTAGGTGTGTAAATGACTCTAACTAATAGGACAACTCATTTTAAGAACCCTATAGTGAATCCACATGTGTTCTCATTTTAGATAACCCAAAGTGAATTCTGCGGTTAAAATATCCTGGCAGGACATCAGAATGAAGGCCTGCTCAATGTTAAGCTATTGATAAAAAAGATACCTTGATGATAGAGTAAACATTTCCCGTCTTCAAAATGTCCTGCCCTAGATTAGTACCTTACATGCTTTATGATGCAGTCCTCCCACAATGGACTGGCACCCTCCTGAGTGCAGGAGCATCCTTACCATCTTTCCAGGGGGATCAATCATTCTGACATTGTGGGAACTGAGGGATTTCTTAGGACTCAAGGCCTTCAGTGCAGAAAAGGGCTTAATCTTAAGCAAGCTGCTGAATAACTTTCTGAGAAAGGTCCTGGCTTTGGAGCCTGGTGGTCAGAAAGCATTCCCCTTCACAGAACAAACATCACTTCCAGCTAGATTTGGACATGTGGATTGCCTCAGTACTCTCCCACTTCGGGTGTTTATCAGAGTCCATTCCCAGTAGACTTTCATCTATTCTAAAACTTCCATTAAAAACTCCTTTGACCACTGATATTTAGGAGAGTTATTTGAGGTACTGTGTCTTCATTATTTTCTTCGTTTCTTCTGTATTTACTGCTCAATCACTTTGCACCAGGCAGTGGGTTAGTCATGCCTGCAATGAAGGCGGACTCTGGTCACCACGGGCTTAGAGTCTGACAGGGCAAATAAACGAACAAGTGCTGTTAAGAAAGCCCTATCCTTTCATCAGTCCGGGCCACACCAAAGCGATGGCCCTGAAATAAATTCTATCAGCTTTGCACAATTCATTATCACAGACTTCCAGTTTAACATTAGGTTAAGTGATATCATATGAAAAACTTTGTGCTTTTTTTACAGGAAAAACAAATAAATCGAAGACCATCCCTTACAAGGTTCGTGTTCATTATACACAGTATATGCCTTCTGGAGAGTTCATGACTAGACAGAAACATATCTGTCCTTGTCATTGAACAAGTATTCTTCTCTGCAGTGGATTGGGAGAGCCAAGAGGCTAAGGTAAGTTTTTAGTATATTTTCTTAGCTTCTGTTTCAGATTTTCTGATAGAATGATTCTCTCTTTTTTTATCCTGTTAAAATAGTTTGGTCTCTTTCTATAAGTGTTCTCTTTTGAATGGAGGAGAAATATTTCTCTTTCACATATAGTAACCCCCAGAGGCTGCATTCTTTTTCTATTTAAGATTATAAAGAATTTTGTTTTTCAGAAGGGCATTGCTCCCAAATAGGCTATGAACCAAGGAAACTGTCCTTGCTAAACTTCTCCAGTGTTCTACATCCAGACCTGCCCTCTCACTCTTGACTTTTTTGCATAGGTTAGGGGAATGTTTTGAGGAGAGGATGGCGTGTGGCATACATCACTGCCTTGTTGCACAGTCTAATGTCTTAGACAAAAATTGGTATTTAAGATCTCTTTCACCTATTCCTAGCCTCCCGCTTCTCCTTTACTAGCTCAAGTAATGATTAAAACAAAAATTCTTGAAGTTTAATGTACATTGCTTGGGCAACCAGAAGACAGCAGCATGAATTAGACCAAAGCTAAGTGCTACTGGATATAGAGTACTGAGGGCTTCTTTCCAGGTTCCTGGTGTCCTGGACAAAGAATTGGACAAAACACATAGAAAAGGCAGTGAAAGTGTACTTTTACAGAAAAGGCAGAAAAGAAATACACCGTGCAGAGTGAGAGCATGTTGGTGAAAAAAGCTCACCGAGGCTCAGACGATAAGGGAAAACGGTCTTTTGTATCCAAATTTTTTTTCTATTATACAAATAAAGCATTGGGAAAGTCATTTTACCAAATACTTGCTTGGTGTCATGCCATGTATAAACTGTACTATCAAAAACTAGTTTGGCTTCCTGTTAAACGTAAATGAGGGATCAGAAATAGTGTCTTTTGATTGGTTGTGCCCATATGCAAATGGCAGATTCAAAAGAACATCTTCTGATTGGTCATGTGAACAGCACTGGATTCCAATAAAGGATTGAAAGGAGCAAATTTTTGATTGGTCCAAATTAGCACATTTCTGATTGGTTCTGTGTACAGTGCTGACAGTGTTGCAGTATTAGAAAAGTCCTTCTGCCTGGAAGTGTCCCTCATTCTGTTGTCTTGTCTTTTAAAAAAATATTATTAATTTTATTGGTACATTTTAGGTATACAATATAATGACATTCATCATTGAGAATTTGCACCTTTCATACTCTATCTTGGTTCTTATTTTGTTCCCCATTCCCCTGCCCTCCCTTCAACCCCTCCACCCCCCCCATTTAAAGACTTTGTTTCCATTTTTTAATTTTCTCATAGTAATTCCATTCCCTTCTCCCCCCCTCCACTTTCCCTTCCTCTTTACTCCTTTTCTTCCTATTTCACATTATCTATTTTACCTTTTAGTCCTTATTTATACTTTCAGTTTCTCACACTAGAGAAACTATTTGGTATTTACACATGTGTCCTATCTATTTCACTTAAGAGTATGACCTCAATGTGCATCCATTTAGCTATAAATGTCTCTAATTCCTCATTCTTTATGGCTGAGTAGTACTCTATTTTATAGAAAAACCACATTTTCTTTATCCAGTCTCCAGTTGATGGGCAATTGGGCTGTATCCAAATTTTAGCTATCACAAACTGCTGCTATGAACATGAGTGCACATATATCACTGTGGTATAATTATATTGGGTTGTTTAGATTTTTTAGGTCTTCTTCGTTCAACTTTGGTAATTCATACATATCTAGGAATCTGTCCATTTCTTCTGTGTTTTCCATCTTATTGGCATACAGGTTCTTGAATTAGGTATGGATGATCCCCTGGATTCCTGCTGGGTCCATTGTCATTTCATCCTTTTTATTCCTAATTTCATGGATTTGGGCCTTTTCTTTCCTTTTTCTGATAAGGTTGGCTAAGGGTTTGTCAATTTTGTTTATTTTTTCAAAGAACCAACTCTTGGCTTCATTGATTTTTTTGTATCATTCTCTTAGTCTCCACTGCATTGATTTCTGCTCTGATCTTTATAATTTCTTCCCTTGTATGAGAGGTGGGTTTGTCCTACTCTTTTTTTCTAGAAGCTTGAGGTTCAGCATCAGGTTATTTGAGCTCATGCTCTTTTCCTAATAGGAGTATTCACTGCTATGAATTTCCCTCCTAAGACTGCTTTCATTGTGTCCCAAAGATTCTGACATGTTGTATTGGAATTGTCATTTAATTGTAGACACTGTCTGATTTCTTCTTTAATTTCCTCTGTGACCCATTGGTTGTTCAGAAGTGTGTTGTTCAATTTCCATGTGTTTATGAAATTCTTGGGGTTTCTTTTGCTATTGATCTCCAATTTCATTGCACTATGGTCTGATAATATACAGGGGATAACTTCAATTCCTTTGCACTTACTTAGACATGTTCTATGAGTGAGTATATGCTCTATTTTGGAGAACAAACCATGTGCAGATGAAAAGAATGTGTACTCTGATTTTGTGGGGTGGAATACTCTGTAAATACCTGTTAAGTTCATTTGTTTAAGAGTTTGATTGAGTTCTAGTATTGTTTATTTTTTGTTTAGTTGATCTATCTATTTGTGACAGTGGTGTGTTGAGGTCCCCCACTACTATTGTATTAGTGCTTATTTCATTTTCCATGTCTTTTAGTATTTGTTTTATATAGTGGGAAGCACTAGTGTTTGGTGCATATATGTTTATGATTGTCATCTCTTCCTCTTGGAATGTTCCCTTTACAAAGATGTAGTGTCCTTCTTTGTCTCTGTTAATCAGTGTTGGTTTGAAGTCCACTTGATGGGCAAAGAGGATAGCAAATCCTGCTTTTTTTGGGGGGGGGTACCAGGGACTGAACTCGGGACCTTGTAGTTGTGAGGCAGGTGGCAGAACCACTGAGCTAAATCCCCGGCCCTACTCCTGCTATTTTTGGGTTCCTGTCATATGGAGTATTGTTTTCCACCCTTTAACTTTCAGTCTATGACTGTCTTTTTGAATTAAGTGTGTTTCTCGTATGCAGCATATTGTTGGGTCTTGCTTTTTGACCCATTCTTCCAGTCTATTTCTTTTGATTGGTGAATTGAGACCATTAACATTGATGGTTATAGATGATATGTATTGACTTATTCTTGTCATGAATTTTTCTTTTTGTTGGATTCTCACCCTTTGCATTTTATTTATTGTTGTGCCTGATGGATTCATTCTGCTGGGCTTCCTGGGGCTGTGATCCCCATTGTCTTTTCCTAGGATATTGTTTAATATTCTTTGGAGTGCTGGTTTGGTATTCCCAAGATGTTCTTTGTCATGAAAGTATCTTATTTCTACATCAAATTTGAAAGATAGTTTTGCAGGATACATCAATCTGGGTTGGAGGTTATTTTCTCTTGGGGCTTGAAATACATCATTTCAAGCTCTTGTTGCCTTGAAGGTTTGTGCTGAGAAGTCTGCTGTGATTCTTATGGGCTTTCCTTTGTATGTGATTTGTTTCTTTTCTCTACCTGCTTGTAGAACTTTGTTCTTCTGTTGGACTTCTGGAATCTTAACTATTATATGCCCGTGTGTAGATTTTTTTTGATCATGACTAGTTGGAGTCCTATATGCCTCACTTATCTGTATGTAAAGTTCTTTTCCCCTACTTGGGAAGTTTTCTGCCATTACTTATGTTAACAGTTTTTTTTTTTTTATGTCATCTGCACTCCTGTTTCTTCATTGACTCTGATCAGTGTTATGTTATTCTTCTTTGCATCTTCTAGCAGCTGCTGGATTGATTTTTCATGGTCCCTTACAATTTTTCTTTTTTTTTTTTTGCTACTGGGGGATCGAACTAGGGTCCTTGCACTTGCGAGCCAGGCAGCGGAACCACTGAGCTAAATCCCTGGCAGGTCCATTACTATTTTTAAGAAATTTTTCTTTTCCTGGTCATTAATTTCAATCCTATCTTCTATATCTGAAGTTGTAGCCTCACACTCGCTTATTCTGCTGTGTAAACTTTCAATGGAGTTTTTAATCTCCTGGAAGTCTGTTTGCATCTGTTTTATGGATTCCATTTGTTTCCTATGTTGGGATTTCATCATGTTCTTCAGCTCCTCTATTTTTTTCTCTGTGTCTTCTCTAGATTTATTAATCATGTCTTGAACTATGGGCACAATCTCTGTTTTCATCTTAGAAATTATTTCTGATTTCATTTTTTCCAGATCCTCTTTTGTTGCCAGTTCATGGAGTCCAGGTGGTTGAGTATCAGATTGTTCCATCTTGTCACTCTTTGGGGTTACCTTAGGTGATTTGGAAGTCTGGTTTTGAGACTTATTTATGTGTCTTCTCTTTTCAAGAGATGTAGCCTGCTGTGCCTTTGCTGAGGCAACTTTTTCTCACCCAGTGGTCTTCAATTCTCAGCAACCCACTGAGCAACCTTTTCTCTGCTGCTCACCAGTGTAGCAATTCCTGGTTTCAGAATGCTTGCCTTCTGGGTCCCTGAGGTGACCTGTTGTCTGAGTGGGCTTCTGGCTGGGGCCTGTGCACACTTGGGATGGTGTCTGGGCATGCCTCTGGGTAGGGCCTGGCCCCTCTGTAGCTGTTGTCTGGGAGGACCTTTGGCTGGAGCCAAAGGGTCTGGGTGTCTGAGCAGGATTCTGACTGAGGTCTCAATGCACTTATCGACAGTATGGGGTGGACCTCTGGCTGATGCTTGTGTGCCTGTGCAGCTGTTTTCTGGGTGTCCCTTTGGCTTGGGCTTGTGTGCCTGAGCCACTCCTGTCTGGGCAGGGTTCTGTCTGGGATCTGCCTGCAGCCATGCCACTCTGGTCTACACTACTGCTTGCCGGGATCTCTGTTGTCTTGTCTGATAAGGAACTGAGCACAAATCTTCATGCAAATCTTAGCCTTGGGTGATGCCATAATTATTGGGGGCAAGCTGAAGTCTCCTTGGCCATAGAGAGAGGGAGAAGCCTGCTTTTGAAACTCTTACCAGAAGCACTCCACCCTCTCATTACTAGTAATGCTTTGGATTTTCCCTTTTGCTTCTTTGATAGCATGTCCTCCTTGTCTGATTTTTTCATTGCAGAGAGAGCTTGCTAGGCTATACTTCCGGATGACTATGCACTCTTCTGCCAAGTGAACAAAACAGTATAATCTGGATTAAGAAGAAGATTCCAGTTTCTTCTTAAGTTTCTCTTGGCTGACCTGTGTTGTTTTGAGTACCTACTGTAAGTAATCATAATGAAGATGATGCAACCATGGTTCCTGCTGTGGCTTCCTCAATGAATGTTCTTGACAGATCACTCTGTGATTCTCAGCTTTTTGCTTTGTTAAAAGGAGAAAATAGTAGCACCTTCCAGAAAGGAGTATTGGGAGGATTAAATGTAAACATGTTTTGTGACAGTTATAAAGGATTATATAGATATTAGGTTTTGTTCCCCTCACCATCTGGAATTGGGGAAGAAAGAATTAAAAAAAAGAAGAGAAAAAAATGAGAGAGTGTGTGTGCACATTTTTCACCTTGAGAAGCTTACATGTTTTTAGCGGAAATGCAAAGCAATTGACATGAAATCATGCTGGAAGAAGGAAAACTTGACACATTTAATGACAGTTGACCCTGCTGACTCTTGTAATTACTGAGCAAGTGTTTGTCTAAAAATGTCCTTAAAGTTATGCTCTTTCCTGGGGAGACATTTATTTTGTTGTTATTAAGGGGATGGGAAGACAATATAGTAAAAAATATGAGGAAAGTATCTGATATGTTTTTTCAAAAGGCTAGATATTTGCAAAATTTCTATCAAATGAGGAGCAATTATTATTATTATTTTTTTTGAGTACTGGGGATTGAACTTGGGTCCTTGTGCTTGCGCAGCAGATGGAGAAACCACTGAGCGAAATCTCTGGCCCAGAGGAGCAATTTAAAATCATAAAACTCATCTCTTATTTATTTAAGTCAAATAGTTAAAAATTTAAGAAGTAGTTAGTTTGAAAAACATTTTACGTTTAATTGTAGAAAGACATGCTATTTTTATATTTTACCTTTTTAATATTTTAATCACAAAAAGTAATCCATTTTTATTTTAGAACATGCAGAAAATGTAGATGGAAGAAATAATATGTAAAACTTCATCCAAAAATCCTTCACCCAAGGGCAACCACTTTTAATACCTTACAGTATTTTTCACCATTTTTTGGTTTAAAAAATTATAGTTACATTCACATAGTTTAAAAAGTTTTCATTCTCCTTAAATTCCCCTTCTTAGAAACAATTTCAGCTTTTTAAGCTCATTCTTCTGGTATTGATCTATCTCTAAATAACATCTTTTATTTTTAATGTTTCTGGCATTATCTATGGACTTGCCATTATGGAAGATGAGAAGTTAGGTTTCCCTCTCTGCCATTTTCATTAATGCAGCTCATCTTCTATTTTCTTAATCTAATTATGTGTGATTTTGATTGATCCCTCTTGTGTGGAGCTGAGATTCAAAGCTGAACTATATAGCACAAGAGGTGATAAAAAATATGATCAATGTTTAAATTTTAATAATTTACTACAGTAAAACACACATTGCTATTAATCCTCCTCAAAATACTTCTGCTTACTTCGAACACACTTATCCTATCCTTCTTGACACTTTTTAAAGCAATTGCCATTCAAAATACCCCCCTCACTTTGAACATGCTTAATTCTTACCACATTTTGAAACAGTCTTGAAAGTTCTATTTCACTGCTATAGCTGTCTCTATGCCCTGAGTAAATTCAAAATGTTTATCTTTCATGGCTACTTTAACATTGGGCAACACAGTGGTAGATCCAATGAATAAAGTGAATGAGGACCCATCATAATGTTTTTACAAAACTGCTTTTCTATTGGATGGGACTTGGTAGCAGCATTCAGTGTATCTTTTATCACTCTTTAAGACAAACAAATGAGGACTTTCAGAACTCCAGCTGGAGTATCTCAAAAATA
This sequence comes from Heterocephalus glaber, assembly GCF_000247695.1. The sequence continues at coordinate 9,334,146 of NW_004624779.1, read as the reverse complement.
TAGTGTTTATTGATCTATGAAATTACTTGTGTTTGTATAATCTTCATTCTTCATTTAGGATTAGAATGCCCTAGACCAGGTTAGATTATGTCTGTCTTGCTCTATTTATAGTAGGAAATGTCAGTTTTGTACAGAAGTGGAAGGGCAGTCATCCAATGTGGGTGATAAAGGGGCGATCTACAATCTGTTCCTCAAAAGCTTTCAAACAGTCCTCCTGATTGTCTCTCCATTTTCAGGGCCATTGTGTGCCAATTTCTGATTCTGTAGAGTTTTGCTAAGTTCTCAGCATAGGATTCTGCTTTCTCAGATCTTCTAGATCAGGGACCTGGAATGCTCATCTTTATTCTAGTTTCCAAATGTTATCTCCTCCATTTTTCCAAAAATTGTGCCATTTAAAGATATCACTCAGTGGCTCCTGGTCTTTTTTATACATAGTTTTATATAGTTGTGTGTTTTAGACACAGTTTTTGAATCCTACTTTAATAATTTAATGATTGTTATAGGAGATATGTGTTGATCTTGTCATTAAAATTATTCAATCAGCTTTATTGATATTTAATCCACACAGCACACAATTCATCCATTTAAAGTGTAAAATTTAGTGATTTTACTGAATTTACCTAGTTGTGCAACCATCAACATAATTAATTTAAAAATATTTTTATCATTCCTAAAGAGAAACCCCCTTTCTTTCCAACCCTTCAACTCTAAACAACTGTGAATTCACTTTCTGTCTCTGCGTATTTGCCTATTATGAACATTTCATATAAATGGAATAAAACAATATGCAGTGTGTTTTGACTGACTTTGTTCACCTATCATCATGTGTTCAAGGTTCTTCCATGATGTTTCATATATCAGTACAGCTTCACTCCTAATCTGAAAATCTGAAATTCAAAATGCTACAAAATCTGAAGCTTTTTGAGTGCTGACATAATGCCACAAGTGAAACTCCGCACCTGCCTTCATGTGACAGGTCAGATACAGATGGCAAGTGCACTTGCCAGGTGAGGTGGTTCATGACTGTAATCCAAGCACTCAAGAAGCTAAGACGGGATCAATGTTCCAGGCCAACCTCGGCTACATAGTGAGTTTAAGGTCAGCCTGAACTACATATTGGGAGAGACTGTCTTAAAAAAGCAAAAACAAAAGGCAGGTGCACTAAAAATATGATATAAAATTATCTTCAGGTAGTATATACAGAGTCTGCCAAAAATGTATATGCACTCCAGAAAAATAAACATAATATGATGTTCTTTGAACAGATGGTGTTACTCTTATATGAGGGACCATAGAAGTTGTAGTATTATCACAGAAAACCCACTTCATTGCTGGCTCTTGGAGATGAAATTGAAAATGCATGTGCAGCAGTCTCAATGACCAAGGTTATGCAAGCAGCAGTTTGCCACACTAATAAATGTTTGGAAGCTAATGGCCACCACTTTGAGTACTTGTTGTAATTGTAGGGACCAAAAGTAACTTGTATTAATCTCATGATGTCTCAGAAAATTTAGTATTAAAATATTTATATCTTTTTCTTCTCCTGAAGTGTGCATACTTTATTTGGGCGGACTTTTTCTCTCTCTATATATGATAGATACTTATATATTTGAAACACAAATGACTTTTATGTTTAGGGTTGGGTTCCATCTTCAAGATATTTCATCATGTAAATGCAAATGTTCTAAAATAAAAAAAAATCTGAATCCAAAACACTTCTGGTCCTAAGCATTTCAGATTAGGGATACTCAATATTTACTTTATTCTTTTTTGTTTCCAAATAACATTCCACTGTATGTATATACCGAATTCTGTTTACTCACTCACCAATTGATTGATATTTGGGTTATTTCCATTTTCTCTCTTATTTTGAATAATGCTGCTATGAATATTTGTATACAAAATTTGTGTGGACATGTGTTTTCATTTTTCTGTAGGATTTGTGGATCATATGATAATTCTGTGTTGAACCTTTTCAGAAACTGTCAGACTGTTTCCCAGAGATGCTGTATCATTTTACATTCTCATTATTCAACAGCCATTTTGATGCTTATGTTAATATTTGCATGATGTAAAAATATTGCATATAGATGTACATGATTCTGTTAATTATTTTTTGTTGTCATATTTTAAAGTTATTTATATTATTGTCCGAAAATTTAATTTTTTAAAGGGAAAGTCCATGATGTGCTGTTATTGGGTCATAAAGAATGTTTTTTAATCCCTCTTCTCCCTTCCCTCTCTCCTCTCCCCCTCCCTTTTTTCCCTTTCCTTTCTTTTCTTGCACAAACTTTTGAAAGGTGCTTATTCTCAGCAGCAAATACTTCACTTTGACTAGATTTGCTGACTCTGCTAAAAATTTTTGCTCATACACTGTAATAGGTTTTTAAATAGATATAACAATGTTTTAATTTCCATTCATTTTATTCCTAACAAAGTTGAAGAGATTTTGTTAGATTTGTTTTTAAGTTAAATGTATTTTTGTGTAAGTTTTCTAAAAAATCCAATTGCCTCCATTTTATGAATGATAATGATAAGCTGCACAAGGGAAAAAGGGAAAATTCTGACATATCCTGAGTTTCTCTCAAGTGTAGTACCTAAGTGCTTCATATATACCCTTTCATTTAATTTAGCTCTCAAAACAATCATTAGTAATGTGTACACAATGCTACAAAATGGCAGAGCCATTTTTCAAACTTTAATTTTACATATCCAGAGAGCAAGAGAATTTTATAATTTAGCCTTTCTTTCTCTGAAAAGAATGGAGGTAGATGAAATTCCAAAGATAATAAAAGAAAGGTTCCTCTTCCAAAAATAACAATTATATACTCTTCTCATTAAAAAGCCATTTGAAGAATCACTAGGGTAACATTTTCCTCTTTGACTTGATTGTTAGGAGCCTATCATAATGTGTACATCATCAGTGTTGTCTTTGAGGATAGCTGCCTGGAGATGGGACTGAGGACTGTGAGCTGGCTCATGAGGGCGTGTGGAGATGGCAGTCAACTCTGTGGATTTAATACACAGAGTCCACCAAAAAATGTATAATCAGGAAAAGAAAAACTTGTGTCAATATTTTAATGCTAAATTTATTGAGATATCATGAGACTAATACAAGTCACCTTTGGCTTCTACAATTATAAGAGGTATTCAAAATGGTGGCCATTAACCTCCAGACATTTATTAGTATAGCACACTGTGGAAGTGTGTATACATTTTTTTGGGTGGACTCTGGAGATAGTACAATTGGGGCTATGGGATGACTCTCCTTCACTCACCTGAACATGGGCAATGGCCCAGGGCCAGTCCCTGTGACCTTTGTCCTAAGGCCCACTACCTAGAAATAAGAATAATAAAGATCCTTGGAAATTTCTGAAACTCCAAACTAGGATGCATATGTGTACTTGCTGACATGCACTTGCATGTGTGTACTTACAAAATGTACTTGCTGACATGAAGTATAATAACCTTCTTCACTTGGATCTTGTTAAAGGTTTATTCATATGGCCTGCATCTCATACATCCAGTTACAACAGAGTGAATTATGGGAAAGGTCATACATTGTAGATACAACTGCTATGACTCAACACCGTGTTAATCATGTTTTTCGTGCTCTGAAAGACCCAGTGAGAGATGCCCTAGGCCCATTGCAACATTTTAAATTCTTAAACTCACTACGCCTCCAGCACTCAGGCCATTTTTCTTTGTGGTGGCATGAGCCTACTTGCTCTGAACATAACAGTTTCCCTTTAAAATTCTTTAAACATTGCTACTTTTTCTTTACTGTCATGTGCCATGTCCAATTCTTTGTCATGCACAAGAACGTGGAAACCTGTCCTGGGACCCCATCAGCCATGGAAACAGATTTACTGTGTGGCACAAGTCCCCCAAGGCCCTCAGAAGGAAAACAAACATGAATTTTCACTCAGTGCTTTTCAAGATTTCATTGAGGATATAGGACTTCTCGAAACTATCCAAGAAATTCTTAAAAATATTATGTTAATTCATTTGAATACACATGTGATGGGTTGATCCCTTGTTCTTATCTGACTTGACCTACCAGCTGCATTCGACATGGTTAATCATGCCTTCCAGACATGAGTTAGAGCACACCCCACAGGTGGACAAGATCCTCCACAAGACTGCCCCCACTTAAGATCACAGTCATAAGTTAGTGGAGCCATTCACACTTCTCACTAACCTGCTATAAATTCAGGGACTCCCATGATCCCATCAGCTGAAATTAAAGTATATATCTATATATCTGCAAATATATCTATATGCAGAGTCCACCAAAAATGTATGCATCAGAAGTAGGAAAACTTGTATAAATATTTCAATACTAAATTTATTGAGACACCATGATATTAAGATTAATACAAGTTACCTTTGGCCTCTACAATTACAACAGGTGCTCAAAGTAGTGGCCGTGAGCTTCCAGACATTTATTAGTTCAGTGAACTGCTGAAGTGTGTATGCATTTTTTGGCAGTCTCTCTCTCTCTCTTTCTCCATATATATTTAAATATTTATAGGAGGAGGTGGGCTATTTTGTCTCAGTTGCTCCAGATTCCATCAGTGGTTCCTGCTCCATATGGCAAATGGTGACCTATCTTTCTTGGAACAAACTGATTCTGTGTTGCTCTAGGAGACATTAATTGAAACCAAGGAACAAAACATGCACAATACAGTGTTTTTAAAAACATTTTTAATGAAGAAATAATTCCATTCCAAAATATAGACACACAATTAAATAGTTTAATCACTTCAAAATATAACATGTCCCCAGGAGGTTCCAACACACATACATACACACACATACATACACACACACACATACACAAAAAACAATACTTAACAGCAATACAAAAAATCCATACAATAGTAGTTTTGTTACAACACCAATGAATATTGTGAAATCTTTAGTATCTCTGGATTGGTTATTTCAAATGGTGTCAAATTATAGTAGTCATAATTAAAAATGTCTTACAGATAATTAGCCTCAAGATGTAATGTTTCTGATTTTTTTTTCACTTTTTGGTTCAACAGTAAAAATGCCCTTTCTTCTGAGGACACAGTGGAATTCTTGTTTGTAGTTCCTTGTATGGAATTGACTAAGGTGAATGCAGCAACCAAAGGTTGCCGTATTTACAAGATCTATCTACAGTTAACAACCAAGAACTAATAAGAGAGGATGAAGATGATCAAAATAAAAGCAGACATCAGTGCTAAATTATGATGCAACAGTTTGGCTCATGCATATAAGAAAATACGTAGTATATCACAACAAAGGCCACACTCTTAATGCATATCAGTTCATGTTACTACTTACAAATGAACCTTCCCTGCCTTATAGTAGATCATCTGAGAATCTATTTTCATAATCTCCAGCACATCTCCCTCTGACCAACCAAACTTACCCCGACTTCCGTCCTGACCAACCACAACGGATTCCTGAATCCTATACAGTAGATTTCTCCCTCTTCCCCTCCTCCATTAACATGGTGCTGTGGGGAGGGTTGACTGTGTTAGACCAGTGCTCATTAATAGGCCATCAGTTCTGATGGAGACGAATGTGCAATTCACCATGAAACAAGAAAGAAACAAACCCCTGAAGACATAATTGTATCTAATGGACAGGACAGATGAAACTTGCTGGTCTTGTACTTAGAATAGGCTCCAAAAGTAAATTTGCAGAGCCAATGAAAGAAACCCACCAAAAACCACAAAAACCCAAAACAGCACATGCCATTTTGTCTCGGTTACAGGACAGGGGTGCTTGAGTCTGGCCTCAGTGTTGACGTGGAGCTAAGAGAAAGAAAAGGTGGCTGGTTAGTCAGAAATTGGTCACTGGTGGCAGTTTCCAGAGTCCTTGCAATGGCTTTGTACGATGGTATTAACACCTGTGTGATGGAGTTGGTTGGCAATGGAAACTATGACAAGGGGAAGGTTTTCAGCAGAACAGTTCCAACCTTAAACAAACATTTGGATGTAGAAACACAAAGAGACAACACATGTCAGCTCAGTCCAGTCAGTGGCTGACTGCCACTTGCAGGGTCTGAGTTCTGAGCTCAAGAACTACCTGGGTCTGATTTTGAGCAGACAGCAATGTAAGTAGCTGAGATGTAGTGGTTTTCAGTACTGAGTATGAGGCACCAGTGGCCACCTGCTCCATCTAGGGAGGTACGGTTTCAGAGGATGGGCAGTGGAAGAGAGATGAACATTAAGACATACCAACAACACCCACAATACAATCCATGTGTGCAAAGAAATCTGAGAACCATGTACTTGTGCCACTTTGGTGTTAGCCTGGGCTCAGGGACATCTGTTAGGAGGGTTCTCTGGAGGGAAGTATATGAGTAAGTACATTCAGGAACAGGATGGGGTCATTAATGATGCCAGTCAAGCATTTTACTATCCCCAAGGCAAGCAATTTTGTTCCAAAGGGTAGCCAAGGAGATGGTTTCTGACCAAATGCAGAGGTGTGAACATTTGAGAGGTCTCTGAAAAGGAGCCTGAAGTTATCAGAACACATGTTCTCAGCCAGGTACCCTTCAATGCAGACCAGGTATGTGGGGTGAGAGAAGGTTTTTGCCAGACCCCGAAGCAAAATTGAATAGCTGAAGCATTGCAGTTGACTCAGAATCTTTCTTACTCATTCTGAATAAGGCCTTTTCAGAGATTTTTTTTGCTACAATTTATTCTAAAGCAGTGGTTTTCAACCTTTAGCATGCATCAGAATCACCTGGATACTGGATTAAAACACAGACTCTTAGGCCCAATCCCCAGAGTTTTTGATTCAGCAGGACTGGGTTGGGACTGAGGAGTTTGCATTTCTAAGTTATCCTCAGATGCTGCTGCTGCTGCTGGTGTGGTGGTTACATTTTGAGAACCACTATTCTACAAGGGTGTTCTCTTTTTTCTTTTACAAGAAAACAAGGAATTCCAGAGAAGCTGCTAATTTAAGCATAATATGTCCAATATGTTGTGGGGGTCCCCCTATTCAGACCTTGAAACAAATACAAGTTTTCTTTTCCATTTTCCCCAGAATCCCTAAGGGAGGTCTTCAGAGCAAGGGCCCTCATAAAGGGGCACCAACAGAGTCTTTTATCCTCTTGCCTTTGACAGTTCTTTTGCATTTCAGCTTCTCACTGAGTGCAAAATCCCAACTCAATACAGAAGAGCTTGTCTCACATGACCATAGAATGCTGCATGCAGAACACCAGGTGGCCAGCTAAGGCAATAAACATTCAGAAGTACAAGGAGAGTGAACATTTGCAAGCGCACTTTAAGCCTGTACATTTAAAGCTGAAGGCCTCCAAACAACCTGATAGGGGAACTGCGTGGTGCTGTTAAAGACATGCTTCCTAAAGCTAAAACAAGAAGAACAAGACCATGGAAGAGCATAGTCCATTTGGGGATCTTATGGCACCTGTGGTTTATAAACAGCTTTAGTAACGAGTATTTCAAAACATAGTTCACAGTTTTTAAGAAGATCTGTGCTGATTTTAAAAACTAGATTCTATATAATTTGAATGTTGTCTTTTTTTGAATATGATTATCTATTTGGAAAAAATATTTACACTAAATTCTATGGCTGACTTGTTAGAATACCTTGAAAGAAAACAACCTCAAGTTGGGAGAAGCCCCAAAGAATTATTCCTGGTGTTTGGTTCAAGTCACTGCTCACAGAGACTTGGGGTCAACTGCAAACCAAAGACCCTTTTTGGCTTCTGGGCTCTGAGTTTGAACACTCAGGAACCAAATTCTTCAGGGTTAGTGGATAATTGCAAGTGGTTGTTTTTTTCCAATTGCAGTGGAAAAAAATGTACAGTGTATAATAAACTGTTTTGCTAAAATCTCAAAGAATTCAGGAATCAAACTTCTAGCTCTAAACAGTATTAATATTGTCATTGTAAACTGAACAGGTTCAATATCATGTGCAAAGTTTTAAAATGCTTGTTAATACTGCCATCGTGTGTAACAGCAGCATGGGTTCTCAGGGATGAACCATGTTACAGAAGATGTAACTGATAAAGTAGCTTTGAACAGAAGTCTTTTTTCCCCCTTCTAAAACACACACCTATGAACTACAAATTTTAAAACAAAAAGTTAGCTGCACTATAGGCATCAGAACACATCTTTAGGAGTGGGGTTTGTCGTGAAGTGCTGGGTGTGGTGGCTCCTCTCTTCGACGAGGCTGCTGCCAGCTGCTGTCTTCCTCCTCTTTGTGCGTACATCGCTCTCCATCATCATCACTTTTCATGTTACTTTCATCATCTCTCTGACTATAGCTTGCCTGGGAATAAGGAATGTGTAATTTTTTTAAAAGATGAAAACTATTTCTAAATCAGAGTTATGAATCTTAGGATTTCCTTTTCACCAACACACACACACACATACACACACGTGCACACACACGTGTGCACACACACACACACACATGCACTGTACTTCCTTCCTATGCCAATCAGGCAATCAGGGACAAATGTCCTAAAACAATGTGCATTGCCACACTTTCTGGAAGAGAGGACAGGAAGTCCTCCTTGTTGAATCTCTCTCTTAAGGGGTATCTGAGCAATAAGGAAAGTTTAAGTAACACAAACAGAAATATTTGTGCTGTCCTTTGTGCAAAAAAGGTGAAGATAGTGAACATCACAATGCCCTCTGGATTTTTAAAAAAATCCACTTTCTATGGTTCAATCCCCCAATTTCTGAAGTTAGGAGGTGACTGGCCAAGGACAGTGATATACCATGTGGCCAGAGGATGAAAAAGGGAAAAATCTAAGATGGGAATGGGCCAAAATGGAGAACACTAAGATGAGAACTCACCACTATGTATCCTTTTTCTTCAGAAGTTGCTAGTTGAAAAGCAGTAACCCAGGTACTCTGTGTATGTGTTTAGTATGTTGCTAAGTGTGTATTTATTTTCAAATAGGCCTAAGTGCTATTCGAGCAGAGAATGAGCTGTCTAGGTCTCTAGTGTCCCACCTTCTGCTCCGTACCCATGTAGGGTTCTGCCTTGGCAGATGGCTGACTGGTATCAAGATGATGACATTGGCTCAGGATCCGTGGATAAGAGATGCATATATGTTGGAATAATTTTTAGCACAGTCATAAAGTCCAAACAAAAATATTTTAAGAATATAAACTTTTAAAATTTCAATTGTATTTCTTGGCTATATTAAGAAAAATTATAATAGGATAGAACAGCTACAAAGATGAAAAACTGCGAGCCTTTGTAGTGCTCTATTAGATTTTAAAGAAGTTTTGCCTAAGTGGCTCATTTAGCAACAGGCTGGTTCTGTTTAGTCTTGTGGAATGCCAGCTAGCCAGGGTACCTGATGCAATAAATGGCTGATGTCACAACTATTTAATCTTTCACTGTCAAATCTGCAACAAGATTAATAAATGGCTTAAGAATTTTCAGAGTACTGAGAATTTTCACTTTCAGGCACAAGAAGAATCCAATGCCAATTTTATGTAGGTTTATATTGAAGCTATTCTTTTTAAAAGGAAATATTTTTCTAAGAGTTAGCCACTCATGTTTAAACATATACAAAACAAAAATGACCAAATTGCTGGAGCTAAGGGAAAGGAACTATTATTAAAGGAAAAGGCTTGCTCCTTTGAGACTAGGTTTGTTATAATTGGAGTGGATATTTTCAGACACTGCTCCTGGGAGTTTTTCCACTCTAGTCATAATGAATCCAGAGAGGATGTGGTATTTCATGCTCAAATTTAAGGAAGGAAGAATAGAGTGTGGTCAGTATTAGCCTTCCTCACAGTTTATAAAGTATACGTCATCATAGCAATTATATAAAAATTTACTTCGCTTAATCTTAATCTGAAGACTCAGACAGGAGGTCAGTAGTGTTCAAGCTAACCTTTGCTCTTTACTAATTAAGATACAGAAGAAATATATATCTCTTTTTAAGCTAGCAACCATAGTAGGTAAAGTTTATTATCAACTGCACTATGGAATTCCATGGTTGGAAAGGACTGTATATCTAAAATAGACACAAGTCCTTGGGCCACTGCAACCAGATTACTGTTGGAAGTGATTAGCTTTGAACTGTAATGGGATACATCTAAATGGCCATTAGCTCATGCCAGAGAAGCCATCTAGATTTATGGGACAGTGTGGCCCAAGGTCTTTCAAATCATCATTGCATATGGCCATGTCTGGACCTTGTTTATAAAAGTGGAGAGAGCCAGCTGGTTCTGAGTCTCAGAGGCACCCATACACTTACACTGCTGCTACAGCAGCTCTAGGTATTAAACTGCTTAGAAAACATGGAGCTTAGTGGCAGGAATATTTGTACATGTTCATAATAAATTATAGTCCCTGCCACATTCTTTAAAAACTATATTCCAGGGAGTGCAGCTCCTCTATGAGGTAGATATTATGACATATGTCGTATGAAACTGAGGCTAATACAGGTCTAATAATTTGCCCATATTTATGTGGCTAGGATTTGGTGAAATCCATATTTGAAATTCATTCTAATAGAGTTCAAGCTTCAGACCACTGCATTTAAGTGATCCTACCAGCCATGTATAATTCTTTCTACATTAAAAACTACTGGGTATTTTACATGTATTTGGATAGATCCTTGGGGGGGAATCACATAACACATATTATTATAAATTAGTTTATATCTTTCTGAATTCCATGATAGATTTAAATTAGTTTTCTCCAAAAGGCTGAAGAATTTTTTCTCTCTTTTGATTCTTTCATTTCTTTAATGATACTTGATTTTACTTCCACTTGTTAAGGTACAGACTTTTGGTCTTTTAGACCCTGAGTTCAGCATGGAGATCAAGGAGATGGCCTATCTAGAGATGCAGAGCAAGTGAATCTTTTCCTTCTCAAGTAACACAGAGAGGATACTCTGATGCCACAATGAACTGGTGATGGGGTTACCTTAGCTTCCTAGCCAAAGGGGCATCTGGAACATCTCCGGTGTTTCTATGCCAATTTTCCTAATCAACAAAGTAAAAATGTCAACTCCCAAAGAAGTTTGGTAAATTTCCACTGGAGTATAATGAAATACTCTATAAAGTGAGATGCTTCTTTGATATTAGCAGGAAAGGAGGGTATTGTATCACACAGAAACACCTATGACAGAGTGATTTAGTGAATTTAGGCTACAAGTTATCAGAATTCAGTGTACAGTGACCATGTTTCCTCCTAAAAAAGAAGGTACTTACTTGAGAGGAGAGTGATAAAAGGATATTGCATTCAACCTTGCAAGCTGACCTGTGGGTGACAAAGGACACAAACAAGAAAGGTGACATGTCAAGTCAGTGATGCAGTCAAGCTGGTGAATTATTTGGTTGGAAGCCATGCACAAAGATAGAGAGAGTCCAATGAATGAAAGTAGCATTCAGAACCATCCAATCACTGCTCACAGAGCATTCAAGGAAAACCACTTTAGTGTTCTCCAGGGCATATTTTGTCTCAAGTGAGGACACAAGGGCTTGCTACATTTTCCCATGCTCTTTTCTGCCCTTTCCTGTGAAGTCGCCAGGTGTGGAAAGGCAAGGAGAGAGACAAGGAGCTTAATTAAGACTTACCAGAGATGGCCAAAACTCCAGTTGAATCTTAAGATACTGATACAATTTCTCTTCAGTTTACTCATCTAAGGTTAAATTCTTAATTCATTAAAATACATAAAAATCTAATATTTGATATGGAATGATGAAAGGTTGCCTCTCTTTAAAACAACTCTAGAATTTCAATTACTCTTGTACCAAAATCCGGAAATTGATCTGAGCTCAAAGAGGAAGGCAGAATAGGCATCTCTAATAGCACGAATCAGAGTATTGACTGTTTAGCCTCATCTCACTCCTTCTTTGCACAGAGCCACATAAGGTACTTGTAGGAACGCCATCCCTCAAAGTCCCAGTGAGGTCCTGCTAGCCTCATTCCAGTCTAATTCCTTTCTGTAGAGGAGCCATGGAAGTCACAAAGAGCACACCTCATGGCTTTGCAATCACGTAACTATGTTTTTGTAGCACAGGAGCATGGCTCCATATATATTATCACTCTTTTGTATAATTAGAACAACATTTTGGTTTCTTCTGAAATGTGACCTTGAAACTGAAAGGCCACTGGAACATTCCAAAGAGGCAGCACTTTTGTTTTGTGTTGTGGGGTGAAGTTGATGGGCTTCAGTTTTCCTCTTGCTACATCCTTCTTGGGAAAATATTTCAAGGCTTAATGTATACATATACAAGAACTAGGAGACAATTCCCTCAGTTTCTCTGTCCTTGACTAACAGACTAAGAGAAGGTCACTGCTGTCCTAAGAATGTGGAGAAAGCTTGTGTGGCCATTGGACAGAAAGTCTGACAGGCAAACAATACTCGCTGGGGCAGAGACCAGCAGGTCTCTATCGGGCAAACCCCTGAGCCAACAACACACCTTCAACAACACCTGCAGTTCAAAGAGAAAGGATGCATGCAGAGAGATAAACAAGGCCATGGAACTATCCCTGGGGAAACTGCATTGCCTTCAGGGTAGGTGACTAATCACATTGATTCCCAGATGCATGTGCTATGTGTATGAATTCTCAGATGGGTTAATACACTCCAGGTTATTTCAAGATTGTCTTATCCTTACTCTGCTGAACATGGGCCTAGAGGTCCCCTGATATTGCTTAGTAAGTCTTGTCACCTTTCCACTTACTTACATTTGGCATGAGACGGGTGGTGGAGGAGGTTGTGGACAACCAATACATCAGGGAGGAAGTAGTTATGTGGATTCAATTTCCTCCTACTCTGTTCCTTGTCACCACTCCTCCTCCTCCTCCTCTTCCTCGCCACCCCTCTACTGAAGACTCAACCCAAGACCTTGGGCATGTTAACAAGCACTCTATCACTGAGCTACACCTCCAGCCCCTTTTTATTTTTGAAATAGGGTCTCCCTAAGTCACCCAGGCTGGCCTCAAACTTGCAGCCCTCTTGCTTAGCCTGCTAAATATCTGGGATTGTAGGTGTGCATCACCATGCTCAGCCTTCTTTTTTAATTTATGAAAACATAGCATCTCAATAATCTTAGAGGAGTTTCAATTGCTAGTCACTATGTTTCCACCAATGTCCTGGGCCTCCTTTCACTTTCCAAGCCAGAACTAAGAAGAATGCATAGCGGTGACAGCTATGAGAAATATGTAAAGCTGGGCATGGTGGTGTATGCCTGTAATCCCAGCACTCTAGAAGACTGATGCAGGAGGATCACAAACTGAAGCCCAGCCTGGGTAATTTAGTGACTTAGTGAAGCCCTGTCTCAAAATTAAAAAAAAGGGGGGGGGGCTGGTGATGTAGCCCAATGCAAAGACAGGGGTTCAATCCTTGTACTGAAAAAAGAAGCATGTAAAATTTTTACTGTCTGGAATACATGGATTAAGAAGTGCCCTTGGAATGTTCTGGAAAGCAGGGTGGAAGGAAGGAGTAATGTGAAAGGCTCATCTACCGGGCCTGGGCTATGGGTAGAGGTGGGGGGAGGCACCTGGCTCCTGTACCTGGTAGGCTTCATCTTGCAGCTTCTGTTTCAGGTATTCCTCCATCTTCAGCTCATTCTCTAGCTGCCGGACTGAGTCATTCTCATAGTTTTCTTCTTCTGGCCGGACATAGGGGTCCCCGTCTTCAGTAACTCTGGGAATAAAGTGCAGATGGCATTTGGGAGCAAATCTTAAAAGAGAAGTATGAGTGGGATTCATGTGATAGCTGTAGTTTCGTTAGCACTTTTATTTTCCTATAGTCCTCCAATTCACTTTTCTCCCTTCTTTTACCTAAAGGAAAACTTGTGAAATATTGGAGCCTTGGAGAAATAGGTCATTAAAAATCTTTTCATACATATATTTTTTTTCATGGTAATCGGTTCATCTGTTTTTCTAGGGCTTATAGGAATGGGTGGGCCCTCTACATGCTCTACATTCTTAAAAAAGACAAACTTGCCTTTTGAAGGAATATTGTTTGCCCAATATAAGGGCTTTAAAAAAAAATAGAATTGAAGAACATATTCTATAAGGGGAGTGAGCCCTCTAGTGAAATAATGCTTAAGGCCATTTGTTCATAATGTGTTTCTCTTTCCCTCTACAGTACGGGGGAAGGAATCCAAGGGTACATATTCACAGAACCACATCCCTAACTCTTTAAAATTTATTTATTTATTTATTTATATTTTGAGACAGGGTCTTGCTAAGTCTCTAAGTTTCCCAGGGTGGGCTTCAATTTATGATCCTTCTGTCTCAGTCTCCCAGAATGCTAGGATTACACGGATGGGCCAGCATACCCAGTTTAATTTAACTCTCTTTGTGTTATACACAAAGGATTTACTTTTATAGTAGAATTAAGTCTTGGACTATCAGCAAGCCAATGCCAAAGAGGCTCATCCTCTAACCCATAGCTCTTGACTTTAAATTTTTTTTTTTTTGGTACCAGGGATCGAACTCTGGTCCTTCCACTTGCGAACAAGGCAGCTGAATCACTGAGCTAAATACCCGGCCCTTGACTTTAAAATTTTATACTAGCTCTGAACTTGAAAAATCCAGTTAAATGGACTAATTTCACTATCGAATAGATAAGAATGCCCTCAGTCACTGACATGAGACTCTGTCTCCATCTATTCATCTATTCTATGTGTAAGGCGCTTCATGGGGCTGAACAAAAATTCACTATCTGAATCACAGGACTAGAATATTCTCAGGTAAAATGCAATACTTTCATGTTTGACAGTAAAGATATTAAAATGTCCCCTAAAATTTTTATTTATTTGAAGAAATTGTTTCTGGGATGGAACTTAAATGCACCATTCATGCTTATTTATATCTGTATGACATGTTCTCATTATTTTTGGAGGGTTGAGGCCTGAGCATTGGGTCTGTTAGGCCCCTGTCAACATCTGCTCCCACTCTCCCCAATCACTCCATGGTAACTGATCTTGCGCTGGGAGATACCAGGCACAGCAGACTGGTAATGACAGTGGTCTTTAATAAGTTTTAGATTTTAGGATTGAGACAAGAGATTTTAGGTAGATATCATGTGAATGCTTAACAAAAGTCAAAGAGATACGTATTTACCAGATAAAACAGATGACAATCCTCCATTTGGAATAACAAATAAATCAAACAATCCTAAAATATAGAGGAAAGGAAAAGAAAGCAAACTAAAATTAGAAGCAGCTGCACACTGCCATTTAAAATTACATCATAACTGTTTCGTTCTGATTGTACATGCTGCTGCTTCACATCTGGCTTTCAAACCAGGACTCTTTATAACTCGCCATTATTGTGGGTCTTTTACTTGCTTCTTGGATTGACAGACAAAACACCAGAAAGGCCTCTGGTTAGTTTCTTCTCCAGGTCTTTAAAATAGCCAGTTTATTTTTGTAGACTAGTCTGAAGTACTTTTCACATTAAGTGTCACCTTTCTGTCATCTTTCAGAGTTTTCCAATTTCCTTTCCCAGCCTTTGGGTCAGCCTTTAGCCATGATTCTCATAACTCCATGAAACTCATGCTCCAAAGAGTTTACTTCCTTCCTTTCTTTCATTTTACTATATTCCCAAGCTGGGCTCTGCAGCTCACTGCTAGCCTTGTCTTTGTTTCTCAGCCTCTATTCCCTCTGCTAACTACTTTGAGTTGAGGGTCACAGATAAATCTAATGGGAATGTTACTGATTCTGCTGGCTCCAGTCATGTTACAGAAACCTACCAGCATGAAAATCTTTGCAAAATGTCTTCTGATGAGGGTCAGGTATCTCTTTATAATGAGATTTTAAACATCTACTTTATTTCAGTACAAATGTTTATTGTTTATACCCTTTGTGAACAAATGCCTGTCCAAGTAGCATGAGACCCAGTAAGTGCAAATATAGTGAGTTCAGAAGACAGCATGACTTATCTACTGAATTTGTGAGAAAGGTAAAAGCAGTTTTTAAAATATTATTTTAAATATTACAAATGATTCCTGACCTTCAATGGTTTGACTGACAACTTCATATGATGCAAAAGTAATGTGCTCGCAGTGCAACCATACTTTGCATCCTGAATTTGGATCATTCAGCAGGCTAGTTATGTGCAACAGATACTGTTCTCAATGCTGGGTGGCGGCGGCAGCAGCAGCAAGCCACAGCTCCCGGTCAGCCACGTGAGTCAGGAGTGCACAGGATAGACACTCTTCAGGGTGCTGTGTCGCTCAGCTAGGATGTTCCATAGGTTAGCTGTATTAAATGCACTTTTGGCTCTTGATATTTTCAACTTGTGAGGCGTTTATCAAGATATAACTTCATCAGAAATCGAAGAGCATCTTTGCAATAAGCACAGATTGGTTTTATTTACTGGCACGCCCTGGAAGGTGTAAGGGTGGGGTAGGGAAGAGTCCTGGAGTCAATTTTAAATGTAGAGCCCTCCTGCCTGTTTTGGCAGAAAGGGAAATTGGATCGTCCCTTTCCAAAGTAAAGGACTAAACAACCATGTTTTTACTTTCATTGCTCCCTATAGATTGTTCTGCTATGGATACTCTAATACTCACATGGCACTGCTTGTGGTAGCTCCCCCGTGAATGTACCCAGGTTTTCGAGAGTGGATTTGGGCTAGAAAAGCCTTTTCAGAGGTGGGCGACGGAACGAGATCCTCAAACTGAGTCCGTGCAAATTCAGAATCCACATTACTCTCTGTTTCACTCCCCACCTCTAGTGGTACAATTAAAGAAATAAAGAATGACTTGTTAGGTATTTTATAACCTTCAAATAAAGGACTGGGTTTAACATAAATCAACCAGTGCTGTATAAAACATTAGCCAGTTACTGTACATTAGTCAAATCAATATTTTTCAAAATGAGAATGACACAAATTACTATAATTTGGTATGCAACATTTTCTTTTTTATCTCAAAAATATTATGAGGAATTTTTTATGTTGTACTGACTTCAGATTTTAAAAGTACTATTTCCTTTCCATAAAAAGCCCGTATTAAAATTGTTGTTTTACTTAATATTACTCTAATTTAGAAAACACAACCCTAACATATTACAATTGCTATTTCAAAGAATTATAAGAGTATGAATTAACAGCACATGAGAATTTTACCATAAGAATAACCCTTCAGTTATTAGTGGTATGTTCATTAATCATGTCACATTACCCTATCTGGTAATCTTAAATAGAAGCAACAACTTTCAATTATTTTAATTCTTATTGGAAATTTAAACTCAGGAATTAAAAAAAAATTGAAGTTTTATTTTGTACAGTTGTTGTAATCTCAGCTATAAGACCACAGTCTTGCCTAACAAATATCTTGGTAGGTTTGCTTTAAGAAATAGATGGATATATATTAGTAACTGTTAAGATATTTATTTGTGTATTCACACTGCTAAAGTTTAAAAAACTTTATCTAGTATTGGGAGCATAAGACTCTTCCATGGTTTCATGGTGTTCATTTTTGGGTAGATTTTTTCTTTGGAAATAGGTAAATTTCATTTTAGTTTCATTCAAAGATCATGCATTCCCAATAGAGTCTAATAGGTAAATAAAATACTTGACCCTGTAAAATAAGTCCAGTATCATGTTACTATGGATTATGATATATGTTAACAGTGTCTATCTTTGGATTCTAGAATTATAGGTTAATTTTAATATTTTTCATTATCCTTTTCTACATTTCCCAAATTTTCTGCATTGAGTATACATTAATAGTCTTCTAACAAGCGAAATATAAACATTACCAAAATTCTGAATATACCAACAAAATATCACACAGAGCTCTAAAATATCCTTTTATATTTGACAATGAGCAGGTCTTTAAGAGACCCCTGGATGGATGGTCCCTCTGTGATGGGCAGACAGGTGAGAGGACACCAGGGACTCACCTGAATTCAGCTCTTTCACCAGAGAGGACATGGTGTTCGTGATGGAATCCGCTGCCACTAGCAAGTCATTCCTTAGATTTCTTCTTGAGCCTTCAGTGAAGAAGAAATAATAATTTAGGAAATCTAAGATATTCCTTTACCCAAAGTTTTTATGTTGTTTGTCATTTCCACCGATAACCTTTTGCAACAAAAGTTCTGATATTTCTCCTTTTCAGAAGTGCTTTGGTTCATGTCCTGAAAACAAAAAAACAAAAACTACTATGCTTAGGGTTGTGGCCCCTGATGTAAGGAGACATGGCTAATGATGGTGGTTCATATAATTTATTGTCTAAATTGAGATAGTGTTGAAACCGAAAGGGCTGGGCATTAATAAGTCTGGGTGACCTGGCACAAACTGGGAGGGTGGCAGGTAAACTAGCATGTGCAGATATCCTTCCTAGTAATATACAGATGAAGAATCTAGTTTGCCAGGAGACCTCCACGATCCTATCTACTGTTATTGTTCCAGCTACTGCCCTGTGGCTGAGCACTGGATTATGGTCTCTGTCAACTCAGACTGGGTCTCCTATCAAGGTCTCTAGAGCTTTCCCTAGCAGTATAGGACCCTCCTGGGAATAGGAAGCCCATGAATGCTATGCTTCCAAAGTGTGAGAAATGGGTGAGGATTCTTACTCCTGCGCCCAAGACATGGGCATATACATGTCTGGTAACTTGAATTGGAATTTAGATTAGATTAGATTGGAACATAGTCTATGGTAGAAAAAAATTATTCTTACATTTCAGGTACACTAAGTTAAAAGGATATTTATGGACTGGTCTGGGTGTGGGACAAAATGAAGTTGGAACAGAAGGCTAATTAGCAAAATATATTAGGAAAAAAGGTTCAAGATTTCAGATCCCTGAATGACAAATGCAATTATGTAGCATGAGCATTTTATGAGCTAAGGGCTGCCTTGGGGCTGTACTTCGCTGCCATTTCTCAAAAAGCAATATTAACTAAGAAAGGTAATAAATACATTCAAATTTTAAAATCTCAAAGTAACTAGGTAGATACATTAATTATAATAGCACAATTGATTTAAAATACTGAATCTATGGATTTTAAAACATGATTTGGAGAAAGGATATTTTTCCTTCTAAACTTTTAAAAAGTTATTTTGTCAGTTACATAAACTGTTCTTGAATTAAATTCAGTGCTTAGAAGAAAAAGCCCTAGTATAAGTCCTCTGTTTTCATACTACAGTAGAAAGTGTTATTCTCTCATTAAAATGTGTTAAGTTTGACCCCATATATTATAGATGAAGGTGTCTATTTCCTCAATCTTGCTGTTCCCTGGATATTATCAGTGTTAAAATTTTTTAAAAATCTGCTAGGAAAAAGGTGATATTTATTAAAATTTGTGTCCCAACAATTATTTGTGAGGTTGAACAGCTTTTCATATATTTTTGGGCAATTTATATTTCTGCCATATGTTTGTATCCTTCATCTATTTTTGTTATGGGAGGTGTCAATTTACTTACTGATCTCTACATGTTTTATGTATTTCCAAAATTATTAAAACTGTCACATGTGCTGGAAATCATTTCCTCATGTTTGTTTTTGTCCTTTGATTTTGTTTATGCTGCCCTTTGCCTTAAAATTTAAACTCAAACATGCCTCTCTTTTCCTTACATCTTTATGGGAGGATGTGGGAAGATGTTCATGATACAATTCTAATTCTAAGAAACACAAATTGCAGATCAAAATGCAACATATGACCTGATTTGTGTGTATGGGAAAAAGAGTATGTATCTATAAATACATACAAATATATCTCTTTGCATAGAAACATAAAGTTGAGAAGGGCCAAACTATTAATAGTGGTTACTTCTGGGAAAGAGAGTGACCTGGTTGAAAGGGTGTACAGGAGATTTTTTTTTCTTATACTCTTTGAATTTAAAAGTGATTGTAAGAAAAACGTGAAATCACTTGCCTTGAGGCACTCCTTACTCAAGCCCATGAAGAACGCTGGCTGTTACCTCCAGCCCTGTTTGTGCTCCTTTCGTGACTGCGGAGGTCTGACCTTGCAGCCAATGATACATGGTAGACAATGATACAACTCTTTAGAACATCTTAATAGGGGATCTAAGAAATCATTGCATGTCCTTCTCTATCACTTCAGAGCTAAAGAGCCAGGATTATTTAATCTCAGCCTTGATTTTGCTTTAAGAGAAGACATGGACGTTAAAATGGGTTGTATTTATAGTGTCCTGGGAGACTGGTTAAAATATTTCCTGTAACTTGGAGAACAGAGACTTATTAAGAAAGGAGGCAGGACGACAGAAGCCAAAGGAAGGTAGAACGGTGAAGTGAGGAGCAGATCAGCACAGGAGCTTCTAAGACAGGCTCTGGTACAGCCATGGGCTCCCCTGATGCCATGTGTGGCTCGGACGAATCTCCACCACTCAGTGGACCTTGGTGACTTATTTGCCACTAAAAGCCAACCAGAACAACAATAGAAAAGCACTTACTTTGTGCAAACGCCTCTTGTACATCGCCCCCTACCCCCGTGAGAGAGTCCTGAGGGGTGTGCGTCGGGGTGGAGCAGGCAGACGCCGAGCGGATGGGCATGGGGATGGGCCTGCTGATGGTGTGGCTGGGGGAGGAGCGAGGGGAGCCTGCCCCCTGGGTCTGCAGAGACAATGCAAGCTATTAATTTGTTTTCCAAGAAGATGCCATATGCCATCCTAATGCCTAGGTCCAATGTTAAAAACAGTGACAATGAAATTCCAAAGCACGAGGAATTCTTAGGGAATTGAGATGGCAATCCTAAACCTAAACTGCAGGTGCAGATGATTTAGGCCGCTATTACGTACGCTCTGAAGTTTGGGTTAATTATTGAAAACTAAGAATATTAGTACAGCATTGTCCTACCATATAAAAGACGTGTGCCAATATAAAGAAGCTGTTACTAAACAGAGATAATTACAACGTGTGTATATTTTCTCCATGAAGGAAGTTCTGTGTATGATAAAAGGATATTAAAGAAAAGCTTTAAATACAAACTAGGGGACTGTTTGGAATGGATATGGTATATTTGCTTCCTAAATTTTCCAACTTGTTTGTCCTGGCAACATCTTTTCAGGATAATTCACAGCAGAAATCATGTCTTGTAATAGTGTGCATATTAAGTCTCAAAATAAAAATCAAATAAGGTATAAATTATTTAATCTCCATTTTACAGTTACAGCTGATTTTGTTAAATTGCTCTGTGGCTCAGGGATTTATATGGCTAAGAGGACAAAAAAATCTTGGCTTCTTTTTTCATTAATTAAATTTATTTTAGCTAGGACATAGAAGAAAAATTGTACATATTAATGTGATACCAAGTAATGTTTTGATATAGGTACACATCATGCAATGTTTAAATCAGGTTAAGCACATATACCTTTCATTATTTATTTATGGTAAAAACATTTAAAGTCCTATTTTTAGCTTTTTAAAATATGAAGTACATAATTGTTATCTATAGTGATCCTACTGTAAAATAGCATAACAGAATTTCTCACTCCTCTCTAGCTATAAGTTACTGTAAGTATAACTATAAAACTTAGTACCCACTGACAACTTTTGCATGTCTCTCCCTTTCCCTTAGTCTCCCCTGCTTCTGGTAACTGCCATTCTATTCTCAACTTCTATGAGTTTCACTTGTTTAGATTCCACAGATGAATAAGATCATGTGGTACTTGTCTTTCTGTGCCCGTCTTATGTCACTTAACATAATGATCTCCATTCCCATCCATGTTGTTGCAAATGACAGGATTTCATTCTCTTTGTTTTAATAGTGGAATAGTATCTATTGTGTATCAATACCACACATTCTTTTTTTCTTATAAGACAAATCACCTCTTTTCCTTGTTCTGTTTTTTTAAATCCAATCATTCAGTCATTCAACAACTGATGGATACTTTCCATCTCTTAGCTACTCTGAATAGTGCTGCAATAAATCCGGGAGTGTAGGTGTTTCTTCAACATACTGATTTCATTTCCTTTGGAGGAATACCTAGTGAGATTGCTGGAGCATATGGAAGTTCTATCTTTAATTCCGTTAGGAACAACCATGCTATTTTCTATAATGGGGGTAAGAATTTACATTCCTATCAACAGTGTTCAGAGACACCTTTTTCTCCACATCCTTGCCAGCACTTGCTGTCTTTTGTCTTTTTGATAATAGCCGTTCTTACTGGAGTAAGGTGATGGCTCATTATGGTTTTCATTTGCAGAAATTTTGGTTTCTCATTTTTGGTTGCTGTTTCCTGAAGGAAATGTACTTCTCTTCATCTATGATAAAGGACTATTCTAGCAGGAGAGTAAGAATCGTAGGGTATGAGAAGGACTAAAGACAAGAGTAGAAAACAACTAAAAACTCCTTATCCTTGTGTCACAGTCTTTAGCATGGGACCTTTCTGAGATTTTCACACCTTGAGTTTTAATGCTTTGTCTCTACAAGAGGTCCCTTGAAAACAATCTTCCTGCTTTAATAATTAGTCAACAAAGGAAGACAGTCAAACATGCATGTAAGAAAATGCATGGAGACTTTCATGCATACACAACAAATTAGGGGTTCACATGAGTTCCACCCCAGTGTTGGGTCTGGCCAGATACAGTGAAAACTATTCTATAGCAAGGTCCAGAGATTCAAATCCATTCAAATTCCTAGACATGCACTATGAGAGCAGAGCTCTGGAATATTCTATTTAGATCTTTGCTTTGGGTTCAGCTGCCTGAAGTTAAAACATACAACATTAATCCTGTACAATGCCATGCTGTTAGCTCACCAGGGCTCAGTATCACACAGAATTGTCAAATCTATAAATTGAGGAAAACCCAGAATCAAAAATGAACAAAACAGAACAGAGCACAGAGAAGAACTCTTGTGATGCCCAATGGGCTGAGGAGTCCATTCTTTCACTCTCAACAGTACCTTGTAATGATCTGTCCAGGCTTGGGGAAGAGAACTTGGCTGGGTTGTGATGTTTTGCAGCCTGCTTTCCTCAGCCCACTCAAGGAAGGGTATCGTTTTTCCCAGCAAAGGTTGGTAGCTCAGCCCCAATACTTTGAAACTCTCTGCTTCTGAGCTACCATTGTGTCCCCAGCTGCCAGTGCCATAACATTTAACTTCACATTTGAGTCGTGTTTTATGAGGTTCAAAGGGCTTTGCATACATTCTCACTGATTTTTCTCCTTGACCCTATGAAGTAGGCATCATCATTCTCAATGTGCAGTTGTGAATCCCAGAGCTCAGAGAATGAAAAGAACTGCTCTCTGGAGATGGAGCCGGAGTGGCAGGACTGGTGTTGACCCCTGGAGCTCTGAGGGGTATAGAATATAGGAACCTTGTTGGACTGTGGCTAGAGAAGTGTCCCCCAAAGGGGATAGATGTTGATTGGGTACCCTGACCTGGCCACACCTCCCATGCATGTTTTTTAAGGCAGGGCCCTCAGTAGGGCTCCTGGGTTTTTCTTATCTGTCCTTTTTGCCAAGGGACCATTCACAGCAGGAAGAGGGACAGAGTGGTGGTTGTGGAAGTTCGCTCCCCTTGGATGTACAGCCTGAGTTTTCTGCACAATCCCAGGAAGCCAGATCCTCTTGCATGGTAGGAAAGTTCACAGTAACAATACAATTCCAGTTGTGTATGCAATTTAGTGTATAAAGCAATGTTACATATGTTGTTTTGTTTCATTTTCCTAATGGCAGTAGAAATCATGATATACTGGAACAGCAATTCACAGTGTATAAAGCACTTTAATCCCAAATACTTTATTTAAACCTCTTAACCATATAAGGTATTATTATTTCCATTTTACAGATTAACAAGCTGAGACTCAGAGGAGATAACTGGGTTACCCAAGGTCCCTGAGTGAATTAATGGCAGAGACAAAAAAGGATCCTCAGCCTTTACACTGCAGGCTCAGGGCTTTCCCACAACATCACAGATGCTTCTTAGGATGGTAAATGCTGTGTCCCTCTCTGTTTCACTAAGTTTAGAAAGGTTTAGCAACCTGAGGCTGAAAAGGCCCAGGGCCTGTCCCCAGTATGCTGCTGGGCCTCCTGCTGGGCCAGGCAATACCGTTTAGTCATTGGGTCATGGGAGAGGTTTGGAAGGAGAGGTTTGGCTAGTTGGAAGGAGAGCCTTTGGGTTTTTTATCCAGTACAGAAGTACAAGTCCACAATCTCTAAATCTACAGCTTTGAAATCTAAGAAGCTCTGATGAACACAGGTTGTTCATAATGAATTTGGGCCAATAGAAAATGAGGCGATTGATAAGCTGTGTTATGTTGCCTTTCAAAATCTGAAATATTCTGAATCTAGAACATATCTGGATCCAGTGATTTTAGACATGCAGTAATGGACAATATTTTAATATTTCGCTGTATAACACCAGCCCTGCATGCACCTGTTATGCCAGGTTCTCCAGCACAGGGCACTTATGGGGCTCCTCCCTTTGTAAAGCATTTACAAAGACAGCCATGTATGTGGCCCTTCCACTCTCCTTTCTGGGAACTTCTCCTTCTTAGCAGTGTGTGTCTGAAGCATTCCAGCCCCAGTCTCTCTCTGCTTAATATCTGATCTTCAAAACCAGTTATTCCTATTCCTTTTTACTTCCTGTCTCCAAAACTCCCATTAGTGGTTCTGTGTTAAGAGAAAAATAATTGACTGTGGTGATGAGGGGGAAAATAACTGACTGACTCTAACTTGCACCTTTGTGTAAATGACTAATAGCTACCATCTCTCAACTGAATCTCTTAACTGGAGAAACTCCAAGCATTCTGATTACATGAAGAATTTAGATGGAAGATTTTGTGTTGAAGAAAAGATTTGGTTGCATCTTTCCCCAAACTTGCAACTCCAAATTCATATTGTCTCTACCCAGGCTAGCAGGCGTAGATGCTGGCTGCCTGGGAGATGCCAGCCCCATCTTTCTTTGTTGGGACACTACCCAGTTTGAAACACAATAACTTCCTAGCACCTACTGTGCCAAATGCCTTCTCTGGTCTTCCTTTCTGTCCCATTCTTGCAGGGTCACTAGAACAGGGCAGATGCCCCTTTGCATTTGGGTAGATCGGTGGCAATATCACTGAGTTTCATTTGCACAGGTGATGACCCCTATAGATGGCTGCCTCTGGCCTGACCATCAAACATGGCTGTCAGCTAACAACTTTAGAAGAGTTAAAGTGAACAATCTCTATGATCATTTTTCCTTGGAAATTACTCAGTGATTAATGGAGCAAAGACTTAAGGGATGATGGTCCATGCAGATCAATAAGTAGATCTAAAATTCCCAAGGAGAGAGTTGATTTATGGAAGAAGGAAAACATATATCACACTTGCCAAATTTAAAATAGGTCTCTTCCTAGAGAATAAATGAAAAATTAATTTCTATGCACCATCCCCTGAGTTCATTCAACCTGCCTTTGCATCAATCATTAAGTTTGAAAAGATCCATAAATTTTCCAATTTTTTTCAGGAAGTATTTTGATTTCTACTCAGCTCTAGAAATGAGGGATGCTTCAAGGAAAAGGGCAAAGGTCTAAAGGCTGAACCAGCCTACCTTAATAAAATGCAGAGCATTACTCCCGCCCAAGTCTGCCTCTTAGTTTTGTCTACAAGTGCAGCCTGGTCATGCCTGGTTGTACCTAGCAGCCTGGGAAGTGTAGTAAAATAGTGTGCAGCACATTTCTTCTAACACAGTTCATTGACTGCCATGGCACTTATGATAATTTCTACAGTTTAGCTTCTTAAAGGGATTTTTGTGTACAAAGTATACTGGTCAAGGAGTAGGTGTTATTTGGCTTGAGCCTTGATTGCAGAGATTCCCCAGGAAGGAAAAATGAAGTACATCTGGGTTTTGGAATAGCCTGAGCAAGGCATAGGATGTGCAAGGGGTATGGGAGGGATGGCAGGGAGATCAGTGTGGCCGAAGTGCCAGGTTCCCTGTGGAAAGTAGGAAAACGTGAGCAGGGAAGGGAGGAGCTGAGCTTGGGGCTTGTAGTATGGAGTTGATCCTGAACTAGAGTAGAGGGTCAACTTTGAAGGTTTTAAGCAGAGAAATTATTTTTATTTCTCTAGAATTAACCCCAAATTTAAAATAAAACAGAAGATAGACACTGAGAGGGTATATTTTTTGAAAACTAAATATTAGCCTTTATATTGCAGTTGATTATTTATAAGGTGAACTATTCCCTCCCTCATATTTGACTGGTGCAGGACTCCACAGAAAACCCATCAAAGAGGATGAGCAAGAGAAGTAAAGGAAGGTAAAACTCAGGCTGGCCAAATTGTTCCTTTTTGGCCCAGTCGTATTCCATAGTGTGTTTGAGAGAAGAAGGAATCTGAGTGACTACAATTTCCTGAGTTAAATGGACCATTCAGGTAAAAATAGAGAAGAGATTGGGCCAGGAGATGGAATTTGGGATGGTATTTGACTTTTCCCTCCATCAAGTTAAAATGATTGTACTATTTAACAGAATACCAATAATATACCCCTCCCAAATAAGGAACAATTTGATTCAAAAGTTAGAAATGTAGTTTTTAAAATGTATTCTTATTGTAAATCCAAAAAAGAAATTCCTGTTAATAAACACAAATTTAATTTTGGTCCTTGATTAAAATGGGTAACTTGTACATCTCTATGACAGAGAAATCTATGTTATAAATGAAATCTTTCAGAAAAGACTGTCAATGTCTTGTTGCACATTGTACAGAATGTTTGACACTTGTAGCCTTTTACTATATTGGCTGTTTAAAAATACCTACTCAGAAATGAGTGTCAGCAATAGTCTGCATGTATTAGCATATCTAGGATCATATCTGATGTTACCAGCAACGGGAAGAGATTATCTTACTGGTTTGCTTCTGTCACTTTTTCTAAAATAAAATTACCCTTTACTACTATTAAAAGCAATTAAAAAGAATTAGAACTGATTAAAATCTTGTTCAAATTTCTTCCCTTGTTGGAGACACTATTAACTGTAATTAAGAAAAGTGAATGTGTGTGTGTGTAAACTATGAGTCCTTTTGTGTGCATTTAAATATGCATATTCATATCTGACATTCATATAGTATTTTTACAGTGTGTTCATATCCATTATCTTTTAAAATGTATACAGTAACTCTATGAGCCAGGAATTACCAGTATGTTTGAAATAAATTATCAGGAAGTTAATTCACTTACTCATGATCTTACAGTGATTGAAGAGCAGGGCCCACTATAATGCTGATCTAACCCAAGTAATCTTCCTAAGAAAATTATTATTGAGATCTTACTTCTTAAGCTAAGAGTCAAATGCTTGGCTTCAGATTGGTCATAATATTTGGAACTGGAAAGATACCAGAAACTCTGGAACATACTGTTACTGCAATTACACCCCAGCTGCCTTCATTATTAAACTTTTTATGAGTGTTCTTTTTATGGCTCCTTCAATAAATCTTAAAGATACACAAAGAAGAAAGAGGGTAGGATAACTTCAATTCAAGTTTTGTCAAAAAAGAATTTATTGCTTGTGATACCATAATCATCATATTACAGGCACTATTTTTTTAAAAAAATCATGTTCTGTCCTCAACGGGGATAAAATCATGCATTTATACAAGAAACAGTATAAGTAGGAATTATATATACCAGTATAATAAAACACTACATTGAACCACGCAGACTTAAAATAAAGCAAGTAGAAGTTAATTAAATCAAGCACAGTTGGTTTTTTGGGGGGCTTTAAAGGTTTGATTTTACAAAGAGAACGTCCCCAGAGGGGAAAGGCTCATAAATAAAAACAGAATTTAGAAGCAGATGCTGGTCTAAAACCTCTAAATTCTCTCCTTAGATCATGTTATACGATAAGCAGTCTATAGGTATGGATGGTACTTATTTCTTTATAGAACTGCTTCTATAGGGCTGCAATTTATAGGGTTCTGTCTTTAATTTAGACTGAAGGTCAGTATGAGAAACAGCCACATGAAATCTATGACTTTGTTTTTTCATTTTATTATTCGGTACTTCTATAAAGTTCCAAGTGAAGATTTTCTTTTATATTTTATGCTGCAGAAATTTTGCTCTCCTGAGAAGTGGCATTCTGATACTGATAGAACCACAGGTCATATTTTTCTTTTTTTGTGTCATTGTCAGAAAGCTCAGAGAAACACCGTTGGCCCTTATGATTAGCATATTTACATTTCCTTTTCCTTAGTTTTATATTTTTCTATTTCCATTTTAGGAAGTTACTGTTCATATATTTTGTTGTAAGCGGCCTTGGGTCCTTTTTTGAAGAGAGGCTTGAGTATAAAAGGAAAGTGATAAGAGTAAAACAGGTAAACTCTCCTTCCAGACAATCTGCTACTGACTTCTGGGGGTACTAAGGGCTTGTAAG
The DNA here is from genome assembly GCF_000247695.1 of Heterocephalus glaber. Next base: position 9,305,870 of record NW_004624779.1, on the reverse strand, counting down.
TCCCAATGCAGGCTGACCCTCGCAGATACTGGAGCTGGAAGGGGATCGGAGGGGCTAGAAAGGCGAGACAGCAGTGATGTCACCTTGAGGGCACTGCCTGGTTGGGCTCTTTGCCTCTGTTTATGAATTTCCTGCTCAAAGGGAGTTTTTCAAAAATGTGCTGCTTGGAAAATGGTAGGGAAAGGATCCTGAAGGGAAATGTCTAAAGCAGGGTTGATGGACTAAGGATGATCACCCTCTCTTTCCACTAGGAGGAAGAAGGTTGTATTTGAGCAATATTTTCTTTTTCTATGCACATGATAAGTAAGTTACCGGAAAGAAAAGAGGCCATTTGCAAAGGGAAGTATCAGGAGAAAGGTATTTTCTCTACCATGATCTAAGTGTGTTGAGAGCATAATAGCAATCCCCATTTATGCCTTTATGGGCAGTAACACAGGCTGTCGGTGTGGTGTGTCTACCCCAAAGGGACTATCCCTCTTTAAAATTTGACTGAAGTTCAGTAATTTTTTCCACAAAATACAAAATAATGTAGTACATTGTCTTTATTATCTATCATTACAGGTTAGTTTAACACTTTTCCTTTTTTTACAGATGATGGGAATGAAGGGTAAAAATGTGTTCAGCATTTTGCAAACGTTCTTTGTTACACACAAACACACACAATGAATAATAGAAAAGAGCATACAGAAGAATTAAAAAGATGTTGAAATCGGACAGGCTGCAGTTCTAATCAATCCATGGAAATGCTGTGAAACTTTTAAATAATGCTAGCAAGTCGGATATATTGTCATATACAGGTTGGTACATGCACCGAACAGTACAGCTGCTTTCTTTGGCCTCTATTTAATTTACCATATTATTACTGTTATTATTTTGAGTATGCTACTCCCTTTCTTGGCTTCTGAATCTGACCATATGGGCTAGACACAGGGCTCCAGTTTAGGACAAGGTTAGAGAATCCCAATGCCCCTAACTATGGAAAAAAAATGTATGTAATGACCTTGGGAACTCCCAGAGCAGAAAGGTTTTGGTGATGAGAAAGGCTGAAAGTTTCCTATTTTTTAGAGATTATTGTCAATCAACATCTGCTTTGGGGAAGAACCAAAAAGATGGGAAGTGGATAGTCAGGTACTTGGTATAGTCTTTCACATGATTGAGCACATTGTGGTGAGCAGTGGGAGAGAGAGGGGGCCTAGTAGTTATTTGATGGTAGGGGATTTTTACAAAAATCCCTCACCTGATTCTTACAAAAAGTTTCTGCACTTTTTCAACAGAACAGAAACTGAACTGAATATTCATGGAGAGGACATGAGGATTTGCGTTTGCGTGGTGTAGGTTTTAAGACAACATTAACCTCTGGGTAGCTCTAGTGGCTGTGTTTTTCTATTAAGAGAAGGGTCTGATCATCAGTGCAGAGAAGCATAAAACTGATTTGAAACATACACACTGGGGGATCTAAAATGTTTCCAACAAATTACAGTTTGTTCCCTCTTCTAAAAGATATAATAGTTCTTCTTTTGGTGCAGACAGCAGTGATAGTTATAAAAAATGCTAAATTTTATAATCTCAATTCAAGCACTACATTGAAAAGGAAGCAAATTAGTATAATTCTTTTTTCTTTCCAAACTGAAGCATGAACATACATTAGAGGCAAAAGCAATGAGAAAAACAGCAGGACGGCAGGCCCCTCCACTGTTAGTTAAGACCTGCAGTAGGGGACATAACTTACTCCCTGCTTCAGTTCTTCTTCCTACAGAAAGATCGAATCAATAACAGTTAGATTACCCAGGGTTCCCATAAGAGCATCTACACAGTGTGAAGGAAGGCAAGATGGAGGAAATGTCAACATAGGTATGAAGGTAGGTCCAGGCCTCCGCTACTTCAGTGATTGTACATCCAAGCCAAGTAGATATTTGAGACTACTGGCTCATTCCTTTCCTCCATGTTTCCAACCATCTCTCAACACGATCTGTCTCTCTAAACTCATGTTTGTATATCTTGGTAAAAAAGCTGTACTCAGTTGGCCCAGGTTGGTACCAAGATAGTAGGTGGTCAATAGACAACTATCCCAACATTACAGTAACAGAAGCTATAGGAAGACCAGCAGAGGGCATTTCCCAAAGTTTCCTGCCATTCAGTTAAAGGTAAGATGAATTTGGACCTCTTCATCTGACATGTTTGGAAAGGGAAGCAAAAAAGAGCTTTTCTGTCAGATCAAATCAGACCATAGGCCAGAAACAGCAGCAACTTATCAATGATCTAGTTCTATCTTACTATAAATTATACAAAACTCCTTGAATTCTATACTTTATGTGCCTAATGCACTAAAATGTAAATTTTGTGAAGTAGTGATAAAGCATTCCCCAAGTGGACACTGATGATAAAGAAAAAAGGATGAAAAGTGGAACAAAACAATAAAGAAAACAAAAGAAAGAAACATTACAAGTGTAGTGCCTGGGAACAGAGGATGCAAAATTATTTGCTAAAGAAAGGAAAGAAAAACTAAAAAGAAATAGAAAGAAAGAAAAAATAAAGAAAAAGAGAAGCAAAGAGGGAAGAAGGAAAGAAAGAAGGGAAAGGAAAAAAGAAAGAAGGAAGGACAATACAGAAAAGACCAGTGATGGTGTGTTGGGGATACTGTATAAGGGGTATGTATGAATTAAAAGTCAGGGCATCTTGCCTTACAGTGAGCTGCCTAGGGACATTTCCTTCATTTTTCTCCTATCAGAAGCTTTAATTCTGATAGTTTGATCCATTTGTGGCAATTTCAATCCATTTTGTTTCATGTTTGCTCATCTTGGGCAGGATGACCATGAAGCAGTGATAATTCTACCAGGCCAACTGTGGACATGTGGCCATAATTCATCTACTTTTGCTTTGCAAAGTAATTTAGTGGTACTGATGAAGGAAATAAGGGTTTACTGAAGGAGGACTGTCACTTCCAAAGTGAATAATAGATTACAGCACTCTATAAAGGACTTCTATAGACCACCTTGTTAAATAGTCTTCTACAACAGTAAGGAAATATTCCCATTTACAGTTTATATTTGAAATCTGTAGAAGTCATGTGACTTGTTATAGCTATACAAATGGGACCAAATACTGAAATAAACAAAAATTAATCTTCTTAATAAAACTGTAATCACCAAGATTGTTTAGTGGCTATTTCTTAATTTTCTGAATTGGACATTAGCCTCTGTTCAATTTAGTTAGAACTGTTGAAAGCTATTTCATGTAAGACACTTCTAAATAAATCCAGTTTTATCATTTTTAGGGACAACATAAAGATCAAGAACTAGAAATAGGTCAAGAGGTTGCTCTATGAAGGGCATTAGCAATTCAGTGCCAGGAAATGGATCAGAATAAGCTCTGTAATTGACTGCTACTCTTTCATGGGTCCAAGAAATGGTTCCATATCTCAGTTTGCAACATTTTGGGGGGAAATCACATATAGTTACTGTATAGGTAAAGCCATCACACATTATATGCAGAAAAATTTATAAATGCTTCAGTTGTAGGTTTATTTGAAATGTCTTACCTTTAGGAGCTTCATGAGACCTTCTAACTGGACCATTAGCTCTCTCCGGCTCTCCTGGAGAGCAGACATTCTCTGTTCCAGCTCGTCCTTGCGCTGTCTAAGAAAGAAGCAGTTGTCATCAGAAACAGCATTCAACTCACTGAGGTGAACACATTTTCCAGTTTTGTAGATCAGCGGACTTTCTGAAAAAGGGAATCTCCAGCTTTTTGATCTGGTTACCAGGCGTAACTGTCTTTACATGAATGGACATTTGCCTCTTGAACTGTACTTTTATTTGCTAGAAGTTATACTAAATTTAAACAGAATTAAAATTCTTTTTAACATTTCCATCCTCCTATGCTGAGTTAAGTAATCATTTAATAAAATATTTTATGTATATTTATTATACAGCAGGCTTTGTTCTGTGCCATTGACTTCCCTTGAGGCAAAAAACAAACACCAAAGTGTCTCCGACAAGGGCCAGTCCTCCAGATCCTCCAAATCCAAGGCACCTTTTGTTAATTCATGGAAAATAAGGTTTACTTTAGTATATGAAGCCTGGTGTAAAAATGTATATTTTTAATATGTTCCATCCTCAATAGGCAAAATGGTGCCCTATTAAAATATTAATTGTACATACTGTAATCTATGTAAATTATTTGGTTTGGGTTTGATTTAATAAAGTCAGAATAAGGGAGTTCCTACATAGTTGTTCTACAACTGAAAGTAATATATGAGGTTTGTGTTTGTTTAATTTAATTTTGTTTTGCTGAACTTCTATTAAACTCTCAGCAAGAATGGACACCATTAAGGACAATATACTGTACCATTTATGTTGACACTAAGAAGTACCAAAAATATCTTCAAAAGGGGAAAGAATTAAAAGTGTGGAGAAGAATATTAATAGGCTACATTTCTGAAGTTATGTACACTTCCAAATTAATTTCAAGTCCATTATTTTATGGTCATTAGTGAAAAAGTAATGTACACATTCTTTTACTTGCCCCAAAGGCTTCTGTTTGAAGTTGAAATATTAGAACTTCTACTCTAAAATGTGTGGATGCCTCAACCACGTATGCATTAATGTGTGAATGAACATAGCTAGTCTCCATGGCACAGACACCATATTAAGTGGAGCTATAGCAGGGTCTATGAAATGAAAAACTGACAATATAAAAATGCCACAGTGAGTTAGGTCCATGACTCATTCAGTTGAAAGATGTTTATAGGAGGACAGGTTAGGGGTATAAATGAGACACTTTTGGTTTGCTTTCATGTAGGCTTTCTCTATGATGAATTCTGAATTTAAAATTTATAAATATCTCAGTCCTTTCTGAATATATTTATGTTTTTGCCCCTTACAGCTTACTCCTGTAGCAATTTTTCCTTTAATTTCCTTTACAACTGCCTCTTCTCTGAATCCAGAGAAAGGGGAACATTGTAATTTAAAGCTTTTAGTGGTATCTTATTTTAGTCTTTGTCTCCTTGGGTTGAAGCCTTCCAATATTGTATGTCTTTCAAAAATATTCCTCAATGACAAATCCTTAGCTGTTTTTCTTCAACTCATGGTGTTCCAAGTACATCCACCGTAGGACTTGAGACAAAAGTGGATAACATTTCTTATGTATTTCTAGTTTTTTTCTTAATGCTGCTGTATAATTGTTGGCATTTTGGTCACAGGAGCACCTTGACAAGTAGGTCAAAGCCAAATCTTAATACTGTAAGTAAGAAATACTAAAAGAGGCCTTTAAAAGATATTAGAAAAATTTAAGTAGCATTAATTTAGTATTAGCCAACATTAAACAGTCTTAATAATCTTATTGTACATTTATCTCACAGTAGTAATCTCTTAAAAATAGCATTTAATTCAATTAAAATTATTTAATAGTGCCTTTACTGTATTCAATCTTATATATTAGTGTTTGTCAAATGTGAGTCCATTAACAAATATGTGGTATAGTCTCCACCATTCCTAGGAGATACGAGAAAATAAAGACTTAACAGTAATTTTATTTTCCTATAGTTAAATGTATTCAGTTATAAAGGAATGCTTTTAGTTTGAAGTTCTGTTGGATTATTTCTAATTTGGTATGTGTGTAAAAGCCTACTTTCTTCTAGGCTAATGTTGGGAGAAATGGCAATATCTTCATATAGATTATATATAAAACAGTAATATATATCCACATTAATTTCCTGACTTTAAGGTTGGTACCATGGTTAAATAAGATTTTTTTCTTAGAAAATATACCCATAAATACTTAATGGTGAAAGGTTATAATGTCTGCAACTTTTTAAAAACTTCCATGAATCCCAGTTTCCTTATTTATAAAAGGAGTCTAATAATAGTATCTATCTTCTAGGTCTAGGTCTGTTATAGCTATTATATGGCACAGCATATGTAGAGCTTAGTGTATAAGTGTCAAAGTAGCACACAGAAATGCCTATTATATAACCATGTCTGAGCTGGAAACATGGCTTTCTGTTTTTTTGTGGCTAAAGTAAAAAGGGAAACATGCCCACTTAGAAGGTCATAGAGATTTTAAGATAAAAATAAAACAATGGATTCATGAAAAGCAAAGTTGCAATGACTTCTTGCTCTCTCCTACCCCCAGGTGAAAGGCATTTCTCTTGTTGATAAGAGGCAGCTGGGAAGGATGTAATGGCGACCTCTGTGACAGCTACAGTAAGGAGTTCCTATGGCTTGGTTCATGGATGGATCTCCTGTGAACCAAGGCCAAAGTCACTTTGTAAGGAGCTACTGTTTGGGAACTGTATGAAAGTCTGAAATATACCCAGAACAGGGTGTCTTAATCAGGATATCTGTGAAATTTCCCATTGTGAATATGCTTAGCATAGAATAAGTGGTTTATAAGTATCTAGAACTATCCTTCAAGGAAGAGTAGTTCTTCCTTCAGGTGGAAGAAATGTGTAGAATATGGAGGCAGGCAAGCAAATCAGCTGGGCCACCTGATGACAGGGAGGGCCAATGGCATAGAAGTTTCTGGAAAATCCGGACTCCTTAGCATAGCTTTGGCTCAGCGGGGGTCCTGGGATGCCCATAAGTCAGGGCCAGGAGAATTATCATGCTGTTCCAAGGAAGGAAGAAATATCAGTTGGAAGACACATCATCAATGACCCAGGCACATCTGGACAATTTCCTAGACTACACTCAAATGGACCAAAATGCTTTCAAAAGCAAAAGCTAAATGGGGGAACCCTTGAAAATGCTTATGGGAAATTTCTAGTCATCATCCCTCCAATAGAGAAACAATGACTGATGGAAGAGACATAAAAAGCACTTAAGGCAGAGACAAGAAACTGCTCTGATCCTGAGAGATGAATGACTATTTCCATGTTGGCTTTTTCTGTTACATTTCTGTGCACTTAGATTTAACTTTCAACTAAAGTTGAGAGTGAAGGACCTAGATGATCCTATTTCACAAAAGACTGTCAAGCAGGCATTTCCTTCTAAATGCCTTTATGAAGATAATATGAAACATCAACTTTTCCTTTTCCTTTCCACCTCTTCTAGGTAATAGTGTAGTCAAATGTGCAAGAATTTCTAGTACACCTCATTGAGGGTAGGACAGCAACCAGATAGGTTGAGATGGAAGAATTTTTGTTCCAGGGGCCGGGGATTTAGCTCAGTGGTTCCGTTGCCTGTCTCGAAAGCACAAGGTCCCGAGTTCGATCCCCGGTACCAAAAGAAAAAAAAAATTTGTTCCATTAAGTGATTTTATTATTCAAAAGTGTAAAGTAACCTCTTCACATTAAGCAACCTGTACGAGCTGCAAGTTCTGCAGATCTCCTTTCCACAGGTGAAGCCTTTGATGTGTCTGCCTCTGTCACAGGCCTAGGAGAGGCACAGTGGATCCCAGCTGGACAGCAGGCAGGGCCAGTGCTCAGGTGTTAATACATCTGAAGAGTAGGGCTGGGATAGAATCCCTAGAAGCAAGCATGGCTGCAACCAATAGGGACTTGTTATACAGTGACACTAGTTCTGATAATGGTTTCAGAGAAGAGGCATCTGTACTTACTACACAAAGTATGATTCAGAGTTATGCAGTACCTGGAATGTACTTGATGCCCAGTAGAAACAGAAAATGTAATTCTTGCTAATTAAAAGTGCTTTGTGAGAGATCAGTATGAGAGTTCTGTGGGGGAATGTCTTTGAATTTATTTTTGTGTTGCTTGCTACACAAATACAGTTGAGCATCTGCTATATTTAAGGTATGGTGCTAAGTCAGCACCATGGGGTTTGGCTACACTTTGCACCATGGGAGTAGTGGAGGAGACTACAATCCTCACCCAAGGTGGGCTGCTTTCTAGCTTTCTGACTCTGAGAAGTGCACTGAAATTCAGGGATTAGTCAGATGACCTTCAATTCCTTCCAACTCGAATGTTCTATGATCACAAACTAGATAAGATGAGGCTTTTTCATTCATTTGCAGAAGAAAGAGGTACGTCATCTGTTTTTAAAGACCTATATGTAAAGCTATTAGGGATCCAGATTTAGAGAAAAGTAGATTTCCTTTTATGGGTTACATGTAAACTTGAGAATTTAGAAATGTATAGCAGTTGTTTAGCTGTTTATGTGCTTGCTTTGCTGAGCATTTGTGACATAAACACACTGCTGATAATGCAAATAAAAAGAGCTGAGTTAAATTTTTTTTCAGTGAGCGATGATGTTTGTGATTTAAAGAATATTGTTTCCTTTTCTATGTGTCTAATAAATGAATAAAACATAAATTTCAAATTGCCCAAATCTCTTCAATTAGGTGTATGCTATTAAAAAACAAACAAATGTCAGCAGTTATAGCGGCTAAGGACTGTTTCCTGGCTGGACACAGATGTGTTAAAGACCTCAAATGTCTGTATTCCCTATGATGACTGGGCAGCCCTTCTTACCTGAGGAGCCGGAGCTCTGCCAGCAGCGTGGGGTTCTGCTGTGCCTTTTCTGGAGTGGGCTGAGAAGCTTGCTCATGCTCAAGCCGAAGCCTCTGGATCTCCTGTAAGATTTCTCTTGGGAGAGAGGAGAAAGGTGAGAAACCAGGGTCAGCTAACTTCTAGGACACTAACATCTGAGCAAGTCTGGGCCCCAGTACAGAGAGAGAAGGGAGCATCCTGTTTGTAGAGGCAGAACCAACCTTCACTAACCAACAGACTGTGTTTCTGAGGTTAGGCTGGAGCTGGCTTGGTGCTGTGGGTGAGGGACAGGCTGATTTCATCTCCAGCATATCCAGCACCACAAAGAAGGCTCTGCAAGATGTCCCTGAGAATTAACACCAGGACCTAGCCATCTCTCTAGTAAGTCATGTAGCGCTGTAGTAATGTGTCCAACTTTGATGAGTGCATTGCTTAAGAGACAAAAATGTATCTTCCTATTATTTATGATCACACTCTGACACCATAAAGTGCCTGCAGCTACCAAGTAAGAGGTGCTTAGGGGGAAAATAAGAATAAAGGGTGCTTGTTACACAAAACTAAATAACCTCATTCTCTCACCAAGAATGAAATTCTTCTCACTGAATTTATCTGTGAATCCCCATTAGGCAAAATTCTTTCTCTTTTTTCCTATCATTTTTCAGCCTTAACAATGGATCTCAATGAAGGAATCCTTAGAAAGAAAGTGCTTTTAAAAGGATTCACTGTAATTGAGTCTGTGACATAGAATGCTATTCCTGTGACCTCTGTCACTGGGTGAGACATGTCCGCCTATTATTGATGTTGGGGCCTGGGCTGCCCTGCATTTGGGTGAACATCAGCCTGGCCATAAATGATATGCGACCAGCACAAGGCAAATTATCCCTAAGTGAATAAGAAGCCATTAAGCAAGGTTATAAGTCACATATTCTTGGATGTTGTGGGTATCAGTCGCCTACGCTGGAAAATGCACAGGACAGAACAAAGCATGAGGATAGGAGGTAAACTGGGTAAGCAAGTGAGATGGCTGATTGTACATCTTTATGGGATACAATATGGTAATCTGATATATGTATGCAACATGTAATGATCAAATCAGGATAATTAGCATTTCTTTGTGTTGGGACCCTTTAAATTCTCAGTTGGAATAACTGGTACCAAAATACATTTAGTAAGGGGTAGGTTCTTGTGTTCTATATAGCACAGTAGGAGGAAGACTATAGCTTATGATAATTTTATTACATAATTCACAATAACCAAAAGAAAGGAGTTTGATGGTTTTGCATTGGAAATGCTGACTTATAGCTGCCTGCTTCACAAACACAGTGAAATCAGAAGCATAATTACCGTGAATATTACATTTTCCACAGGTATGGGGAGAAGGGTGGACTATAAGTGGGTGGGCTTCCGTCTTTTTTGGACTCCTTATTGTACAAAGGGTGAAATCTTTCTTTAAAAGAAATCATCCATAGAAACCCATCTCCCATGTCAAGCAGTTATGAAGGAGCTTCTGTAATAAGAAAGGGGACCACTATGCTGCTCTCCAGGTGCTTCTGCTGGGTTCCCAGGCTACCAAAGAGCTCAGCTTGAAAATAAGAGAACTGAGGTTTCCATGATTTCCTCTAATACCAGCATCCTGGCATTTTATGCCTCCCGTCATTTCTCCTTGTAGGTGGCAGAGACAATGACAGAGCCACTTAGCCCAAGAAAGGAAGAGAGAGAAGCAGGTCTGGTAAGAAAAAAAATAATGAAAAATACATAATGTACACTGGTAGAACTGTGCTGTCTTCTTTTATGTATTTTTATAACCATCTTATGACATGCAGGTACTACTATTGTCTCTGTTTCATGAATGAGGAAATCAAGGCACATATCAGTTAAAAGACTTTCTCAAGTTCAGTAACAATTAGGTGATCTGAACTCAGGCTAGGTAGCTCCAAATCCAGTGTATCAGACTGTCTTGGTTTCTGGTATTTAATGTGATTGATTTAGCCTAGGCAGGCTGTGACTAATACAGTGTAATTTGAAGAGTCCTCTTACTCTTAACACTAACCTCCTGAACACTAGGGCTCCTGAAGGGTTCTAAGGAAACATTGTCTTCTAAAGGTTATTATCACTGACATGTTACTACAGTATGGATCTTGTATGACCCCCAAAGGCCCACATGTTAAAGGCTTGGTAGCCAGTGCTATTAGGAGGGTAATGGGACTTTTAGGAGGTGGGGCCTAGTGGAAGTAAGTTAGGTCATTGGAAGTGTGTCCTCCTCTCTTATGCACTCTGCATAAGATGTACTGTACTACCTTATTCCCACCCCTAAGTCCTGACTTTTTTCCTCATTTGATATTAGGACAGATGGAGAGGAAGAAGGAATGAACAACAAAGTGAAATAAAAGAGAGTCACTAGTGAAATCTGGATTGTGTGAAGATTACTCGTACAAAGTCTGGAAGCCCTAATAGAAAATTTAAAAGGGAGTAATAGACTCTCATAAAATAACATTCCAGAAATATTTATTCTTTTGTCTAGCATTTCCTGTTTTGGTTTTTTTTAATCCAATTTCTGGCATCATCTATTTAACATAAGTTCTCATCACTTCCCAGCTTCTAGTTAACCCTTTATAGATACAATCTGCATATTTAATAAGCTAATTATTTTACCATAAATATGCAGACAGTCTGTCACTTACCTGATTACTTCTGTCTATTATGAAAGGATAAAATTCAAATTCTCTGGCCTAGTGTAAAGCCTTATATATTGACAATTTCCTTTTACTTTTTATCTCAACTCACTGGGCATTAGTCTAGCAATTGTCTTCATCACTTTTCCCCGGATCTATGTGTAATTGTACCTGTAACTATGTCTTCCACTGCCTAATTGAACTGTCTTGAAAAGTTCAGCTAAAACTCCGCATTCTCCATCAAGTTTATCCAACACAACCTAGAGCACAATGGTGATGAAGCGAGTCATTTGGCTGAAAAAGGGTAGAAACGACATTTCAACTTTTAATTTTAATCTGTACAGTGAGGATGACAATAGTCACCCTATTACTCCAAATAGTTGTTCTGAGGATGCGATGAAACACTACACAGTTGTAGTAGTGCATTATACATATATGATTGTCATTATTGTCTCCCCAACACCTCAAAAGAAAGACCCAGGTTTCTCCTGTGCCTGGAAGCTAGAGTTGTGTGTTAATAATCTGAACTTTGGACCTTTCCTCATTGGAGAGCTCCTTTGTGGTTAGAATTATAGTACATGGAATCACAGTTGTATGTTTTAGAGAAAAGAGACTAAGAGTTGGGAAAGAGGGTACTGATGATTTCTGTGAGAAGTTCTAAATGAAAGCCAACTTGTTCTTGAGAAAGAGGCCTCACCTTGGGTACAGCTTAATCAGGCCTTCAGCTGGCATAGTCTTCCAGTTCTAGATCAGACAATACATTTTCCCTCATCCTTGCCCCCTTTCTCCTTTAGCTCTTTCTGTTGACTATTATAAGACACTCACTGATGTATTTTACATCCATGAATTCTGACTAATTTTGAATAACTTTTTTATACTACGTGTTATAGGTTTACTTTGTTGAATAAACAGAAAAAAAACACGACCTACATTCCAATTCTAATATTTGCTAAGGTTTTGTTCTAAAGGAGTTGAAACTCTAGATTAAATCAAGAATTTAAAGCTGGCCCATTTTTCTTTTCTTTTTCTCTCTTTCCATGCCTTTTCTGGTACCTGGATTGATGTAAAGCAACATGTGAAAATGGCGCTTATATTTTCCTTCTTCCTATAACAGGTAATGGTCATAGAGCCATTCCAGGGACCTAGGTGGTTCTTCTGCATTATTCATTTCAAATGCTTAGGCTGCCTGACTCTGCTCCCATTTCACACTGGCTCCAGAAGTGCCCCTTTCCTTTCTTTGAATTGTTTCTCCTACTAGATTTTAAATGTCGTTGATCATTTGAAATTGCTCCCTTCTCTCAACACCTTTCCTGACTTAGCAGGATTATTTTCACTCAGTGGATATAATAAATGTTCTATAAAATAGAATCAGCAGTTTCACAGATTTGCCACCATCTGGAACAAATTCCAATTTGTTTGGCTATTTTTGACCTAATTCTTCACCTTGCTTCCACTTTCTGCCTTCTTAATTCTTTCTGCTTACTACTTGGCAAATTGAGGGGGGTCACACATAACACTTCTTTTTAGGGGGTCAGCATAGTTTTAGAGACTCTGAAGTCATGATGTCACATTTATTAAGATATTTTAATTTTACTTTGTGTCCTAATGACTGGAGCCAGGTCTTAGGAAGATAAAGCCAAAAGTCATTTTGCTAGAAAAAAAATATGAAAATGTGTCAACAGAGTCGATACTTACCTTTTAACTTTTATCTGTAAAACTTTAAAGTATATTTTGATAATTTATCCCAAAGTTCTCAGGTCAGGCTCTCCAGGCAGAAAATAATTATCATACTCTTTTCCTTTACTGCTATAATCTCAAAAGTGACAGCAGTGTTTAAGAATGGGATTGAACATTAAGATAGTTTGGCTCTATTCTTAGAAATATATAATGTACAAGTTTTTCCTATGATGGGCTTACTCAGGACTGAGTTTCAGATGTGACTCAGCCATTCATTATTTTATCATTCAGCATATACTTAACGAGCATCTGCAATATTACAGGCATGGTTCTGGGACACAGAGGGAATTTGGCATGGCCTTTGTTCTTAAAGAATTCCCATTTTAAATCAGAAAAGACAAACAATAAACAAGGAAGCAAACACCTACATAAGATAATTTCAGATAGTGATAGGTAGCGCATGCACACACACACACACACACACACACACACACACACACACACAGAGGACCTAACAGACAGCTGCTGGAATAGGAAGTAGTGGGCAAGATTAGATGGGAGGTCTTTAGGAGGTGACATTAAACTGAGACTTGGTTGATGAGGAAACATCCTGCTGGAACCTACAGGAAGAGTTTTCTAGGTTGAAAAGAATGATCAAAGCAAAGGGTGTAAGACAGGAAGAAGCCACAAGAGGCTGGAGTGTGATGAGCAAGTGGAGCTGTGGCTGAAAGGCAGGTAGTCGGCAGGAGAGGTAGGACCTTGCGGATCATAGTAATAAGAGTGGATTTTAAGCAAAGTGTACTGGAAACTCATCATATGATTTTCATAAATAACATGATAGAATTTGTTTTAAAAAATGACAGGTTGGACTGGGAGCTGGTGGTAGAGATGAGGTGAACAGGTTTCAGATTTGCTATGAATCAATCTGTCGAACAGAGAGAGGACCTGCTGATGGAGTGGACATGGAGATGTTTGTGTTGAACAGTTGGGTGACAGTGTTGTTGATCTAAGTTCCTCTTTTGTTTGGGTCCTTACAGGAAGCATCTCAGGTGAGTCTTCTGCTTGTAACTAGTTGTCAGAAGAACACTGCCTGGTTCCTAGGAAGGCCATACTTGTTCTACAGCTTGTTATAGAAATAAATGTGTCAGAAAAAGGGAAGCAAGACTATCTAGAGGACGGTCGTGTATAGTTTTTAAATGAAGCTTCTGTATATCTAAAGAGGTAAAAATCAACTTTTCAGAAGCCAACTTTCTGTAAATATGTACATACAGTGAAAATCATGGAGATTTTAAAACACAGCTGTACTGATGAACACGTAAATTGATGAAAAAGCCAACACATCTATAAAGCCTTACCTGTTCTTGTTTTCTAGTTCTGCAATCAGCTGCCTTTGTTGCTTATTTGCATCAATGGTGAAGGAGATGTCAGGAGCACTTCTCTGTTGAGTTGGCTGCTGTAAAATATGTAGTTTACATGATTTAACATTGGGAATGTGAACCCATGTGTGTTTGGGAAGACAGGAGTCATTAGATATGCAAACAAGGAAGAGGAATCTTTCTAGCAAAATAAATGAGGGAAAACACATAAAATTAAATTGCTATCTCTTTCAGAAGAACCAATTTTTTTTTCCTGCAGATCTAGAACAGTGGAAAAACAGAACAGAATTCTTTGGGAAGCAAATACACAAAACATAGGAAAAATTGCTTTTCAGCTTCCCGATTTGAAGTCTTTGGGAAGCTATTTCATTCTTGCAATCCTATCCCCATTGCAATTATTCTCTCAGTGTAGGTGGGTTTAAAACCATTTTATTGTTAAGATGGCTCTTTCTGTAGAATTATTGTTCAATCATTTAAAAAAATTATTAGTACATGTTTGTAATACATAATAATTACAATTATCATGGGGAGTTGGAACATGTACATAATAGATCTTAATTCTTTTTTGTCTCTTTTCTGATTTTTCTCCTGATCTCCCCCTCCCTCCCTGCTCCTTCCATCATTTTTATAGTATATTTCAAAATAGCTAGAACAGAGGATCTTGATTCTTCTCAACACAAAGAAATGATGAATATTTGAGATGATGGATATGCTAATTACTCTGATCTAATTATTACATATTATATACATGTATTAAAATATCACACTGTATTCCATAAATATGAACAATTGTGTATCAATTTAAAAAATATATTTAAAAATTAAAAGTAAATTTCTGATAAAAATTTCATAGTTCTAAAGACAGTTAATAAGACTCTTTTGGTCAGCATGATTTTATGCACTTCTTTATTCCTATGTCTAATTTTACTCTAATAGATTCATATACATTTTATTGTTCTACATTTATACCACAATAACCCACTGTCCTCAATCATGAAACTAGTTTTAATAATTGATATATATGGAGCATAGCTTTCTTCATTCTCACACACATACCATAAAAAAATCATAATATTGGTATATGTGGATTTATTCAAAATATTGGTGTACGTGGATTTATTTATGTGGGCTTATTTGGCATTGCTTTATACAATGAGATTAGATTAGGTACACCTCTCTGTGTCTTGCTTTTTTCCTTATTTTGCTTGTACATTATAGAAATTCCTCCAAGTCATTTTTTATTGTTTTATTTAAAAAAAATCACAATTTTTTTTTTTTTTACTAAGGAATGTGTAACCTGCTGCTTAAGCCAAAAGACATGGAGAAACTCAGCCTGTTTTTTAATGTCCAGAAACTGCAGATTGGTAAAAGCCTGACTTTCAAAAACACTCTTCTATGATTTTTGTTTTGTATTCATTTTTGACAAATAACTTGTGTTGCTGATGAAGAATTTTGAGGTCCTGTGTTCTACACCCTAACTTGCTTTCTATAGCTATGTTTGGCACATGGCAGCTTTGACCTGTGATCCAGGTTTTTCTTGTGATTTCACTATACAAATTTCTCTTTCTTGCATACATTATGTGTATAGACAAAAGACTGTTGATTTCAGGCATGGCTTTGCTGTTCACATTAATTGATCAGGACTTCCCAAAAAAAATCATGCAATGAGTGGGCCCAGCAATATAACCAGAATACCCTAAGCTATGATTTTGCTGTACTAGAATAGTAATTAAAAAGTGAAAATATGTGAGCAGACCAAACAGCAGCAGCAACTATTCAGCTCTGTTACTGTAGCAAGGAAATAGGCATACATAATTTGTCAACAAGGAAGGTGGTAATATTTTAATAATATTCTAACACTGAAATTTGAATTTCATGTAATTTTTTCTTGACCAAAATATGATTCTTCTTTTGATTTTTCTTCAATAAAAAATGTAAAAATTTCTCTTAGTTTATATGTATAAAAATGAATTGGATTGGGTTGAGTAGTATGTTGATCTATGAAGGGTTAAGAAATTTCTTTTTATTTTATTTTTAAATCAATAGTAGCCAATGTAGGGGAAAAACAATATCAAGCCATAAATAATAAGAAACATTATCTTTCTTTGAAGATTAAAAATATATTGCTTTTATTTGCTTTTAAAAATTAGAAGTAAGAATTTTAAGTAGTCAATAAATATAAAAAGTAATAAATGGTAGGTTAGTTCCATATAATAGGTCTTATTGGGAAAACTAAAAAAAGGAGGAACAATGGGAAATTTGAAATAGAGAAGAAAAGAAAAATAGGTAGACTAAGAGAGGCAAAAGATAGAGATAGAAAGAGTAAGAAAAAGAAGGAAAAGAAAAAGAAACAAAGGGGAGATATTAATCCTTACTGTGTCCATATACTTTGAACATGTAATTAGATTTAACTTCTTTAACTGATGGTATAGAGAGAACTAGAGACAGAAAAGAAACAGAGAGAGGAAAATAGATTTTCAGAATATTATTCATAAGAGATATAAGATCACCACACTGGAAACATATTATATGGGTTCCTGATCTTGTCACCCAAGCCCCCAAGTCTAAGAAGGACCACAGTTATACAGAAGGCACTGAGAAGCACTCAATCCCCCTATTTTTATGCAGCCATGTCTCAATTTGTAGCTATCAAGAAATCCAAGATTACATCTTTATATGGCTTTTGAAGCCAATTACACTTTAATAACTATAGGCTATGGAAGGGTCCCATATTCTTTTTTTTTTTTTGTACCAGGGATCAAACTCAGTATCTTGTGCTTGCGAGGAAGGCAATGGCACCACTGAGCTAAATCCCTGGCCCATCCAATATTCTTGAAGACCAGATCTGGCTTGCTGACTAATCATATTCTCATTTGATTGAGAAAAATGTTCACCAAATTTATTGGTTATTTTACTGTCTTTTAGGAAGCATTTCAGACTCAAGGTTTGAATTTGAGGACATTCTTATCTGGATGAAATTTCCTTAAGTTTTAGACTGCCCAAAACAGGCAAAATTGATTTATTCTTCTGTTCAATACATTTAGAAAAATTCAGCATCTACTATATAGCATATACTATGGCAGATGTCCTATAAAAATATATGTTGCTTGTCCTCAAAAGACAGATAAATGTGACTTGTATGATTATTACTGTGGGTGGGCTTTGCACACAATTCAAAAGAAGCACAGAAGAAACATGGTCACATTACAAAGTTAGGGAAGGAATATTAAGGACATGGCATTGAGTTGCCTCCTTAAGTGAGGTGGAGAAGTAATCTGTTAGACTCCAGGCATTTGCATGGTGTATTTGGAATGGCTAATCCACAGGGTATGGAGTGGTGAGGGACAGAAAGGTAGGATCCAATAGGAAACAGAATAGATCCAAGAGAAGACCACAGTGAAGAAAGATGTAGGACTTTACTACGTAAATGGATTCAAGTAAAAGACATTTGTAGCCTGGTGACATCTTCCAATTATGATTTATTTAGCTAATGGTAACATTCTTAGAATGTGATTATGAAGACATCGACAGAGGAAGAAGAATTAGTATGAGAATGTCTTCACTGTGACAGATTTACAAAGGTTGTTATATGATATAAATAGGCAAAGAACACAAGTAACTTATGTTCTTAAGAAAAAGAAAGAACAAAGGCCAGAGAAGTTAGTGTACCCCATTAGGGGTCATTAGTTCAAATGTTGAATAGAGCCAGGGAGGTGACCTAAGTGAAAGAGGGGGACCAAGGGTGGGGATTGGGGGTAAATGGTGACCCCTTGTCTTGTCCAAAGGTGGCAGAGTAATTCTACTCCAGTTGCATGCTGCTGTGAGTGACATGGACTTGGTATTGTTAGTCTTTCAAGATAAGCTGGAAATCTAGAATTTTAAGGTAAAGGATCTGATTTGTAAATGTCATGCCTGATTTTTAGGCCACACAGTACAATTTTAGCCTGCCCCAAATTCCTTTCCATCTGGATCACGGTAGTTTCTAATGCTACAATCACTGATATCAGAGAGTAATGGGTCATGGTTCCCATTTGAGATTGTTAGTTAAATGCTTGACATGAAGGGTCTGATAAAGGGGACATCCCAGGTGAGAGAGGACGGAACAGCTTCCCCATTTGCTCCCCTCCTGCTCAGCTCATTGTATTTTGTGATGCATCAATCACAACTCACCCTCACTAGTGATTATTCTGCCCTAGATTTAGTGTCTTTGCTAAATATATCTTATTTAAACCTATTGAGGAATCATAACCAGTTGTCATCCCTTTCTATAGGTCCTCGTATGGGGACAAAATTGGGTAAAGTGGGGTGTGGGGCTTCTGTTTCAATTTCAGTGTCACACTACCATAGATCTTTTGTTCCTCAAGTCTGCTACTTTCAAACCAGGAATTCACTACCAAGATGCCATAAATATAGCAACAAACACACGAACAACAAACCAGCACTGTCTTGCTAATTAGCATCAGCTCTCAAGATAACAACGGATGTGACAGATGAAATTCAAGGATGCAAGATGCCAACAGATGAATCCTTTCACTCAAAGTACTTACAGACGAGGAGGATTCTGCTGCCAGTCTTGCTGCATATCTGGCGATCAGCCTGTGTTCTTCATCAAGCCGGTTGGAACTCTCAAGCATACTGTTGAGAACCAAGAAAGGAGATTTAGACAATAGGGAAGATTAGTACATGCATATCATTGTTGGGGGTTTTGGCATTTCAGTTTTTCAATGCCAAAAATTTGCAAGCTATACAAAACCCTGTTAGGTTAATGATCCCCAGCTTGGATTTCATGATATGAACTAATCTGTGGGCAGGAAGGTCAATAATAAATCCTGTGTTCTGTCAATTCAATCATCTTACTAAGAGACCTCCAAAAAGAAATGACTTTTCTGATCAACATTTCTGGCATAGGAATACCTCATTTTAAATGTAATTTCCTTTTTTTTTTTTTGGTACCTGGGGTCAAACTTGGGACCTTGCACTTACTTGGGAGGTAGGCAGCGAAACCACTGAGCTAAATCCCTGGCCCTTGTAATTGCCTTTAATATTTTAATTTCCTCATTACACATGTAATCCATGTCCAAAATCAATGTTAGAAAATACGGAAGCAAGCAGAAAGGAAAAAACCAACTGTATTTAGCTTCCAGTGATGTCCACTGCTGGTAATCACATCCTTATATACAGTAATTTCCCCCTCTTTAGGGTGGATTGGACTTACTGACTCACTTTCAATGAATAGAATATGGAAAGAGGAATGGAATATCACTTCCAAAGGCAGGTTAAAAAGATCATGGGTCTCATGTTGGGCTTCCTCTCTTGTGCCTTCTTAGGTTGTTTACCCTGTGGGAAGCTAGCTGTGGTGTTATAAAGCAGCCCTGTGGGTAGGTCTGTGTGCCACTGACAATCACGTGAATCCGCACCAGCAGAGCCTTCAGGTAACTTTAGGGCTGGAGCAACAGCTTTGTTGCAACATCATTAAAATCCTTGAGCCAGAGGGATCTCACTAAGCCCCTGGATTCCTCCACAAAACTGTGAGATACTAAATGTTTGTTGCATTGAGCTGCTAAGCTTTGGGGTAATATGTTATACAGTAATAGATAACTAGTACAATTCTTATCTATGCTATTACTTTCCAGGAACTTGCCTTTATTTACTTCAAAAGAAGGGGAGCTATAGTTGTATTTTCCAGTGACATTGATGTTAATTTGTTTAGTGTCTCCTATAAATTTATAGAAACTATTTACACTAGAATAAGGTTGGTCTGAGTCTCTAAAACTAATCCAAGTAGAAGTATTATACACTTTCCCATTTCAGGAAAGTTAGTCTTTTGAAGCCTTTCACTGAAGACTAAGTTTTAGATGCCATTTTAAAAAGTTCTGTCAATCTTGTTAACAGATTAATTGGTTTTAGTTTCCTTATCAGTTTTTATGGTGTATATGAGGTGAGAATCAAGATTAGAAACTAGTTTTCTTCATTCCCGACATACTTATTTTCTTCTTCATTGGCTCTTACACTTTTGTTTTTACAGGAAATTTAATTTTCACGAGTATACACTAAAAATATATATTCCTATGCCTACATAAAGATTACAAGAATTATCCATTTCAAAGGCTCAGATCTACACAATAAATAGTTATGTACATGTATATTGCATATATAGTAAACATACACCACAGTGTATGTTTGTTCTAAGTAAGATGCATGCAAATCATTTCATGCATGTCAACTCTGTCACATCCAAATAGCTCTTCCACTCTTCTATGGTTGGCTGAGTCCATTACTTATAGTATTTTCTGTGGGAATTCAGATTCTTCTGTCTCCATTATCTCTACTCTTGTCTATACCCCTCACATATGTAAGCTATACCTATTTTAATCCTGAACCCTTCCACTCTGAGATTAGCCTTTTCCTCTGGGCTACAATAAATAACTGTACTATGACTGAATTTCCCTGTTTACCAATTCACAGGACCATCCTCCATAAAGAGACTCCTCTTTCCTTTTGCCCAAATGAGATAATACATGTGAAAAGCATCAAGGTATCATTATTCCTGGACATTAAATGCTCAAAAAATGTTAGTTAATACTATATTATTATTTTGCCTCTTAGGTAACCTATTTGATTCATTAACAATTCTGGTTCTTTCAAAATATCATCAACTATCTGAACCAACCAGAGCAATTCTTCTCAAGCTTTAAGTATAAACATATTACTTTAGAATTTTATGAAAAAGGCAGTTTCTAAATTCTGTAGTGGGGATAGATAGGGCTGGTTGAGACTCGAGAATCTTAATTTCTGATAAGCTTCACATGGTCCAAGAAGAACACTTTGAGTAGAAAGGATCTAGAAGATCTTGAAAATACAATGGGAAATCCAAATACATGAAGTGAAGCCAAGATGTAAACCACATGAAAGAGACCATTTTTCATGAGTACTTAATTGATATTTACATAGAATATGTGATATTTTACAAAAATTCAAAACAGAAAATTCTAGGAGAAAGGGTTCCAATCATGTGTAATATCACCTCTGAAATAGATCGAGATTTCAATCAAAACACAAATTTAGCCTTGGAATAAGGACATTTTAATAGTCAAAGGCAGAATTATTTCTGGAAAATTGAAGCATAAAGCAGACATTTGTCTTCACAAGACAATGTCTGCACTCTGTGAAGGTTAAAAATAACTAAGTTTCTTATCATAGATTCAGTAAGAAGGAGAAAGTTATACTGTCTTCGCTTCAAACATATGACAACCATACAGAGAGACAATATAGTTTGATTTAACATGTCTTTTATTTCTTTCTGCACTATATGCTTTATTCAGCAGTTTGTGCAGACAGCAGGGCTCTTGCTCCAAACCCAGGATGACGATCAGTTTACTTGAAAGTGACTTTGTCAGAAATGCTCATGTGTGTTTTGATAAATAAGTAATTTCTTAAAACTTGATAAAAATCCTCATGGTAAAAGTATCTTTTATTGTGAATGACAGGCCAGTATAAATAATATGAAGGTTATATAAAAAAAAAGCCTCCTGGCAATGTAAGATGTGAAGATATGGGATTCTGTCTAGCAAGTGATAACTCATATTCCATGCCTTTCTTCCCCCAACATAGCGTGAATGAGGGCTGGGGTGATGTATTACCCTTTTGTGCATGTGAACAATTTATGAGTCCACATGTGCCTTTCCAGTATGTTCAAATTATACAAAGGTGAATGAGGCATTCTTGTGATGAATTCCATTATTTCAAGACTTCCATTATAAATAGTTGAAAATGAATGACCAATAATCCCTAAATCATTAAAGTAAATACCAATTCCAACAGTTTCTCTAGCCCTACCTATTTGTTTTAGGACTTTATAATCAGTAATCTTGCTATAAGACTATGATGAATTAAAAAGTGGCTGCTGTGTTGACTATATGTCTGAGTAGAAAAATTCATTATTTTCCAAGCTCCTCACCTTCTCCCTTAAATGCATGGTCAGTGTCTGTTGCTAGTGATTTCAAATGGCATTCTGAGAAACCCAAGTGGCCCCAGCTGAGGAAGGGCTTACTAAATTGCGAACACAGGGTTTGTTCACATTTCTTTGATTTCTCTACGGGTCTGTTCTGAATTCTATAGTAATCCAAAAGGTACCAGAAATGCTTCTTCATTTTCCTCCAATATTTTTCTATTTGTTTTGATGAGGACAGGAAATTTATCACTAGAGATTAATCTTAAATCCCTTTTGTCTCATGTACATTCTGTTAAAATGCAGGTCACTAGAGGGAGGATTACTGCCTAAGAAGAAGGTATTATTAGTTAACACCTAAGTGAAGGATTTATGTTTCAGATGATTGCCTATCTTTTGCAGGTGGTTGAGAGTGAAATGCTATGGGGTTAGAACACTGTTCAGGCAATTAGAAGTAAATGAGCACAAAAGAGATGAGGTAGAAAGGAGTGAAGTGCTACTGGGGCCGGGGCAGTATTTCTATGGAACTAAAGAATGGGGAAGGAAATAGACTAACTCTTAAAAAGTTTAACACTGTGGCCTTTTTCCTTGCAAAAGACAGAAAATCATAAAATGGCCATCTTCATGAATAATGAAAAACTTATCATTATAATGGCTGCCTTAGGGATTTTTCAAATTCTTTTATCAAGACCTTGACTTTAACAACCCAATATGTTACAATGAAGGTCATGCATTCCATTAAATCTTAGCCTACACATTAAAAATACTAATGGCGTACAGTTTGGTGGATTCAATAGTGAAGTGACTCAATGTGCCTCGCCCCAAGTCCATATGTTGAAGTCCCAGCACTCCAGTATTTTAGAATGTGAGTAACTTTGAAAATGGGGTCTTTGAAGCATAATTAAGGTTACATGAAATCAGAAAGGTGGGGCTCTAAGCCGATATGACTGGTTTCCTGTTAGGAAGAGGAAAAGACCCTAGGCATACACAGGCAAAGGGAAAGGTTACATAAGGACACTGTGGGGAAGTGTTCAACCTCAAGCCAAGGAAAGGGGCATCAGGAGAAACCAAAGCTGATGGCACCTTGGTCTTGGAGTTCCAGCCTCCACAACTGTGAACAAATAAATTTCTGTTTTCCAAGGCCCCTGTTCTGTGATAATTTGCTATGGCAGTCTCAGTAAAGTAGTGAAAAGTGTACTTTAAAAAAATCGCCCAATATCACTTTTAGTTTGTTATTTGTTTTTAAAATCTCTATTAGTTGGTCTTGTCACATCAATGAATGGTTGGTGCTTGTCTTTGTTTACAGTTACCTCTATTTACATAAAACTTAATATAATTTTCCTTTTCCATCTATTTTATACTCCTAAACCGGAGAGTACTAGGGGCTACTTTATATAGGTGATTTTTAAACAGTGAAAATATTTGTTTTATTAGTAAAAGAGGTTTCTGAGAATTTGTAAGGATTTTATTTAGGGTGAGAGGGAATTTTATCCCCAGGGCACTATCAATGTTCTGTGACACCAATAGATACTTTTCAGGCACCTACTGAGTGTCAGGCACTATGTTAGGTGTCAGAAATATGGAACTAGTTAGAGAGAGTCCCTGTCCCATAGACTAGGGCAGGGAAGGCAAACCTTTTAGAGCTTTCAGTGATACAAACAGCCCGCTGCAGCACACATGCCATATGTTTGCCACCACTGGATTAGGGGAAAGTGGATGGTAAATCACCTACACACCTACCCACTGAACAATAACAGCTAAGGAGAGAAGGAAACTCATAGCATGCCGTCTTAGAGACTAATATGAGAGATGTACCTGAGGTGGTGTCATTAGGGCTGAAAGTCAGAGAGGAGTCTATGCATACAAATATGGAAGGAGGGACAAGACTGATATGAGGAACAATGTTCTGGGCAGAGGGAAGAGCTAGCTAGTATCATGGTCTTGAGGTGGGGAAAGGCTTGACTTAGGAACTGATCAAACATGTGACTGACATTCTGATTGAATGGGGAGAGCTTGCTGAGGAGTGAGGGTGAGAGAGGAGTATGCAAGAGTTAGATCACAGACAGGCTTGTAGACCACAGAGAAGGGCCTGGAGTGCATACTAAGTGCAGTCGAAATACAGTAACCCATTTTAAGCAGGAATGGTATTAAAATTTAGACTTCATATATAAAATCCAAAATTAGAAATTCTTAGAGTGAAGTTGATATATATTTCCCCTCACAAACATAAAATATTGTGGAGCAATTTAAACTTGTTGCATTATTAATCCACTTAGCAAGAAATCTATTAATAATATAAATGTATAATTTTTTCTATTTGAGAAAAACATAAACAGAACAATTTTAACCCAGTTTTATGAGGTCAGGAGTCTCACCAAGTGACTGCAATTAATCAGACCCCAGAAGGGTACCTTCAGCAGCTTTCTCTCTCTTACAAAGTTGAGAGAAATATGCTAGAAGCTTCTGAATTGTGTCATGTAGGATAAATTGTGGTCACAGGTAGAAGTTCTGGGGTTGTTTCCAATCTTTTGGTCTGCCTGCCACAAATCTTCTTTATAAATCACTGTTCGTGTAGGTCCTTGACCAACTCTCAGGGAGGGCAGAAAAAACCTTCACTGAATTAGATTTTGAGACTCCTTCCCCCTCCATGAAAAAGGTGCTTAAAAACCACAGAGGATTTTTATTTTTAATTAGGAAGACAGCAGAAATTCTCTCCTGAGCTTCTGCTTATTTGTTTAGCTTTTCTGACATTAGAACCAGCAATGACTTAAGTGTCTCTTTAATTTGGCAGCAGACTATTTAAAATGAATCAGTTTCCCCACATAGAGTTGATCAGGAACATGGCTGAATAATGACAAAACCAAAGCTTTTCATGAAGCCCAGCTCTGGGGTGCCTGTTTGCTGAGCATCTTGCAAGGGGTGCAGAGAAAAGGAGGGAGAGGAGTGAAGTGAAAAACTGATGGGACCTCCTGTGTAAGACTTTAGTAGCACATGACCTAGGATAAGTCCTCAATGTCTCGGAGCTTGTGTTTTCTTATTGCTGAAATGGAAATTACTCCATCCAAACTTCTAGAGCTGTGAAGAAGCAAATTAAATAACATGTGGGCAAGAGCTCTGTAATTTTTGAAGCACTCCATAAATGTAGAATTTATTTTTCCCTATTCTTGATTCTTTGATGAGGTAAAAGAGACTAAAGACAAAACTTTTGCGTTTTTTGCAGCTTAACATTAAAATGAAGAGTCAAACTTATAGAACTAAATTTATAAAGGTAACTCATTAATAACTACCATTCTTATTAATACCATGTACTCAAAATATTTGTTTAAAGGAAATAAAAGTGCTGGGGTTGTAGCTCCATGGTAAAGCAAGGCCCTGGGTTCAATCCCCAGTACTGAAAAAAAGAAACAATAATATAGTTTCCGTAATTCATTAAGTGAGTAAACAAACACATGAAGATTGGAGAGTGGAGGAGTAACCCACAAATGCTTTCTGGAAGGCATGTGTTAATGCAGGTTTTATAAGAAGTCCTGTGGCATAGTAGTTGTGAACTTGGTTGGATAACAGTTAAATACTCTGCTCATTGCCTAGCAGTTGTGTGACTGTAGGAAAGTCAGGTACAGTTACTAAAATGATATCTTTATCTATAAAATGATAATGATCATATTAACTCCACAGGGTTATTCTAAGGACTAGGAGAAATCAAGTATATAAAGTTTTGGCACCAAACTTGCCATGAGACAAGTACTTTAAAAAAGAGTAACTATGATTATTACTATTATATATTTTACCATAATTGAATGATGTTAAAGCATCATAACTATAATGATGGTGAAGAAAGTGAGAGATTATTGTATTGTTTATATAATCAAGATAGGTTTGTGAAATTGTTAGGATCCAATTAAACAAAAAAGGGAAAGGAAAGGGGAAATGACAAATTTGAAGAAGTTGGAACTTCTTAAGAACAGAAAAAAAAGCTATAAAGGATATGAAAGCAGGTACTCAGATGGAGTTTGCCTCATTTATCAGTCTTACACCCTGCTTTGTTTTCAGAATACAAATCCCATTGAAGCCTTTATCAGGCAGATGTAAGGTGCCTCTGCTGAGACTGTTTAATGGTCTTAAGTGACCATCAAGGCAATATGATTAATCGCTTGAGTAGGAAAAATGGCTGGTAGTGACAAACTCTGAGCTTTTTTCTCTTTGGAGATTTCTTTGTTACAACCTTGGTTAATAAAAGGTCAAAGAAGAGTGGTGGAAATGACTGGGATGTGCTTGGAATTACAGGGGAGAGGAAACAGTGCCATCATATCACCGTCTTCTGTATTTTGGAAGATTATTGATGTGCTGATTTTGTAATTCAGAATTTAGTTTTATTCTCACCTACCATATTACAAATTTGTTGGGAGTAAGATTAAAGCAATCATGGTTTTGAGAGAGTGAGTAATAATATAGTAGAAATTATTAAATCTAGAAGCTCAGGAAATTTGAACAAAGTGAGTGGCTTAGATCAGCTGAAGAGTAAAAAAGGATAAAATTAAACTAGTGTGCTTGTTATACTTTTTAATGCAAAAATTAGTATATGTGTCATATATCTATTAAAACTAATAAATAGTAAAGAATTCACCAAATCTAACTATGGTCTTACTCAATCTTGCAAAATTAGGTCAAAGGTGTCAGAAAGGTCAGCAATGGGAAGAGCTTTGGAAAGAGTCAAGGAAGGAAAGAGTTCTAGAAACAAAGACTCTTACAACCCTAAAGTAGTGTGGCGATGGTATCGAGCGATAGTGATCATGTTTGAGGAATGCCTTTATGAAATAGAAGAGGAAAGGAACCTGATGCTAAAGGTGTGAACCACTTTAAAAGAGATTTAACCCACTGTCCCACTCAATAGATATAACCCTGGAAAATCCATGGGTCCTTAGTTCAGAGAAAATTAAAGCTAAAGTTAAAATATTTCCAAAGACTCACTTGTTTGTACAGCAGTAGTTGAAACTAGTTTGATAATACAAACTTTTATTCAAATTGCAAATGCACATTTATTATTAAAAGCAAGTAACTTAAGCCAATGACCTATGTGTTATGGCTTATATCTAGATGTCCCCCCAAAGCCTCAGGCAGTCATAAGTAGAGCTTTTCAGAGGTGGCTGGATCTAGAGTGTGTGATGCTGGCATTAAGGATATGATACTGGGATTGACTCCAAGGATTAAGGGTGCCCCTCCTTGGGTGTGATTGCTATCTGCCCTAAGGGTGGGTAGCCTGGGTAAAATATAAAGGACAGAAAGAGGGCTGTTGTGAGCACTGCTTTTTGCTTGCTGTGTTTGCTGCCTTCTGCCTGCCATGACTGTTTCTCCTCTGTGAAGCCCCTCTGCCATCTTACCCTGCTTTAGAGCCAGCAACTATGAACTGAAATCTCTACAAACTGTGAACCAAATAAACCTCTCCTCCTTTAATTTTGAGTGTTGCGTATTTTGTCTCAGTAACAAGAAAACTAGCTAAGATATAATTTGGTACTGGAAGTGGGGCCATTGCTGTGACATTACTTGGCCATGTGGTTCAAGAGCCTTTGGAACTGGCTGTGGGAAGAGTTTGGAAAGATTTGAAGATGCCATCTGAAGAAGCAGCTTTGGAATGCATTAAACTGTACTTGATGGGAGATTCTGGTCAGAGCTCAGAAGACCAGAATGCTGATAGATATGCTGCTGGTAAAGACCAGGCCCAGGAGGTGTCTGTTGGGAGGAAGGACTACATTGGCTGTTGAACTCTAGATCATGTGTATTATGCTCTAGCATAAAATTTGTCTATATTTTGCTCTTGTCCAGGGAATTTGCCTGAGACTGAGATTAAGGGCAGCAGACTAATTAATCTGGCAGAGGAAATTTCAAAGCAGTTTAATGTTGAAGTGGTGGCATGGCTTTTGCTGAGGGCATTTAGCCAGATTTATGTTGATAATCAAGAGCAGGTGATTTAAAATGTTTTGAGTTGACCAGAAAGGAAACTCCAGGAAAGCTACGGACTGTAAAGACAGAGCAGAGAACTTGGGTGCTAAGAAGGAACAGAATAGAAAAGATGGCCTGAGGACATCACAAGAAACAACATGACTCGT
This sequence comes from Heterocephalus glaber, assembly GCF_000247695.1. Next base: position 9,277,650 of record NW_004624779.1, on the reverse strand, counting down.
TTTGCAGCCTCTGTGCTGCAAAAGTGAAAGAATTTACTTTGAGAAGACAGCTATAGAGCACTATGTTTCAGAATGGTAGCAGCTTAGAGAATGTGTTCCTTGGGATTAGGTTCAGAGTGCTCAGTGATCCTGGGACTCAGGCCCTATGGCCAAGAGAGAAGGAAGCCTGGCTACTGCTCCAGGTGGTAGTGGATTTTGGCATCATCCACATAGTTCTGGTGTTAGGTGCATGCAGAATGCAAGAGTTGTGGGGTCAGGAAGGCTTCCCCCAGATTTCAGAAGAAGGCATTGGAGACCAGGCAGTGTGCTCCTCAGAGGGCAGTGTGTGAAACTGCGAGTTTGAAGCCAAAGGTACAGCGGAGGCACCAGAAGGTTGGAGAAGTCAGAAAAATGGATCATCTGCGGAAAACTGTGAGGAGTGAGCAAAACTGGCTGAAGAGAGAAGCTGTGGGAGCTATACCCACCTGCAGTGCCATAGGGGCCGAGTCAGCCAAGCCCTTTGGAGTTCACATCTTGCCACAGACTGCCTTGGATACTGGTAGTGAAACTATAGGACTTAATGTTTGCCCTGCTGGATTTTGGACTTATTTCGGTCCCATTCCTTTCTGTGCCCCTGCTTGCACCTTTTGGCATAGAAATATCTATCTTATGCCATTGTAAGTTAGAAGTGTTTAACTTTCTTTTCATTTGTACAGGGGCTCACAGCTAAGAGTTTGCCTTAAAGCTCAGAGGAGACTTTGGCCTTGGACTTTCAGCAATGCTGAAATCATTAGGACTTTGGTAACTTTTAGAGATGGAGTGAAAGCCTTATGCATAAATGTATATACATGAGTCTTTTAGGGGTCAGAGGTGGAATGTTATGGCTTGTATCTAGGTGTCCCACCAAAGCCTCAGGTGGTCATAGATGGAGCTTTTCAGAGGTGGCTAGATCTAGAGTGTGTGATGCTGGGATTGATTCATGGTATGATCCAAGGATTAAGGGTGCCTCACCTTGGGTGTGATTGCTATCTACCCTAAGGGTGAGTAGACTGGGTAGAATATAAAGGACAGAAAGAGGGCTGCTGTGGGTACTGCTTGTTGCTTGTGGCTTGCTGTGTTTGGTGCCTTCTGCCTGCCATGAGTGTTTCTCCTCTGTGATGGCCATCTGATGTTATCTTGCCTTGAAGTTAGCCAAGTGTGGACTGAAACCTCTACAAACTGTGAGCCAAATAAACATTTCCTCCTTTAACTTTGGGTGTTGGGTATTTTGTCTCAGCATCCAGAAAATTAACTAAGACACTATGTCAAAATTAATATAGAGAAACATTTTATGAATGCATTTATCCTTCATGAATGCCTATTTGAATTGCTAAACTTCACAAACATAAGAGTAAACTTTGCATTTCCAGGTCTTGAAAGCAGGCTTCAGCAGCATAGTTACTCAGACACATTTTTAAGTAACAGAATTGTTGAAATACAGTTTCTCTCATAATTATCACTGTTAGAGAAATGATTTCCATTTTATGATCCCATCACATTACTTTCCCTCTTTTTTTACTTCTGTCTTAACTGAAATGAAGGATTGTTTCCCATATCAGCAGAGACATGTCCTTGGAATAAGACAAATTCTTGCCTCATGATCTTGTAGTATGACATAATACATGACAGAGGATGGACTGTTGGGACTCAGAATTCTGCATGTACCTACATACTAACATTTCCATTCACAAAGGTTTTAAACATAATTAAGACATAAGTGAGAATATGAGTTCTATGGTATATTAATGGGAAGCATTCAAACTAACATCCCCAAAGACTTCCCAATTGAATTAGGTAAAAAGTGCCTCGGTGACACATCTATTTCATGCAGGGATTTGTCTCTTGCCAGGACTGCTTGTCACTAGTTCACATCATTTCTCTAAGGACAGTCAAGCAGCCAAGCCTGCACTAACCATGATGGGTTGTTCCGGAGCATGTTGACATACAGCCCGATGAGCACATGTTCATCAGCTAGCCTGTCTGCCACATTTAGGCTGTACTGTATCCTGAAACGGGGCAGGAGGAAAGAAAGTTGTTAAGAAGATGTACAGAAAGGAGCCGAGAAAGTAGGAGTGAGTTCATGATAAAAAAGCATGTAGAAAACCAAGCCAATAAAGGAAGAATGTAAGTGAAGTTCTGTGAAAAACACAAGCAAAATCCAAGCAATAAAATCCACAATTTCATTTTGCTACCTTTTAAAACAAAGACTTCTGTTTAGGCTGAAAAACCTTTTAGAAAATAAATTTGCATTCTTCAACCCTTAAGGCTAAGGAATTCATCTGTACAGCAAAAGGTTGCAAGCAAAGATTAAGTATCACGGAAAACCAAATCATCAGATTAGTCTTTTAAACGAAGAAGAAAAAGGAAATCAGGAAAAGTGAATAACACAACAGATGTGTCCACTTGAAATAACTATGTGGCACTGTTAACTGGGTTATGATAGTGCTGCTTTTACTAAATCAGAGATAGGCTTTCACACACAGCAGGTTTAATGAAAGAAACTCCATTTTTAGTTTAGTTAATTCAGGGTTCCAGTACACTCTGGATTTAACTTACCCTTTGCCCTTCAGAAAAGCTGGAGCAGCCCTAGCCAGCATTTTGTTCTGCTCTACTTCACTGTCCTTGGGAGGAGAGCTAGTTAATAAGATGGGAAAGCCAAGAAGAGCTTAAACACAGCAACAGATTTGAGAATAGAAACTGGCAACAGAAACTCCCAAGTCTATGTCCAAGCTCTATTTGGAAAGATCTCTTACTATTTTGAAATGAACAGGATGTTTTCAGATTTCCACAGAATTCAGATAGGAGTAAAAACCTGGCCTGAGAACCATAGTTACAATTTCACAAAGCTAACTTATTCCTGGATCTGACCTCTGCTATTTGCTTAATAAGCAAGCATCCACAGTGCCTAAGTCTAGACATCATGAAAATTCTTTCAACATTCATTACAGGATATCGTGGTGTAAGCAGTCCAGTAGTTCACTAAGTCCTGTCAGCTTTTAGATCTCACTCAAGGAGTTTCTCAGCCTTTCTTAAATTCTCCAGCTGTGTTGAATAGAGACTTGAAAATTACCTACAGATGGCTGCTACATTAGACGTGTTTTCTACTCTGAGTGCAAGTCACCTGAACTTGGCTGTGAAGCTATAAGGGAAGCTTTCAGAGAAACAGAGAAACACATCTGGAAGGTCTATAAATATAGTCATAGTTATGTCAATATCAATGCAGAACTAGTGAAGCGGTTCCATCAGTAAAGCAATTCTTAACATTTTAGATTCATTATGAAAAATATTAATTTGACTTAGCAATTAAATGATAATTTTAAAGTTTAAAATGTGGTTTTATTAAAATATAAGTAGAAATATAAGTGATGATTAATTACGTGTGGTCAAGTCTAAGCTACCCAAGATCTACTGCGATGCTTCACTGGGAAATATGCTGTTAGTTCTTGGTATTACAATTGAATTGGTCATGTATTTTTTTTTAGAGTTTGCTCCTTTGAAGGTTATGAATTTGCCCTACATGTTGGTATACTTAACACTACCACCTGAACTATCATAAAAAAATACAAAAATAAAACATCCATTTTGAATGCCAAATATTTAACTAGTGAGATCTAAATTATGATGTTTTTCCACAATTTCCTAGAAAGTTTAACTCAAATCTATATCTGTGTATCTTTGTAGGCTTATAAAATAGTTAAAATCTTATTAAACTTTTAATTAAAAGTTTAAGTTTGTACTATGAGAAAGTACCACTCTCTCAGGCTGAAATACTAAAAGCAAATTTATAAATACATATCACTTTAGAGCTGTGAATGTTATAGTTAAAATTCTTGTTTTGTAATATTATATACTAAGGATCCCTTAAATAGTGAAATCGCTGGTAAATTTATATCAGATTTTATTTATAAGGAAAATGCCTAGGAAAGAATAGTCAATCATGTTTGTTAAATGTATGACATTTTCATTCAGCCCTTCACAAAGACATCTATTACAGGAAGAATTATTGTGTTTAAAAAGTACAAACTGTGCACAAAATTGACTTTAAAATAGAGTATGGGGGTACATGTAATGTCTTGATGTATGTATACATTATGGAATGATTAAATCAAGTTAATTAACTATCCATCATCTCACATATTTATTTTTTGTGGTGATAATATTTAAACTCTATTATTTCAGCAATTTTGAAATATACAGTGCATTATTATGATGAACTATAGTCAACATGCTCAGCAATGGAGCACCACAACTTTAAAACAATCAATTAGATTAATGCTTTAGGAGAATTTACTTTCTTAATAGACTAAATGTTTTTCAGCATATTGATCTTTGTCTTCTAATACTATAAAACCTGGACATCAGGGCCAATAACCACCTTACCCCTTTAATGTTGGATGTTTTCTGAGATGTTCTATTATCTCAGTACTTCAAACTCTGTTTACTGAAACCAGTCTCTATATGTTCATTATTCAGTAACTACAGTCTCTCTGCTGCCCAAGAAACTCACCAACTTTTTTTTTTAACTTTAAGTTAAGGTAGATGTAGCTATTGCATAATTGATTTTAGATGCCTGGAGAATCATTCAAAATACTTTCTGAAATATATCAATTATTCTTCCTTCCAAACTAAATGACTTTCCTGCCTTGTTGTACTTACTTCATCTTTGAATTCCAGAAAATTTTCCTTAAACCAAAAGCCTAATTTCATGGGTACATCCACAGATGCTAAATATACAAGATAAAAAGAAAGAAGCAGAGTGGAACATGCCTGTAATCCCAGTATCAGGCAAAGCTGAGGCAGGAGGACTAAAAGTTTGAGCCCAGCCTGGGCAACTTAGTGAGATCCTGTCTCAAAATAAAAAATAAAGGACTGGGGATGTAACTCAGTGTAAAGGCCTTGGGTTCAATCAGCAGGATGAGGCTGGGTATGGTGAAGCAATAGAGAAAAGAAACACAAAAGATCAACGGTGAAGATATGTTTGCTACAAATTATCGCAGGGATGCTTTATGGGAGGAAGTAGGTGAGTCAGTAAAGCTATTTCCACTTCTCTGTCTCTCTACAAGCCAGAGGAGCCCTGCTGATGTGAGTGTCACACAGTGACAGGTGACAGGAAGGCGCACTTGGCTAGATTTCCTTTGGTGGCTTCATTTTTTCTTTCCTTTCAATTCTTTGGGCTCTTCTTTTCTTTCTTCTCCTCCATTTACCTTTATTCCCTCTTTTTCTTCTTTTTCTCTAGGCCCCTTACTCCGTCAAAGAATTGAACACATAGTTATGTATATGCATCACTTTTCTTTCTATTATTTTCTTTTCATTGACCTTTGGCAATATTGGTTTCATGGAATAATTTAAATGCTTTTATTTTCCTTTCCCTTACACACAAATTCTTGGAAAAATCAGTTCCAGGAAAATATAAAGTGACACCACATGCATTTTTGAGCTTGTGGAAATAAATTATTTTGTTTTGCTATAGCTCTTGATTTCTAGTGCCAGGAGCATTTCTGACTTTTGGTGTTCACTCTTAACATACTTTCTATACTTCCTAGCACTAAATTCAAATTCTTCTTATCACTAGCTTTTAGATAGCCAAAAATAGAGGTAACCAAGTGGATGACAAAAAGAAAAAACAGCCACTCTCAAAATGACATGGTGGCCAAGGACTTAGAGGGTTGACTGGGAGGCAGGATTCACTTTAAACATGAGTCTTTAAAGTCCTTTTTATATAACATTCCTTCCACTAGAAACTCTTCTGCAGCTCTGAAGGATCTTGGAGAAGGGAAGAAAAGTGAGTATCTTTTCCTCCTGTATTGTTGTGAAGATAGTGACAATATGTAGTTTAGTATGATGTCTTCAAGGCAATGTATTCTCACACCATTATAAGAATAATTTAGATTTTCAAACACTCATTTTGTAGCTTGAGAGTGTGCATGGAGAAGTGAAGTGATATTTCTCAATGACTGTGGGCTTTGGGGACAGGTACATAGAACTTACTTTCTCACTCCAGAATGAGTGCTTCCAGGCTATCAGTGCATCAGAATCAACACTGCCTTTCATACAACTTCAGCTAGAGCTCAAAAGGTGTCCCTTTTTTTGCACGCCCTTCACTCAAATCAAAACACAATCTTCCCTTAACCTCTGAAGCTAGGAACTGCTTAGAGCTCCCCTTCACTTGGTGGATACATCTTTCTGAGCAAGACCACCATCCCCAAATTGTATTTCAACATTTCTCATTTTCTTTCCATCAAGCCCTCGCCGAGATATAAATACATCCCCCTGCAAACATATTATCATTGCTGGAGTCCCTGGATGGAAGAACAGTAAACACAAACAGAAGTTTGTGTGTTATGCCAAAAGCCGAAAGGCAGAGACAATTCCTTTAGACAATTTTTTTTGTTTTTGGTAAAAAAACCCTCAGGACCTTGTGCTTGCAAGGCAGGCACAGCACCACTAAGCTAAATACCCTCTGGAAAATAGCGTATCTAATAATAAATAGGCTTCTTCCAAATATTTTATGCATACACATACACAAATACAATAACACAATGAGTTTTGAGAAGATAGGACAATTTCAGATGAGATTGGGTGCATTCAGGGTGGTATGGCCATAGACAACAGGACAATTTCAAAATGTTTCATAGTTATTTTTTTTAAAACTCTCTCCTTTGTTTTGAAGGGTGACAACTGATGCCAGAATTTTTACTTTAGTAGAAACAGTTTTGTCTGTTCTAATGTAACAGAACTACACAAAATATTTCCTGGATCTTTGCTTAAATTTGAGATGCCTTTTCAAAAAAAAAAAAACAACAGCAAACCACTTTTCTGTTTCTGTTGTGTCACTATATTGACCCTGGTCAAAGATTTTTTTCTTTTATTGAGCACAGTATTAAAGACCTGGATTTAGCCATAGAAAGCAAGAATATTATGTCAACAAATTATGTAATGTGGAATAGTTGGTTCCACAATGATGAAAATGAAAGTAATATTTCAGTCATGGCAAATTAAGACAGATGATTTCATTTCTATTAATTGTTAAAAAATTGATTAACTTGTGTGGTACTTGAACTTGCGAAGAATAACTTGTAAAGTTGGCTCCCTTCTTAGGTAAATTTCAATTGTGAATTAAGATTCTGCATCTCACTATAATTTACCTTGTCCAGTAATAAGACCATTAAGCTAACTTAAGTACAATAAAATAATCTATGAATCAATCTTTTCAAGAGATAATTTCTTGAAACATTTTGTTTCCCTTTTCTTGTCTAGTGTTCAATAGCTTAGATACGAAATATAAAATATCTGCTATTTGCAAATCAGTAAACACACTTAAAAGATAAGCTAGTGTCTCGTAAGGAAAATTAGCTGCCCATCAATTCAGACTAGTACAAATGCTGAACCATCTTGAACAGGTACTATGGAAGAAATACGAATTCTCTGGTCATATTTGACTTATCACATTTACTACATTGTTCCCCAATATTATCAAGTCATACCAATTGTATTTTTGCTAAGAGAGCCTATACGTAGAATACTCTGGCACCAGGTACAGGGCATGTGCAGAAACTGACTAAAGCATTCTAGTAAAAGTAGAAAGGTTAATGAAGTTAAGAAGAAAGACAAGTATGGTTTTATTTATAAGTCACCCGCAGGTTAATATAGGAAATTGCTCGAATTGGGTGTGAAGACTAGGTTAATTCAAGTTTGGAAAAAATCTAGCATAAAAATGGAGCTACAGGCTATATGAAATAAACGTTATCTGCAGAGATGATTGTTTCAAGTTTCACATAGCATGCCAGGCAGTGTGAAAAGACTGAGGAAACGTTCAGGGTGGTGCCAGATGTTGATTTATAAGTGTACTTTTATGTCTGGAATTGGATGGGCTTTAATCTCAGAAAAATTAGCCATGGAGAAAACTGGAAGCAAAAGGTGAATTCGGTGTCTTAACTTTATTTCTAGTCACTTTTGATAACCAAATTACAAATGTTTAAAATTTAGTTTAAACATTTAAAGCCAGATTTAAAGTCTGGGTTGTTAGGTAAAGAATCTTTGTGTAAGTAAAAGTGTTTGAAAAAAACCTGAAAAAATACACAATGAATCAGCCTTTCCTTGGATAAAACTTAAACCAGGCAACCAAATGACTACCCAGTCAGCCAACAAAAATAATCCACAATACTGCTCCACTGGGAAGAATTAACATCTGGAAAGTGCTTGGGGTGGGTCTTTCCCATATGTACCAAAGAACCTACTACAGTTTCAATAGTAACACATTGTGCTGTGACAAACCAGAAAAGAGCATATGTATTAGACTGTATTCAACACACTACATGAATTAGAAGCAATTTTCTAATATTTTATAGAGCAAGAGGATCTGCTAGGTGCTATATATAATAGCAAAATGATTCTTTTTGTGAGTGGTTACCACTTCAGAAGTTGCAGCAATGAACATGCCTATGAAACTTTTAAGCAATGTTTCTAAAATTGGAGGCAAAGAAAGTAGCTCTTCAAACTTTCAGTGTCCTTATCATGGCAAATGAAGAAGATGGGCCGTAATTAAAGAAGCCCATTTAACATAGGAAAAGACTAGTTAACTCTCTCATATAAACAAGGCAAGGATTTTGGCAAGATAAGTGAGATTATTACAAAGAAGCCTTAATGCCAACAAAGAGTAGACCCTCAGAAGCATAATGCTGTGGGCACTGAAGAGGAGAAAGGGCATTTTGAGGGCTTTGGTGGTCAGTCCTTGCAATAACATTTGCAATAAGCCTTTGCTATCTTTTATAAGCTTAGATAATATTGCTGATGTGCCATGCTTAGCTTTTGGAGCTCTTTTTCTAGAGATGATAGATTTCCATGGATCCACCCATTCTTTCCTATAAACTTACAAGCAAACAATCTAGGTTTAGGAATATGGTTTAAGGTCAAGAAAATGAATGAAGTAAATTGGTCAATGAATTATGTCATTTGGCCTGCATCTCACCTACCTGCTAACCAGCATTAAGTGTACATATGTGGATGTGTGTGCACATGCACACACTCACATGCACACAGACAAAGACATATACACAGAGCAAGAAGACTTCAAAGGACTAAGGAAGAGTGCCTTTGAGAATTCCTTCTTTACTTTTAGGTAATGGAAATGTGAATCAAGTATATAGCTGGAAAAGGTTAGAAGGGGATATGACAGATGGTGGTAACCAGAGGTACACACTCATAAATCTGTGTGAGGTAGATACTAGGATGTCAAAAGACTTCAGAGATACACCCTAGTGCCTTTTGAAGATCAAAGTAGTAGGCTTGTAAAGGGCTATAGGGGAGTAATGCCAAGAGATTACAATGAGGATTTCACAGCATTGATTGCAGTTCTCCTCACTCTGCTTTGTCTTTCTAAGACCTCTGATTTCGAAGTCACCATGCAGAAGACTGACACCCCAGGCTAGACAAGATATCTGCACAGTAAGTTTTCCACTTTGTTACTGTTACCATAATATTGGCCAGAACTATTCCTGGCCTGTTTAGGTTTCATTCAATTTTAAAAGGGGCAGTGGAAATGAGGATAGAGCTCTTGATCATAGTTCTTTAAGTTAGTTCCAGTTATAGAAAGAATAGGATCTTTTACTTATTCCCTTGTCTGGCTTGAAGCATTTCTATCAACCTTAGTGTCAATGTACCAAGGAAAGGAGAGTGGATCACTAGCAGCATTATCAAGTGGTAGAAGTTAAGCCTCAATAGTAAGAAACTGGTTTTGAAATTGACACTTTTGTAGAAATCAGACTATCCCTACTGTTTTTAGAGGACTAGAGCATGACACCAGCTTCATTTACCCTTTGAGGGCCTCACAACTTATAGTAAGTGTGGTCTGATTTCATTCCACTAGAATTACCAGCATTCATAAATGTATACCCCCTTACTATAATTTGTTCCTAACAATCAGAAGGCAGATGATCTGATTTATAAAGGATTATAAGACAAAATTTTGAGAATTATTTTATACAGGTTATATGGAGAAACAAATGTTTTTATAAAATGTTTGTCAACCAAACAATTTTAAAATAATATGTTACTTATTATCTTTCAGGAAAAATAATTATAGCTGCTGATATGTAAAAGCTATTTTAGTAATTTAAATAAATTTACTTTCTTGGTTTGTAAAAGAAAAGAAATCAGACTATCCTACTTGGGGGATAAGTATGGTCCTGTCCTAGTGGGGCAGAAAGGTCTTAAGGCTTGCTTGGTCCTCAAGTCTCTCATTGCAATAAGTTCCTAGCCTCACTGAGTTTGCACTAAGTACTCCTAGTACTCTTGACATATAGGCACCTCCTATGTACTAGTATGAAGTTATGAAATTATAAAACAAGTGAGAAGAAGAAAGATCCCAGAAATCCAGGCCAGGTTGAAATTTTCAACAGAATCTCAATAAAGCCCCAAGACCTCCATCTCCACTAAGACATGCAAGAGGATTTTAGTGCTACAGTAGAACAAGGAGCCATCTAGCTATGGAGCTACTGCTAAGATTAATGATTCAGGGCTACTGGGATACTGACCAGGTACCGAGGGCAAGCTGATTAACATACATCCTTATGAGCAAATGCTCTTCAGCCCCAGGGCTGGCTGTGCTTATCCCCTCAGGTAACCTGAGGGATGCAAATAAGGAGACCTCATTACAATCTCCCATGAACAGAGCAAAGCCCACTCAGAGCAAAAGGGCGTTCAGTGTACGCAGTTTTATTCAACAGCACTGTCAAAACAGAACCTGGAGTCCAGTCTCCGTGGTGATAGGAAGAACTGCAAGCTTTAAACAACATGTCTGTAGTTCACAGAAAACATGCCAAAAGGACTGAAAATGGGAAAAAGGGAAATGATTATATTTTGGGTACCATGCACCCTGGAGGAAGCAGAACAGCTCAAAGTATTAGAGGAATATTTTAGAGTAGAGGAAGTCATGTTATCCATCTAGATGCATCCACCATAAGCACCGCCCGAGCTGAAATGATATAAAACGACCTTCAGTAAGGATGGGGTCTACCTCCGCGTGGCATTTGCAGAATGCAGAGCTTCCTAATTAAAGCACAACTTTAAACATCATATCAGATCTCCCCTAGATAGATGCACTGGCCTCTATACTGTATGATTTTCTTTCAGGAAGGATGGTTGCGTTTGCTGATGTTCTGAAGGAAGTGCTAATGGGAAGTTATTGAGGGCCTCAATTAGACTGTTCCACTGTGGATGTGCTTCAGTACCACTGGCTCCTCATTTCCAACGGGTTACAGATTTAATTTATGGCAACACCATGTACTGCCACATTCCCTTTATTCTGCTTATGACAATTATGAGGAACATCTTCATCTCAGGTTCTTATTGATTGGCAAATACATATAGAAATGCAGGGAAAAATGAGCAATATGTTGAGTGTCACTGTCTTCAAATCTTCAGTAGAATATACCACGATACTACAGTGAAACTGGCACTTTAAAAATCTCTCCAGGAAAAGAGTGGATTATGTGCGTTTTGTAAAATATGAGGCTGTATTTTTTTTTTCCCTGCTGAAAGCCCTTGCGATCTTACATTCCATTACTCTAATTTTCCTTACCTTTGTTCATCCTTTCCTGTGAGTCTTCTCTATGTATTTGTAAAGAATTCTTTGGTGCTTGATTCCTAATATTTGATCAAATGACTCAGAGCACCTCTTGAGCCCTGTGTTTCAAATCTAACTGTTGGAGAAGTATATACTTCTCCTGTTCTTTGTTCACAAAGGGGATCTTGTGCACAGAGGTGAGCCACATAATCACTATCTTTGAAGTTCTTGCTATTATTCATGAAATTACTTTTATGGAAACTACCTTTTTAAGTTTGGTCTTCAGCTTTTAGCCCCAGGAACTCTGAAGTTCACTGGGAAGGAGATTCTTTTATATCTGGAGACTGAAATCATGATATTTAAGAATCTGTATAATAATATTTCATTGCATCTGGAAATTCCAATTGCCTGGTGTCAACAGCCCACTTTAAGTACATGACCAGGATTCTCCCAGTGAGACAGAATGCAGGTATTTCAATAGTAAATATGAAACATACCCCACATCCTTAATTTGGGGAGATTACAAATGCAGATTTTTAGGAGTGACATTAACTTCTAAAGCCACTCCAGCCCTCTTTAGATGTAACCAAATGAATAAAATTGAATATCTTATGGATATTTACAATCTAGTTTCTAACCATAATCTTCTGCAACTTACTTACAATATGATACTTTTCTTGCTATAGAATCAAGACTCATTACTGAAGTAGGATTAGAACTTACCTCCTGGTAATAAAGGGACTTCCTGAGGAGGGAACGGAGTGGGAGAACAGGGTATCGTTCATGCTGGGTACAGGTCTGGGAGGCCTAAAACAAAGCATAGTGTGTGTGGAAAGTCAAAGCCAAGAAAACCCCCCAAAACCAGATAAAAACTATCCACTATTTCATGAGCAAAGGAGGTGGGGATATCAAAGTTTTATCTTACCCTGGATTAACATGAAAGTTTACATATTTCAGTTAAATTATTTAAATGTTTTAAATGTACATTTCCTTGAGGAAAGTTTTCATATGTTTTAAATTTACATTTCATTAGAAAAATTTTCAATTAGCAATAATCATGCCTTGGATAAACCTCATTAGCTATGATACTGCCACTGTGCAAAGCTTACATTTCCTTGAGAATATAGAGTCTTAGTTAAATACCAGATGGAAGATTTCTGGACAATGTGAGGATATTTACCTTTGAACTTTGAGCTTTGGTGTGTCATTGAGTCATGGTTTTCAGTGGGTCAAGGATTTTGAAGAAGGCTATAACCTTACTTCTACCCCTTCTAAAGAATAAGGTTCTGAAAACGTGATTGTCACAGTCTACAATTGTTAGTTACAATCGATTGTTCTTTTGGAAAGAAGAAGATTCCCGAGTCTCTAGAAACTTCCTTCTGTGTTGTCCATGATGATGGTCTTCTCTAACAGGCCTGGTTGGGAATTGCATGGACTGTGAAATTACATCTTGCCTTACTTGCTCTTTGTTCTTAGTGAGGATGCAATGATGCAGTAGGACTTGCTATTCCTGTCATTTGGCTGCTCTATATGATAGGGTATATGGTGTAAAGCATTCCATAAACCTCACTTTTCATATAGTGAGTGAAAGAAAATAGTGTTCAATATTCCTTGGAATTGTCCATAGTCCTAAATGCCAATTGCCTCAGTCTGTGTTTCTTGGAGCTATCTTTGCTTCATCTGGTAACTCTTTCCCTGTTATAAATTAGTTCAGATAGAGCCAAGTTCCCTTCCCTGTCTCCAGTAGTTTTTAGTCTCACTTTAGGTTCAATTTAAGATATTGAATAGTAAGATGGGATTTAGAGCTCAGAAGATAGAGGATGAGATAGGGAAAAAATGTTGGGTTCACTATAATTTTTCATTTGTGTCTAACAATATAGAATTTTGTAAAGACAAGTCATTGATTACAGTAGCCTAAGGGCTCAATTCATGTTGGTTTGATGCCGAGTCAATTTTTTTTTTCAACTGAGGGAATCAGACTTAGTCTTGGATTTGGTTTATTGCAATGTATTTATTGAAATGGTCCTGATGCTCTGTGGATTTTAAAATGCCAGCACTGCATGGAAACATTTGTTGAAATTTTTTTTCTGGTAGCTGGTGCTAAGGTGCATTCTAACATTTTGAAAGACACAGTGTTTACTGGATGAGATCAAAACAGTAGACTGACCATTTCATCTACTCCAGATGCATTAAAACTGAAGTTCTGAAAACACCTTAGTATTTTGCAATACTTACCTAGGATGTGTCTTTGGACAAGTGAGCAACATGATGCTAGTTTCAAACTAATTTTGTATTGAACTGGACAATGTAACAGAAAGATGCTAATTTTATACAAATGTTATTATAGGGTCAGTTAAAGGAGAATGAGACAGCATAGGGCGTGAAGCAGCTAACGTGGCATGGTTGATGTGGCAGGTTATAAAAACAACCACCTGCTTACTAGAAACTACCCTTTGTAAACCTTTGCAGGTATAAAACAGTTATTTTTTTCCAGTGAATAAAACATTCACTGGAAAGTTCCTAAAACCCTTGTTTACCCTAGCAATAGCTCACCCTAGCAACAGCTTATCCAACAAAGGCTAAGCCCCTGACTGGTTTAGAACCCTTTTAAGTACCATCAGAGCAAGGACACCATGTTGAGAAGTTCACTCCAACTTCTCTCTGCCATGTTGCTTGTTGCACAGCAGCTTTGTTTCCGCCTTTGTCATTTTATGAATAAATCTTGGCTTCCCTCTCCCTCTCCCTCCCTCTCCCTCCTCTCTCTCTCTCTCTCTCTCTCTCTCTCTCTCTCTCTTTTGTTTTTACCCACTGGTACCTGGGATCAAACTCAGGACCTTGTGCTTGCCAGGCAGGCGCAGAGCTACTGAGCTACATCCCTCACTATACTCTTAAGAGAAATATACTCTTAAGTGAAATAAATCAGACACACACGTGTAAATATTGCGTTGTCCCCAGTGTGAACAACTGAAAGGGTAAATAAGGGGGAAAAGGGAAAAAATTGATAAAAGAAGGAAAAAATGGAAGCAAAGCTTTTGTAAATGGCAGGGAGGGAAAATTAAAGCGACAGAAGGGGAATGGGAGAAAAAGAGGAATCAAGCTATATCATGGACAGGTACAAACTCCCTTTGATGAATGTGATCATTATGTATATTTAAATTGTACCAATAAAATTAATTAATTAAAAAAAACTCCTTTGCTTTGCACTACTTTATTTCTGACTTCATTGTTCTTTGGAGACCTGACTTCTCCATTTTGTACTTGGAGATCTTCAGCTTTGAGTCAGCCCCACCCCACTCTTGCATGCCTTGCCAGGTGAGGGCAAGAACTCCAGGAAAGAGGATCATGCCATGGCCACGGAAGACTCCTAGGTCCCCAGATCCTGGCCATAACGTTATGTTATCTATAATTGTGAGGTTAGATACATCAGATTTTATGACAATAAGCCAAATGAAATATCTTCATTGTAGCTTTGCAAAATGTTGAAAGGGAAATGAACTTTTGGTTTTCTTTTGTAATTAAAAAAAAAAACCTTTCCCATCTCACTCTACCTCTAGGAGATGAGAAAATAAGTCAATTTGAAATGCTGTTTAGTTTAGTAAGTTTACTTTATTAAACTTGGTCACTGTAAAGCTGAAATTGAGGCTTCTTAGCAGATGATTCACATTTAAGATTTACCATCAAAATGCTGAACTTGGGACATAGATAAGCTTGGGACCAAGTGGTGGCTTTCAGAGAAACTGATGTTCCTATTCTCCATAACCAAATGGCAAATTGCCTTATCCAAAAATAGGTCACAACGGAAATGTTAAATGTATTTACCCTTATGAAAAAGAAACAGCTCCACAAGATGGAGTAAGTCACAGGGGCCTCCTGTGAACCTTTCTTTCTGGATAAGATCTTTGTAGAGGACATTTTCATAAAATTAGTATTCTTATAAAGTGAAAGAAAGAGTTCAGCTCAAGACAGAATTAATTTTAAACTAGTCTCAGTTTGCTTACTTAATCTGTGTCTCATAACCATGTATAAGTCTTTATAAGTACATCAGGGGCTATTGAACTACTTACCAAGTGTCACTTTTGGCAGCGAAAAATTGAAGAGAATAGAGACTGTTAATCATAGCAACGTTTACAAGCAACACATAGCTAAGAACAAATGTGAAAATACCAAAATGTCACCACCTGCTTGTTTTTATTTAAGGAATAAATTCATGACCAGCAGCACCTTTTTACTCTATGTGAATTAAATTCCTTGGCTGCAATAAAGGAATGGTATTTTCTGCACAATATGGTTCTTTCTCGTATGCAAATGTGTAGATGTGTGTGAGACAATAATACTACAACCTGGTAAAGTTCTATTGATTCAGTCTGTTTTTACTATATCTAAGGCTTCTTGCAAAATACTGTTTTGGTGTCAGACTCTGCCATATTTTTGTCATTTTTCATTATTTAAAAGTTAGAAGTAGAGACTTAGGTAATGAAAGTATTTCTAATTTATTTTTAATGTATTGATCAAGCATAAGACGTGTATTTTGCCTCATTTTATACCTATATATGTTATAATGACTTTTTATTGTTTAAGATTGGGGCAGCCATATTAGAGAAATAGTATCAGTTTTTTAATAGAGTCATAAATCCAGAAAGATGTGTGCATTTAAGAACACTGTATAATGTTCAGCATCAAATTCCATATACATGGGCTTTATAACACTAAACATATTTCAGCATTGAATAGGGTATGTAATTATTCTTTATGTAAACATATGCATCATGTGATTTTTTCTAATTAGTATCTTTGAAGAATTTGCACTAATTTACAAAATGATCACACTTTCATAGTAATGAAAATAATGCTTAATTATATTTAATATAAATTTAACATATAATAAATCAATAAATTAGTAAATATATATTTAATATTTGGTAAATATATTTAATTATATTTAATTATATTGTGCTATAATTCTCAATAGCCTAAACCTCAAGTCACCCAGAACATGACAGAATATGCTCATCAATATTGCTGCTACTCATACCTCCACTCACTACTCTCGTCTTGCCTTTGTGGGTGAGCTTATCTATGTGAGTACAGTCCTGTAGGATTGTTTCTTTTTTTGGTACCAGGGATCGAACTCAGGACCTTGCGCTTGTGAGGCAGGGGTCAGCACCACTGAGCTAAATCCTTGGCCCAAGTAGAATATTTTTGAAAACCTACATGAACATGTGTTCAAGGAATAAGAAAGATATGACTTGTGCCACAATTAACTAATTGATTAAGAAATTATTTGGAAAAGCACAAGGAAATATACTTTGAGAATGGTCTTTGCTAGAGGACCAAACAATAAGTTTCATATTATATATTTTTCTACTATGATACTATTTCTTCTACTTAAGACTTGTGTGCTTAAATCACATTTTGGAGTAATAACTTAAGGACATGAATAGGGCTGGGAGTATTGGTGTGTTTTATTTTTGCAAGTGTTCATCTTTACTTATTTCCATTGTACAACACTATAAAAATGATGGAATGGCTTACAAAAAAAGAACATGCTATGGAATGTCATATATTTTTGTCAAATGTAAAATTATATGTATATACATTTGGAAGAAATTGAAATATCCTTTAACTCCTGTTCATTATAGCAGATTAAGAGGGTATGTGTAAAAAGATTAAAGAATATGCTGTTTATTTTAACATTTAAAGTCTTTATGTACTTAGAATAATTTAGAATAGCCAAGTCAGCAGCATAGTTGAAAACTGGACTTAGAATACTTTCCAAAAGACATGCATAACTGTTCATTACAATAGCATTTGGTTAAAAAATATGTATAGGAAAATTTTCCTATTATCTAAAAATAGAAAAATTCCATTATAATATAGACTGGACATTCTGCATCCAGAATTTCTTGTGTGTTATTTTAACAATTTCATATGTCACACATTTATATTTTACCCTATAAAAATATTTTAACAGTGAATATAGTCCAGTATTTTGATTAAAAACTCTTCTGGCAATCTGGTTAAATATATATATAAATTTTCTCCAAAAAAGGCATGTTTTGTACAGAACTTTAATAGAATCATGAAATTTCTTGTTGGATCCCCAATATAGAACCTGTTGTTGGGGCTGGAGTTGTAGGGTACATATTTAGCATGCATGAGGCCCTGGGTTCAGACCCCAGGCCCCCTTAATCAAAACAAACTAAAATGAAACAATCCCTCCCAAACAACCTGTTATGCAGATAATGCCCCCAGTCTTCAGTGAATAACACATCAGATTATTTGCCACTAAATTAGAATTTAAAAAGTTGTACTGAACTAAATCACACATACACACATACACACACACTTATGCACATAGACACACTCATTGATCCTAAGCATCTACTGTATACAAAGCCCTGGCCTAGGTATGTGCAGTGTGATGCACTGTAAAAAGGACTTAATCCGCCATGTCTCATTTCCTTTCTAGAGTGGGGAGCAGCATGCTTCGTTCTGTTCTACAGCAAGGCTCTTGGCACCAAGCTGCTCAGATTCATCCTCTCACACTGTCTTCAGCATGTCCAGTGACTAAACCTCCCAGGGGGCTGGCAGAAATGACCTGGGCAAAGTGCATAGAGTGCAGGCTTGCTCTCACTTGGCTGTGTTGCTTCACTAGCAACTTGGTGATGATCTCTAGTGGGCTATAAGAAGGAATGTTGAGACTGCAATATGAACAACTCCTATGAAGGAGATTTTTGAAGGCTTGGCCCCTTGGGACTGTCCCCAGATTTACTTACTCCTGGCTTATTTTTAGGAGCATAATTTGCAAAAGAAGTAAACCACATTCTACGGAACTGGTTTGTATCAGTTTTCTGAAGATCATGTTGCTTGAGAAATAAGAGCCTCTGTTCTGGGTGTGAGCTAGGGTCAGTGATCCCTCAAAGATCACTCAGGAGCAAACAGCACAAAATCCTACAGTATTTACCCACAGCTCACAGTCACGATGCAGCAAAAATGATTTGATGGTATTTTGCTTAGGCCCATCAGATTAAAGGGTTACTGCTTTCACGAGCGGTTTGTGTCTCTGGGAGATCATATTCTGGCCTTCACAAAGCATAAACTGCATCAGTGAGTCCTAATAGTGGCAGGTACCTCAGCCTACCCATTAATGTCAACCTGCAAACAAAGGCCTTTCAATATAGTTGGTCTCAATGAACTGTTGTCAACAAAAGGTGGTTTAGAAGGAGGAGGAGCTATGTATTTTAGCGACTTCTGGAGGGAACCTGTGAATACATTATTCCTCATAGAAACAGGTAATGTGCTTCTTTCTTCTTTTGAGATCAATTTCACACCAAGGGAGTGGTACTTTCTTTTCTCTAAGCTCCTCACTATCTTGGCTGCTCAGGCTTGAGTGGTTTGGGAGAATCTTTTTTGTTCTAATGAATTTTCCTACCTGTTCCCATCTTCAACCTTCCTGTGGCTATACCACAGATTTTTTTGAGGTTATGTACCTTAGAATAAACCAAAATCAAAACTCCAAAACAAAACAAAGCAATTTCTAGTTTTTCTGGCATTTGATGTGGGACTCAAAGCACATATGAGGTAAAGGAAAAATATACCTAAATTAAAAAAAAAAAGGTTATTCCATTGACTGTTAACTTCCAGATGTACAATCTCCACTAACATCCTTATTTTATAACACAGCTTCTGCAATCTTTTCCGGCTCTTGGTAAATTATGTTAGCATTGCACACATGTATGGCCATGTAAGACATGGGGTAGCTCAATAAGAAAACAAAGTAATAGCAGTACTTTGTTTTTTTTAAAAATAAATTTTAAAACTTGGTCTTTGACAACTGATCTAAAATAGCCTCTGTAGGGCTCTAGATCTTACCAGTGAAAAAAGATGTGCCTTACCCAGTGACAGGGAGAGACACTTACACAATGTGGGCCAAGTTGAGCGGCTTCTCAGGCTGATCGGGGAACATGGGGTGCAACGGTTCCCTGCTGGATGCGCAGCTCAGAGACTTGCTTAAAGCATTGGTTAGCTTCTTAGCAGGGGATTTCTGGAAAAAAAGAAGAGTAGAAGTAAGAACAACTCACTTTGATGTAACAGTTTATCAGAGGATGTGCTTTTCAAAATAGCCATCTATCCATCCATCTATTCATCCAAGAAGTGGTTTTTGATTACCTACTCTAAGTCAGGAAGTTTGCTGGAAGCTGGGAATAGAGTGCTGGAACAAGTCACCAGATATCTACCTCCTACTGCTCAGGGACAGCAAATGCTGTGATAAATAGAAGCAGTCATTATACTTGAGACACCCAAGGGGCCACTTAATGGGCCAGCAGGAGTTCTGACAAAAGCTCAGGGGACTAAGAAGGTTATTCCAGATGGAGGGAACAGCAAGTTCAATGCAAAGGGAGAAGGAAGAAGAGATGTTGTCCAGAGACTGGGAGGCATGTTACCAAGGTCCTTCTATGGCAAGTCAAGGACCACGTCTTAATCTTGTAGGCATACAAAATTGGTACCGGGGATAGAACTCTGGACCTTGCGCTTGCAAGGCAGGAGGTGGAACCACTGAGCTAAATCCCTGGCCCAAGACAATGAAGACTTTAAAGCACCAGAGTTACAGGATGAGACTTGATTCTAGAAGGATTGCTCCCACCTAAGAACAAAAGATAGCTTGGGAGAGAACAGGATTGAAAGGAAGATGAGCAGAAGTTTCTACAGGGAACCAGGTGCAAGATCCTTCTACCTGGCCCAGTACATCCAATTAGAAGTAAAACAGAAACTTCGATCTGTGTCTTTCAAATTTAAAGTTCATGTTCTTTTCAGAATGTCATGCTATCTCTTTTTCATTTGGACTAATAAGATGTTTATCTTAATATGAAACCGTCAAAACTATAAAAATATAATAAATATTTATAACAAAATATTGTATCTGGATAATGAATTGCTAACAAAATTTTCCCTTTGCATAAGAAGCCATTTATAATTTTGTTTCTTTTACACCTTTCCCCCTTTTTCTGTTTCATAATTAGTAATACTATAATGAAGTGGCTATTGTCTTCATTATTTAAAAGCTAAGTAAGAGGAGCATTGTTCATAAAGTCCCCTTTTGTGCTTCTGTTAGGAGATGTAATTCTTAGAATACTTGAACCATCAGGTCCTCTCAAAGTTCTCAGTCCCTAAGAAAGAAGTTTCTTATGTAGCTTTAGCATTTACATAAAACAACTAAAAATGATCAGTCTTCAAACATCAACCCTGCAGAACCTGGGATAGAAGTTTGAAAACTGGTAATATTTTGACAATAAAAAACCAGAAAGTGTTTGTTCCCATCTTCTGTGCTGAATTGTTGTTCATGATTATGTTCCTACAGCTATCCTCAGCATGTGATATAATACACATGGGGGTGTGGCATTTGACCTGAGACAGGAGCTCCGTATCATCTGCCTTAGTGAAGAACGGTTACTTCATGTGATGAATTACCAATACACTTACACTGCATTATAGTTGTCCATTATAGTTCCCTGTAATGATTGCTGGAAAGAACATTCTGATTTAAGATGCATATTCTGAAGACCTCCTTCTTTTTTTTTTTTAAAGAACAATAAGTTATTCTTTTTTAGTACTAACTACAGGTTGAATTCAATTATAAATGTATGATATTTAATGAATTCAATAAACATGAAATTTAAATTTAGAAAAACTCCTAAAAATTTTGCTGTGATAGAACTATTTCAAGAGGCATTGGCAAGGCTTGATGGTAAATCCCATGAAAACCAATCCATTCTTAGAACAATATTGCTAGAGCTGACCTTCGACTTCAATTAACATAGAGGTTAGAAAAGTACAAGCCATTCACACAGGAAAGACTCTGAGAAAGTTGCATTCCTCCCACATTCCTAGTACCACGTGTTCCTGAAAATACACCCATCAACAGACACTCACAGGTCACCTTTACCAAGCTGCTCATTTGCACTGTTCATGCAAAGAGGATTTTGCTAGTAGAAGCATAATCTCTCCACCCCACCCTTTGTAAAAACAGTGAAGTGGAACGGTATTATTAAGCCCACACTCTCATACTTCCCCTTAGTACTCAAGGGTCTAGGAAACATGACTATAGTTTTCAGCCATTTCCACAAAAACAAAACAAAACTTGGAGAAAACTTTAACTTACTTACTGTGAAAATAAGACTATATTCCAGAAGACATTTGCTATTCAGTTGTTATTTAAATCAATACTGAATTGTCTATATTCAAGAAGTAATACAGTTTGAGGCTTCCTGTATTTTAAGTCTCAGGAAGGTACATTGGGTTCAGATAACACAAGCAAGATTCCAGCCAAACAGAGATGGCGGGGAAGGCTCAAGGACTGTTGGTGTTGGAGGAGAAGTTAAGTTTGCTCCTTAATTCTATAACCGTCCTTGACAGCTTGATAGTCCCTTTCATTGTGGACCGACCCCCAACTGCAAGTATTCCCCAGACCTCGCCTTACCCATGACGTGTACTCTTTCATTTGGTGCTGGTTGCTGTGGGAGCCGCCAGCATGCCCCCTCCAGAAGCAGTCCTGACAGAGCTGGTAATTGTGACACTGCTGGCATCGGTAGCGAAATCCCATCATACTCTCGCTGTGGCAGTAGGAGCACTCAACCGGGTGGAAGACTAAGGGGGAGGTAAATGAAGAAAAACAGGAACATGACCGTATGAACCAGAATAAAGAAAAACACAGCTTCCATGAAATTGCGTGTTTCTGCTGTGTGCCATGGCTTCAGACAATAGTCAATTTTGGCTCAGAAAAGCATTAAGTTTATTGCTGGAATCTCACTACCCTTTGCATGCTGTGTGTGGGGCGGGAGGAAATGAGGTGGAGAATAGGCGTCCTCTTAATGGCATAAATCTCCGTAATGCCATTTGCTCTTTTTTCTCCCATCTCTTACACTATAAGAATATAAATTACCCAAACTGACCTTGCCTTTCCCCCAATCTGCTGTGTCTCCTGGAGACCAGCACTGCTTCCCGAAGACTCAGAAACACATGGATGAACGCAGTTAACTGTCCGGTGGGCAGAGAGCAAATATTAAATAAATGGAAAATGACAGAAGACAAAGGGACATGGGGGCAAGTAGAAAGACTAGATGAGAGAATTGAGTTATTTTAAAAATAATGGTTGACTTAATGAATGATACTATCTTCACCTAACTGATAATTTTTCTTTTCTGAGGAAGGTAGATAGAGCCCAACAAATGTGTGACCTATCTGAATATAGTACCATTCAGATAGTTCAATAAATATCATTTAGGGTTAGGAAATTAGAACTATAAAACATGCAAGGTAAAATATGTGAGATTTGAAGCTAATAACTGATCAAATCCAAATAATTGTTTACACGCTATGAACTAAAGATATTAAAACAATAACAACAAGGAAAATTCTTGCCTTTGATAAAGTTATTTTCTGACTAAGCAGCCAGGAAAAATAATGCAAATAAGAATAAATGAGAGTAAAAAGCAAAGTGTACGTAGACATAACCAGTTCTGGGTACATAGTGTTTTTTTTTAACATCTGCGTAATTTCTATTGTTTTTATTCATTAAGTTTATTGGTACATTTCTGGTATACAATATGATGACATTCATTATTGGGAATTTGTACCTTTACATGCTATATCTTGGTTCTTATTTTTTTTCCTATTCCCCTGCCCTCCTTCAACCCCTCCACCCCTCCACCCCTCTCCATTTACAAAGACTTTGTTTCTGTTTTTTCCTTTTACCATATTTATCCCTTAAATTTTCTTTTCTGGCACTTGGGAAAGACAGACTGGGACTTGAATTTAGAGTTACTGCTCTTGGACAAGTGGCTAAGAAATTGAACTCCTGCAATAGGAAACCCTGAGACAGTGAACGGGAATGAAATTCCAGCTTTATGACTGAAAATGACTAGTCCTGGGACTGCAAAAAAACTCATCCTGCAGCATAATATGGACCTAGATTATTGCTCTTTACTTCCGCATATACATAAGATGCATTAAAAAGTCTAAGATTGTTATTAATTGCATAAAAACTAGTAAGTTCACTCTTTAAATTTTGCCCATGAGCAAAATAGGATAAATTCATAACTTTTAATTAAAAGAAATGATAAAAACAATTGCTAAAAACTCTGAATGAGGATTTAAAATGAAGTCAACTTTAGCCCCAAAGTATACTAAAGAAATGTGTAAACAGTCAGTTCCAGTAAGATTCATGGGATAAATTATGTTCCATTCAACTGAAGAAATTTCAGAGTTCTATTTAACACTAAATAAAGAACATGTAAAGAATAGAGACACTGAATTATTCTGTTTAAAGTTCGTTAACTCTTGTCCTAAATTATATTTCATATTTAAATCTGAATATGCCAACAGTAATTAATTTTATCCTAGAAATACTTGATTAAAAAACACCATATGAAAGTCTCATCTTCAGCGTAAGTACAACTCTTAATTTGGAGCATATGACTAAATATTAGCAAGGTGCCCTCATTTAATTCTTTTTTGTTATCCCTCTCACCTATTCCTGATTGATTTCTCTGGAAGAAATAGTACTACGCATATCAATATTGGGAATTCAGATCTGAACTAGATAGTACTATGCATATCAATATTGGGAAATCAGATCTGAACTAGATCTGACACTAGATGTGTCACATTCTTTTTTTTTGGTGCTGGGGATCGAACTCGGGGCCTTGTGCTTTTGAGGCAGGCGGTGGAACCACTGAGCTAAATCCCCAGCCCTAGTGTCACATTCTTATTGAGGTTCTTCTATTATACACACTTGATTTATAACAGAGCTACACAAGGAGATTTAATAAGTGTTTAGAAATGCAGTGGTCTTATAAGGCTTTATTGGTCAGAGAGATGGGTTTAGTTCTATCCAAAACAAAACTAAGAACCACTCAATAGACATCGCTAAAGCACTGCCATGGGATGAATAAATGTAGATGTGATGGTTCTATTTCAATAATATAATAAACTGCTTTTGCACAATAGTAGCCACTCACCATTTTCCACATTTGCTAGTCGATGCAGGAGAGGCAGCCAGACCAGACACTGTGGGGGAGGATCAGACATGAGCGTGTCCAGGAAACCATTTAACGTGACCTTTTTCTGCATTGAAAAAAATCACAAAAGTTTAGCATGGAGAATAATCTTAACTTATCTGCTATGTAAATAACATTGGAGGTTAACAAGCATACTATTAACTTCTAACACATGAAGAAATGGAAATTTCCAAATTTGTTATTAAACTAGTTCTGAACTGACAATACTGCTTTTTATGCCTACACCTACAGAAGATCAGATTATTTCCACTGAGATTGAGCAATAGCATAACCAGGGGTAGAACAATTCTGAGAGCACCACTTTTGTAGATGACGGAAGAGGAAGAATTGAAACTCTCCATGGAATTTATGAACAATTTTCCTTTCGAACTTCTCAACTAGCTTAAGTAATAAATATTTAGTGGTCAATGTGAATGGCTCCGCTCTACTAAATCAGGGGGCAATTCTGTTAGGAGAGAACATTCTAAATTCTTTTCTCTATATCTTTCCTCTCCATCCAGTCTGCTTCCATTTCCTCAGTCCTTTCTGATATATAAAAAAATGTGTTATTTCAAATTTCTTTAAAAAGTGACAAAAATAATGTGATGTTAATATGTTTTGTATTAGTATGAATAAGTTACACATTTATATGCAGAAATAACTATTGTATTTGACATTTTGAACTAGTATATCAAAGTGGGTAAAATTTTAATATTTTAAAATAATAAATCAATCTAGAAGAGGTATATTGCGCTTTTTAAGCCTGTAACTTACACTAATTCTTATAATTCACTAAATAAATATCCTTCACTGATCTCTTATTACCAGCAGAAATTCATAATTTCAGTCTGTCTTCATAATATTAAGTAGTTTAAGGGTTGACATCAATATTATTATTAAATATATGTTATATAAAATATAGATAATGAGATAATATTTTTAAAAAGACAGCAGGATTTATGTGGCTAAACAATATTGTCTTTCAAAACTGTCATTTGGGGTGACTTAGACTTTTTCCATTGAAGCATTTCAGACATTTTTGGAATTTTACCCTTTAACTGCTATTATAAAAATAATAAGATAGATATAAATTGGCCTTATTCCTTTATTTGTGTTATTTCTTTTTGTATTTCAAATGATCTTATCCGCTTTGATCATTCACAGGCTAAAAATCACTCCCAGATGTTTCCAAAAATGTTATTATGAAGAAATATGTATGTAGAAATTCTCATCCTTAGGGATATATAAATGATGATATAATGGGACAGTCCACTGGCTATTTAAAAGGGAATTTTTAACACGAGAAGATTACGTATAATTCTCTTTTAGTTAGTAAAAGCCAGGTCTAGAAACACAAATACTGCATGTTCTCACTCACATAGAAGCTGATGTAGTTGATTTCAGAAAAGGGAAAAGTAGAATACTGGGCCTTAGTGGCTGGGAAAGGGAGGGAGGAAGAGGGGATGGATAATGGGTGTGGGAGTATGGTTAGCTAGGTAGAAGTACTAACTCCGAAGAGAAATTACTGAAAGAAGAGAATGGCTTAGTTGGAGACAGAAGTTAGGAGGAACACACAGGAACCTCTAAACTCACCTGGGTGTGGGCATGAGGGGGCGCAAGAAGGGTTATAAAGGCTCCTGGGTGACATGATAAAGTATCAGGGCTATATTTAGTACAGCAAACCATGTCTTCTTTACTAATTGTATAGATATGCTCTTGAGTCTACATAAATTCATGACTTATAGGAATACCTGAAGCAGTTTTGACCTCCCAGGGCACGAAGGAAACAGACTGATGATGTTTACTAGCTGGACAACCAATGGGATTTTCTGGGGGTTGCTATAAACTACTGTTTTTAAAAAACTAATTTTTATTTTATTTGCACTGATTTTCTATTTATGGGGTCCTTTTAGAGGGTATATCTGGGTAGCTTGGATTTTTAAAAAATTGTGAACAAAACTTCAGAAGATTGTAAACAAACCTACTGCACTGTGCTGGAGAGTGGGCTTGTAGTTCTTTCTACATGACCAGAGGGGGACAAACATGGAGAGACCCCCAAACCAAGCAGCTTTCCCTAGGCCATGCCCCATTCGAACACATCCTTCATAACTCTAAATGCATTATATCATGGCAGATTGAGGCAGCTGTGTTTGCCATGCTTTGGGCCACCCAGGTTGCATTGTGGTGACTCCTTTCTTCTCTCCTTTGCTGAACATTGGTAAAACTTGGTGCTGGGTCAGGCATATGTCTCATGTGAGGCTGAGTGACAGTTCAGTCCTTTTGATAGTGCAGTGTTAATACTAATGATACTGAGGTTGTAAGGTTGAAATTACATGACAAAAGTAAAGAAATTAGTATGGTGCTTGCCTCACGGTCAGTGAACACCAGCTATTATTATGATCTAGGTGATTAACTGGCTCAAAGGTCATTTGTCAGAGGCTAGAGATACATTCTAGAATTGTCTGGACATCTGTGGCTGAGAATGACATGCAGAAGGAGAGCAGCAACTGCTTGAGAGATAGTCCCTTTAAAATGTTACCTGTTGGGAAAAACAGGATCTAGCTGACTGTTCTGTGTAACCAAATGAAGGACCTTCAAAAACTGCTGTGGGTAGTTTGAGAACCTCCCGAAGGAATTGGTCGTATCGTCCATAAACCATCACTCCGCTGGAGTCAGAAATCATTGAGAAAATATCTGATGAAAGGGAAAGGATGAAGATATTTATTCATCACACGAACATTCTCTACTATTTTAGGTCAACATATCTGCTGCTAAGAACAAAAATAAGTGTATTATTTTTATGAAAAAATACTATAAAAGCTAATTTTTATGTTTAAATATTCCTGGCATGGTGTTTCCTCTGGTGTTTTTCCATAGATGAAAACTGGCACATAACATAAACTGGTATTTTGGGTAAAATTAACATATTTTGATAGGTCAGAGAATGCTACATTTTTAATTTTTAGGTCAATTCTCAACTCATATAACTCAATAAGGGTGATTTTTATATATGTGAGGTGGATGTTGACCTCATTTGAAACACACAATGAGGGCTGGAGGTGTGTCTGTCTGTTTAACAATTATTCATCTATATAATCACCAAAATATTTAGGTTTTGATTTAAGTTATTTGAAAAATGAAAGCTGCAACAAGGATAAGGATGTAACAAAAACATTTGATTAACTTCTAACAGAAGCAGAAAACTTGCTTTAAATCGTAGCATTCTGGGTGGAAGGCATTTGAGTTATGGGAAAGGGTCTTTTGACTCATGTAGTGAAGAGGAAGCCTGGCCTTGTGGATGATCCCTGAGGTGAGGTCAGGGTCTTGGATTATTCTCAAAAGTGCTTTTCTTTCACTGAACCTCTGGTCTTCAGTTGCTGCTACTATATGGATTTAATGAATATTAATGGAATAATTTCTCAAGGTATTTTATACTTCCTCTTTGGAAATCACTGTCAAAATGAAAGGTTTTAATTTATCACCATGTTAGCCAGATTGTTACTGGGCCTGAGGAGTTGCTGGGGTAAACTGTTGTCAATGCAATGTATATTCATACATTCATACGTTTAAGCTTTGAATTTCCAAGGTCAAAATGTAATATGAGAACATTGCTTTTACACAGCAATTAAATGCTAGTAAACATATTGTAGTCTTTCATTGGATTATGTTTTGGGGGTTGTGAATTAACTATCATTTTCTTAAATATATTAATTACAAAGGATTTCTACCATGCTTCAAATAGTTTATTAATTATGAGACTTCAGAAATTCATCTAGGGTTAATATCTAAAATATATAAGGAACTCAAACAACTGTATAACAAGAAAACAGCCTGATTAAAAATGGGCAAAAGATACACATAGATATTTCCCAAAAGAAGTCATACAAATGAATGATAGGTGATAAAAAATGCCTACTATCACTACTCATCAGAGAGATGCAAATCAGAACCACAATTACATATCATCTCACTCCAGTAAGAATGGCTGCTATCAAAAAGATTACTAAGTATTGGAGAGAATTTGGAGAAAGCAAATCATACACTGTTGGTAGGTATATAAACTAGTAGATTCATTATGGAAAACAGTGTGGAGGTAACACAAAGATTAAAAATAGAACTACCATATAACCCAGCAATCCCACTACTGGGTATATACCCAAAGGAAATGAAATTAATATGTTGAAGAGACATCTGCACTCCTGTGTATTGTAGCATTGTTTACAATAGGAAATGTAATCAATCTAAGTGTCCACCAACAGATGAATGAATAAAGAAAATATGATACATATTTAACCATAATTAGAAGCACATCTTGTCATTTGCAACAACATGGATGAAACTGAAGGATATTATGTGTAGTGAAATAAGCCAGGCCCAGGTAATTAAACATAGCGTTGTCATACTCCTATGTGAAATGTAAAAAAGTTGACCTCACAGAAGTTGAGAGTATAACGTCAGTTACCAGAGGCTGAAGGTAGGTGGTGGTGGTGCAAGGTGAAGGAGTTGGGTAGATGTTGATCAGAAGATACATAGCTACAGTTAGATAAGAGGAACAAGTTCAAGAGATACATTGCATGGCGCGGTGATTGTTGTTAAGGACATCATACTGTATTTTTGAAAACAGCAAAGACAATAGATGTTAAGATTTATCACCATGGATTATCCAAATAACTTTGTGAAATATTTTTGAAACAACAGAATAGATAATTTGGGGAATTATTTGAACTTCTCTGTACTTCCTATTTACCTATCTTCTATTTTGCTCTTTATTTGTATGTATATATATTTTGAGTTTCTCATGTAGGGGAAACCATGTGATATTTAAATTTGTGTGCTCCTTGAAAAGAAAGTTTTGTCCTTTTATTTGTTTATTTCTGTTTTGTAAGTGAGAACCTTTTTTTTTTGTCTATAACTTGTACTGTGAGTAACATTTTGGACATTCTTTTAAGATAATGATACACATTATTTTAATCATTCTCTATTTTGTTATGAAATTTTGTTTTATTTTTTCATAGAAGTAACAATGTTTTTATATTTTCTTTATTTATATCTACTTATATTACATTAAAATAAAAAATTTAAAAAGCAAATAAAAAAGAAAAAAATTATGTGAAGTAATGCATATCTTAATTAGATAAATCTGACCATTTTGCAATGTATTTACACATCAAAACATGTTGTGCAAGATAAATACATAAAATTTTGTCAATTTAAAAAAAGAAATTCTATCTGAACAAAAACATTAATGTTGTTCTCATCTACCTTCAAAATGTTGTTTACTTAGGGCATTTTATGTCATGTTCCATTATAACTAGTCAAAAAACAAAAAAGAAGTTGCCAATATCAAAACTGTTATGTAATGCCAAAAACAGAAGCTGAAGAATTCCAACTGAAAGGAAGAAAAAGCAACCTAGGAAAAGTAAATTGACTTTCTGAAGAGAGGAACCATATTGTTTGTTTTGGGAGAAGTCATAATAAGGTCATCCTGATTGTCTTCCAGGCTCTCATATTCCAGATCAGTATACATTTTGTGAAGTAGCCTAAGCTTTTCAATCACCCATGAAGAATTTAGACCACATCTGTAACCAGAGCAAAAGGAGGAGCATCCATAGTGACTTTCCACACACTTGAAATTAATATTCATTTCATCTATATTGATGGAGATCTGCTAAGAAACAGTCATCTAGGGCTAGACTGCTGTGATGAATGGGAAATGGCTGTTAAATGGCCACTCAGATTTTGAAAAAGAAATGAAGGGACTCTGAAACACCTAGCAAAATGATGTGTTGTAGCTTAGTTTTGGGCTTTGTGTAATATGATGATACATATATATGTATATTTTATATATATATATATGAATGACTATTTCAAGGATTAAATTGCTTAATAGAAGTACTTGGTGCTTAATAGAAGTACTTGCTACTTATAAAGCACTTAGAGTGATAGTTTGCACATAAGACACTGTATTAATTTCATATTGTATTATTCTGTTGTGAACTTCAGATATTAGGCTTTGCCTCCCCTATGGGATTTCCTATAAAAGTTCAAAGTCAAATTCTAAACCACTTTTGTATTTCCTATAGCACCATGCAAGGATAGATACTTTAGAAGAATTTACATTCATTGATTCTTTCAGTTAAAAGCAACATAGCTCATACTAAATGTGTGAGACTCTGATAAGCAGTGAATGTACTGAAAAGTCAGGATGTAGTTCTTGCCCTCTGGGCATCACAGTGGCAGAGAAGGGCTTGCTGGGTACATGACGGAACATCACAGACTGTGGCATCATGGTGTGAACACTGGAACAAGGCTGGGTGGGATGGAGCAGAAGCTCTGAGAGGAGGCTTCCAGAGGGACAAGTGAGTCAGGGCCAAGTGTAAAGGCCACTGATAGGCTAGGCAGGTACAGGTGAGGGGAGTGGGTGCAGGGAAGCAGGACGAGGCACAGAGAGGAGAGCAAGCACAGTGCACTCAGGATCTGCAAGCAACCTCCTGGGGTAGGACCTGGGGTACACACAAGGCATGTGGGAGGGGAGGCTGGTACAGGAAGAGCTTTGCAAGCTCTGCTGAGAGTGTTTAGAGTGTCTGGAGGATGTTCAGGTAGTTCCTAGAGAATCTAAAGCAGACCAGGGAGTTGGAAAAACTACTCTGGAGGTAGCCTTGGAGGCAGACCTGGCAGTTCAGTATTAGGGACTCAATAAATACAGGCATTTGCCACAGTGCTAGTCTTCTGAGCAAACAACAACAACAAACCCAAAAAAACAAGTTCTCCTTAGCAGATGTAGAACATACGTGATGATCCAAGTTTACAGTAGTGGACTTGGAATTCCTTATGATCCTTAGGACTGTTAAAGAGCCCCAAAGCTGAAGTATAAATAGGTGTTTCAACCCATGTAAATAGTAGTTTCTTATCTGATGGAGAACAATTGAACAGAACAGGAGTGCATTAGTCAGTTTGCTCAGGTTGCAGGGGATGCCCCGCCTCTTCTACGCTTGGTCACTGTTGGTTCCTGGAATTACATAGCCAACACCACGTATCAATTGATGGTAACCCCGAGTATTAGGAATTTGTAATGCAACATGGAGCCATCGTTACTTTATTTTAAACCATTTAAAAAAAAGCTTCAATTTTCTGTTGTTTTCTCCTAGTTTTGTTTTTTTTAAATTTCTAATTTACTTTCGCCCAATTATTCTTGCTCTGTGCTCTCCAACACAAAGGGGCTGGTTGGAACAAACTGAACATCCTTCATCCCTATGCACAAAAAGGAAAACTGCCAAACAAGCACAGCTGTCATACTGGTTTGAAGTGAATTTGAAAAGTTTATGGAAGGGAAAATAAAACCTTCAAACCCTAAAAATCTCTGTGTCCTTTCACTGTATTCTTTCTTAATTACACAACTAATGCAGGAATCCATGACCTTGTCTGCTTTATTGCTGAGGTGAAAGACAGCAATAGAAGACTTTAGAAAGTACCCATAACCCCAATTACCAAGAGTCAGCCTTTGCTGTCTATGAGAGTATTTGTGCACAATTGCTTATTCAGCCAATAATTATCACTGGAACTAGAAATATTGGTGACTAAAGATAATCATTTTTAACTAATTAACATTTGGGAGAGATTCTTCTAACCAAATTGCTTCCAGCTTCATTTTTTTTTTTTTTTTTGTTAAATTGTTTCAACCAAGTTACTTGGAATCCAACTAAGCTCGCTTTCTACAATTGGCAATATGAAAAGTGCTTCCTCAGTCAGAGAACGAGGGACACAGAAGACACCTGTGATTCATGTCTGCTGCTTTCAGAGAGGGGAGCATGATACATTACGGTCATCCAACCTGCTTTTCTACAGAATTTGTGATACGGTCAGGCTAGTTTCCACAGACTGGAGGAACTTGTCTGTCTCCAGTGGAACTCACGCTTGGTTGCTTCCTTTGCTCTACCAAGGAGGTCTGACTCAGCCGACTGGCAGCAGGCCTGTTTTGCTCACTGACTTCTTTTTGGAGTGAGAGGATAGGGTGAGGAAAAAGCACTAGAGCAGGTACCCTGTTTCCTTTGAATTCGGGCACTTGCCAGAACTGCCAGGGTTCGTGTAACTGTTAAAGATCTGTTCAAAAACAGCCTGAGCTTGGTAACTGCTCAATTTTTTGGCCCCAAATATTTTCTTTGGTTAAGAGAAAGGAGTGGGCCTTCCCAGGCCAACAGGTGCAAGTGGATTACGAATGATCCTCGGCCAGGCCTTTCCACCCAACAGTCACCGGATTAGTGATTGGTCTTAGATGCCACCCTGGGCAATGACCTTTGAAGGCTGGAGTGAAATGAGACTCCTGAAACTGCCACTCCCCCTTCTCCTCAGGAAGAAGATGACATCTGATGCAGAAGACAGCTTAGAGGAAACTGGAGAAGACCTGGGCCCTTGGGGGCACAGAATTAACATGGAACCTTGAAGGGCTGGAGTCCCGAAGTTTAGAAAACTGGTTTTATCAGTTTTCCCCAAACTTATTTTAACATAAGACCCTTTTATCCAGGTACCAATTAATATAATATTGGACAAGTATCATTATTATTATTTTGTATTTATCTAATGCCCTGAGCATAAATGGCCAATTGTGATGTGAGGTGAGCGGGCAAGGCCCTCAGGGGTTTCTTTCTCTGCTGTGGTTTATTTTGCTCAATTTTCTCTTGCTGGTCTACCCCTGAAAGAAATAGCTCCTGATTACTGCAAAGCTCTCTGCCTGCTCTTTAAGGCCACTGGTTCCAGCACCTTCTTCTTAGCTATTATCCCTCAACCAAGCACTGAGGCAGATGATTGTCATTGTCTAGGTCCTTCCGGCTAAATGAAGACTAATCTGACCCTCACAAGTTCTGGCTGGATGTCTCTGAATCCTGGCTGTACTTGGCTGTCCCACAGAAGGAAGTCCCTGGAAAGGAGGAAAGCCAGGTGGTCACCTGGGGCTTTGTGGTTCCTTTTATTTATTTACTGGGCCAATGAGAAAACTCCCTGGAAGTGTGTCTGGGGAAATTCCAACAGAGCAAAGAGTTTTTCTGTATTTTCCTTCATTTTTTTTCTTGGTGCTCAAGAAGGAAAAGATACACTCTGAAGCTGAAAGGCAGCCAGGGAGAAAAGAGACTTATGGCTGTGAGTCACAGATGGCTGCAGCGAGAAGTGACACTACAGGTAATTAATAAAATTCCCAAATTTAGATTGTGGAAGAGAGCTGAGGAGTAAAGAAGTGAAATAAAGAAATGTAGAGTAACTCAGCAAATTAGTCCCATAGCTGGAACTCCCAATTCCCATGGCAATGCCCATTTAACACAGCATTATAACCCAAACTCGGAAGATCTGGAGCACTAGGTAGAGTTAAAGGAAACCTTTAAACGTCAGCATCAGGTTCATTTTAATCTAGTTCAAAATGAAAATTCTTACTCCTTACCTCTACTGGAGCGAGGCCTACTGAATCAGAAATTCTGGGGAACTCCAAAAGTCTCTATTTTAAAAAGCATACTAGAAATTTGAGGACCACTGGTATAAAAACAAGAGTCAGGATTTGAATCCTAGCACCATCTTATGTGATTTATTTTATGAGTCTTAGCTTTTTAAATCACAGCACACAAATGAAAAAAAATCACTGTGTTATTGGTTAAAAAACTGATACTCAAGTTTGAAATGATAACCCTTAAGTAGAGGAAAATGTCCATTTCATTAACATTTATCTAATATGAAAGTATTTCTATGACAAAATCCAAAGATCAAAGAAGATTGCATTGATCAAATGATTCTCATAGAATGAGGAAACACGCAAATGGGCAGAGGGACTTGCCAGGACTAAGGGAGGGGAGCGGTGCTACAGAGCACAGATAAGCAAAAGGAGACACAAAGAATAACTTACATCTCAGTTTGTCCATGATCTTCCCTCCACACAACGTGGCTAAAGCCATTTTGACAGCAAATACTGAAATTTTACCATGGCCTTCCCTGTTTAGTAGTAATAGAAAACAAAACATGATGTCACTTGGAGTACAGCCAGTAATAATGTTGGACATTTTCTATTCTGGAGAAATCACAGGATTCACAACTGCATGCATTATGTGAACACATCTATTTTAGAAAAGGTGGTGAGTACAATTCAACATGCATTTCTGAAAACCGGTCTATTCAAGCTGATTTTTTTCAAGAGATATCAGAATCTTCTAATTTATTCTTTGTATATCTCACTTGCAAAACATGGGCTGATAGCCAGCAGAATATGCACTAGCTAACTATGAATTTAAATAACAGAACATGCTTTTAATGTTGGGTTTCATAAAATAATTTTGTGCAGGATGAGTCCAGTCTCTCTAACTTATTTAAGCATACTAACTTATTTAAACATGCCCTTCTTGTCATAGAATCCCTGAATTTGAGGTTAGGGTAACCATGGGGACTTTTTCATTACACATTTATTTTAACTATCTTTTCCTACCCACAAGTCAACTGTGATTTAAGATATATTTACTTTTCGAAGAGAGCTGGTATTTTAAAGAGGGAAATAGAGCTCTCTCTGAATAGTTCTACTTTTACCTAAATTGACACAAATACTGCCAGATGTTCATTGATTTAGAATGTATAAAAAATTTGTCTTCCACAAAATGTCACACAAAGGGCATATTGTAAGAAGTATAGAGTTTCAGCTAAATTATTTTCTAGTTGGAATGAACTGTACAGTAGCACTTTGGTCGCGAACTCAATTCTCTCCATGATTCTGGTTGCAAAACAAACTGGATGAGAACCGAATCAAATTTCCCTATAAGATCAAAATTGAACCTAATTTTTAATTGAATTTGATTCAGTTCTCATCCAACTTGGTTTGTGACCTGAATAGTGGAAAAAGTCAAGTTCGTGAACTGAGATACCACTGTATTCTTATATCTTTGGAATCAGAAAGAGTATCATATTGCTTTGATAATTGCTACTCTTAAGAATGATCAAAAGAGTTACTTAAAGTAATAATGTGACTGAGAAGTAAATAAAGTCTGTATTGCCAATGCTTTAGTACATAGAATAAATTACTTATGTGAATAAGATTCATATATGTGCTACATGTGAAGACCAAGATATAATATGTAATTTTGTCTTTGTTCCTTAGTAGGCTTCAGAGAGGAGCCATTTGCTATTCATTTTTGTTGCTTTCTCTCATAGTATATCACCTGGAATATACTTAGCCAGGATACAAAACTGATTCAATCTGATGCTAGTGATTCTCCCAATATATTTCTAAGCCTGCATACCAGGCTTGTGTAATTATTTGTTAAAACTCTCTACTTGAATACCTCATGCAAAATCAAGTATGTTCAAAATAAGACTCATAATCTTTACAGAGCCCTTCCATAATAACACTTAGACCAACCCTAATACTAACTGCTTTTCCTCCTCCACCCCCTTCTAGTTGTTAGAATTACCCTATTATCAAAAAATGAATACTGGAGCAGATGTCACCTTCACCTTGATCTCTTGCTCTTTCTTAATTCACCACTGTTGAACAAACATTTGAAGGAGTCAAATAACTCTCCTCACTATATATGGAATCCATTCCCTTCACTCCATTTCCAGGGTCATTGCTTCTATGGGCTCTTGCTTTAACACAGTAATAACTTCCAGAATGATCCCTCTGCTTGCACACTTATATCCTAAATTTGACCATGTTATATCATGTTTCAAATCCTCCTCATCTCCTTTTTCCCACAGGATGAAGTTTCAATTTTTTCTCATGGCATACCTAGTTGTCTCCTTCAGTCTCAACTGCTATCATTTCTTTCTTTCTTTCTTTTTTTTTGGTACCGGGGATCGAACTTGGGACATTGTGTTTGCAAGGCAGGCGGCAGAAGCTGCTTCCATTTCTGCAGCTGTAGTGCTGCCATTCTGCTCTATGCCTCCTGCCCCTATCTTCCCCCAGGGTCTGTCCAGGAGTCTCTCACCCACTCTTCAGGATGCTGATCAATACCGTTATTCACCTCACTCTAAAAACAGCTTCTGCCTTAAATAGGGAGATAAGCATCTCTCCCTCCTCCACTTTTACCGATTATGTGACATTTATCACAAGAAGTGACCTTGATTTGTTTATTTTATTGTCTGCAATGTCACTCCATACTGTGAGAACCTTGGGAGGCAGAAATGATTCTTTTGAATAGTTAAATTCCTAGTGTCTAGCACTTTTGTTTAACACAAAACTAGTGATCAATGGATTTGTTATATTAATGAATGGATATTAATCAGTATAATAAGCGTCCCTAGCATTTTGAACATGTATTCATTAAGGGTTTTTTTTTTTTTACTATTTTTAGAGCAAGTAGCTATTACAAAAATATAATGGTTTTGTAAAAACCACCTTGTTCAAAATTATCTCATATCCATGTATTCCCAATTGCATGGATAACTGGAGATATCAAACACTTTATGTCAGGCAATAATTAGTTTCTTTTCTTAAGTGGAAGCATATTTCCAATAATGAGAACCAAAAAGTTTGGAAAGCATGGGAGATTAGTAATAATATAGCAAGAAGGTAGTTTTCAAAACGCAAAGAAATTGCGAAGCATTATATGTGAGTCTTCAAGAGCAATACAACTTCCTTTCAATGAATCAGAGAGAACAATTTAACTCAGGGGAGAGGGCTGAGCACAGATAATGTAAGAATGTAGAGTTCTCCAAGGGATGAAATGATGACTCTCATGAGGGTGTTCTTAAACCCTAGCTTTTAATGAAGAAGATCATAGATTGCCAGTCCTGTATTTTTTCCTAGAAATGGAAGATTGATTATATTAAATACTGCATTGGTTGTATCTGAGCTATTCTGTCAAATTGACACAATAAATCTAGATAAATTATCGCATGGAGGGCAGCTGAATGAGTTTTGCAGGAATTCAAGGATGAAATTAGGCCATTGGATCTATTGTTATGCAAGCTACTGTGCCAGATTGCAAATGTGCCCCAGGTCAGGAAGAAGGGCTGAGGGGTATGCAAGGATTTAGATCCGGGTGAGCACATCTCTACTGGGCAAGTTTAGCTTTGCTCACTCCAGGCACCTGGGCAAATCCTTAAAGATTTAAGGAGTGAGTGACATGACGGACTCTGCAAAGGAGAAATGTGACACCCAAAACAATGGCCTTTTTCTTTAAAGCGCATTTTTAGTTGATATAGCAGGATGGAGAAAAGGAGAGGAAAGAAAGGATTTTTTTAAAGGCCTTTGACCAGGGTCCATGCCAAAGGCCATTGCTGACTAGAGTCCTGTGGCTAGGGGCCCTATTTTGAGGTGAAAAAAAGAATTGATTTTGACATAGAATCTGTTACATCCCAAATAGAGACATGTAAGAACTATGTTCGTTAAATTGTATGTACTTGGTACCAAGTTTAATTGGCAATCAGAGAAATCTGTTAGGTGTCTTGAGAAATAGACAACAAACTCATGAGGATGACTAACAGGATGCCCCCAGGGATCTTGTGCAAAGGAGCAAGAAGGCTGCATATTATTCTAAAATGAGTATGTACACACAAGGGGTAATTGGAGAATATGTTGACTGCTTAAAAGAAAAAAATTATTACAGTAAAATCATATTACCAGGAATGATGGAATAAGTGTATTTGCAGCAAGGGAGAGTATTTAGAGGGGATTCATGGCAATGTCTTTTGCTGTAATAATTTTTAAAATTTAAATATTCACCATATTTTTGGAATACCTCTCATTGATCAAATGTTTATGGCTATTTCTGTTAACTAGAAATATTACAGTGTGTCCTCATCTACTTTATTCACTGGAACTGGTACCATGTGACTTTTGGCTTTTCCCCAAAGTCAAAATGACCATGAAAGGTAAATATTTTGAATCAACTAGGACATCAAGGCAGCTGAGACAGTGCAACTGAAGATGCTTCAGACTTCCAGAATTGCTTCAGTAAGTGGCAAGAAAAATGGGATAAGTGTGTTTGAAGCCAGGAGGAGTATTTTGAGGGAGACTAATGACAATGTGTCTCTTATTGTCATACTTTTTTGAAAATATAATCATTCAAGTATTTTTGAATTGCACCTTATGCACAGCACTCCCAAAAGGGATATGAGGCAGGTACAACTGTAGCTACAGAAGTTGGCAGCCAATCACAAATCAGGAAATGGACCCGGGGATGTGTGCTGAAGATGAAACACATAGATTGTCACTAATGCTGCAGGCCAAATAGCCTGGAATTGGAGCCACACTAGAAAGGGCATAGAGAAAGTCTGTACATTTTTGCTTTTTCAAAAAGCTATGGCACCACACCTTCAATTTCTTAAGCAGTACTGATTGATGGCCACCTCAGAAAGCACAGAGCCAGGTGTGTTTGGGAGTGCTGTGTGCATCACAGTGCACACAATAGGATCCCAGACTCAGGAGTCAGTAACTGGTAACATGACCACTTAAGCTTTCTTTGCAATTAAAATTGCGAGTGCAGCTGGTTCTTTGATAATGTAAAAGATACAGTAAGAGCTTGAAAAAGAAATTATGATTAGTATGCCATTCTTATTAGAATAATAACTTCATTTAAAAATAAAATAGTACAAATTTACTTATAGTATTTTTTTCCTTTCAATGTAAAGAGAGAACACAACACATAATGCATACTCCAGCCATTTCTCCCACTATTTTGGCACAGTGGATTATATTCTGGTTTTAAGCCAATTACTCTGGAGCTTTTGCCTTTACAAACTTTTCTGCCCTAGCTTCCTATCCAAAGATATCCACTTAGATTATTTTACTGATATTTAATTAACAAGATATTTCAGAGAACCTAGCTAATCTAAACAAATTATAGAAGATATACACTAAAATTGCATCATACATTAATATTTCTTTAAAGTTTTTATTTCTCTTTACACTTTGTTGTTGCACTCTGGAAACTTACCAGTTTTCCTAGGGCACAACTGATTGAAAATGGAAAGAAAACACTCTGGCTAAAATATTTATGGCTACTTGTAGAATGCCTGTCTTAGAAAAGCATGGATTACTTGAAAGTTTGAATTATCATAACAAACATGAATAGCTATTTTACTCTGGGCTGGGTTTTCCATAACCTTACATAGAGACAAGCTGATTTTTTAAAAACTACTATGTTATTTTCTGGGAGAAAAGTTTCCTGGAAGGGAAAATCTGCTTTTGATGGGAAGGAAAGAGGGCAAATAGATATTAACAGGCCTGGCTGAGAACATGTGCATTTTCTCCACATCACCAAGAGGGTTTCCTATTGGAAGTTACAGGATCCCATAATAAATTCCTAGTCCTTCGAGTGAAATCTGCATTCTGGAAAATGCATCTGTGAACAGGGAGAAGTTACTTCTTCATTTAAGAGTACTGAAATCAGAAACTCTTCTTTTAACAACATAATTTATAAAAAGATTTGATAAGCATTTCTTTTTTTTTATTAAATTCTTTTATTGGTACATTGTAGGTATACAACACAATTACATTTCTCATTGGGAATTGT
>NW_004624779.1:9146333-9229095 GCF_000247695.1 Heterocephalus glaber | reverse complement strand
CTGAAGTAAGATGGAGACAAAACTGAAGTTATTGCTTGTGTTTCTTGGGAAGTAGGAAGTAAGAGGGATACATTGAAGTCTGTGACCATGATGTCACCACTCACATTAGTAATCATGAATGCCTGTCATAGAGGGTATGTATGGAAGTGACAAGGATACGCTAGTTTGGTAATATATTGGAGATCAAGGAGAACTTATTCTCTGAACAAGAGCTAAATTAGTCTTACCAGAGCTTTAATTTTCACCCATGAGTTCATGCTTGTGCTGGATTTAGCCTCAGGGGCTGGGCATTCAAAGAAGATTAAGCCAGAGTACACCCTAGAGTAATGTATGGGAAGTCGCATACACAGAGATGCACTGTAAGAGAGTAGTGGAATCTATTCTCTTCAGTGCGACTTGGGGAAGAGTGATTATCCTCACTGGGAGAAGCAATAGACTCAACAGAACATCAGCTTGTGATTTGTCTTAGTTACTTTGTCATTGTTGAGACACAATGCCTGACACCCACAACTCTAAGGAGGAAAGGTTTATTTTGGCTCATAATTTGTAGAGGTTTAAGTCCACAGTCTTGACTGGTTCCAAAGCAGGATGGAATGGCAGAGGAGAAAGAGCTCATGGCATGGTGCTGGGAGGCAGGGAGCAATCGAGGGAGGACAGAGGGAGATAGATCCTTCCAGGCCACAGCCCTACTGACTCACCCCCTCCAACTAGCCTTCACCTCCCAACATCATATTTAGCTAATCCACTGATGAGTATTATGCCCCATGATCCAATCACCTCCCAAAACCTCACCTATGCACTCACAAGGCTTTGGAGGGACATCTAGATATAAACTGTAACATGACTTCACCTCTCAAAATGGCAGCACATTATAGGTTTTTCAGAATTATTTTCATCTTGTAACTCTGCCATGTTGCTTTTCCTTTGAGCTATTCTCTTCTTCCTAAGAAATAATAGTAACAGTAAAGACCCCTGAAACACTTCAAAGAGGCTTTTCCCTCTGTGAGGATATGGACAAGAGCTGAGGGGAGAAGCTGCTTCCTGTATGTTAATGGATTTGGGAGCAAAGAAGTGAAGGGGGCAGACAATTCCTGGGGTGCAGGCAGGGGGAAGGAGTCAGGAGAAGAAGACTGGCCTGAGCCCTGGCTGTTTCCTAAGGTATCTTCTTCCCTCTCAGCCTGGTTCTCTTCTGACATGCTTCTTCTCATCATTCCTGGGAAAACCCATCATTTCTCTAGGAGCTCTGCTTGTGGCTTCAGAAAGCATCTGCTTAGAAGTTGGCTATAAATGCTCAAATGACCCCTTCCAGGGAAACAGCCACTTTTGAAAGGAGAGTGAGGAAGAACAGACATCTTCTAGACTAAGGGATTGTCTCTTCAGTGACTAATGGCAGGGCTGGGCATAGGCCACTGGGGTGAGATGCTACCTCCTAACACTGAGTAAGTCACCCTACATATGTATCTATGTATGCTATCTTCTAAGAGACTGACTTTTCAGGCTACAGAAGCTTCGTAGCTAGGAAACTGACTACTGACTGGAGGAAGCATCTTTGTATGAGAATTCAGATCCATATTTTTGGGAGAGTGAGGGAAGTGCTATTCTTAGGGAATTATGGTTCAATCTGGTTTCCAGGGATGCATCCACCTGAAGTGGGCTTTAATCATCACTTCAGAGTTCACAGAGCTGGGTCTGATGAATTTTAAGGCCCTGCCAAAAAAAATGAGCAAGTTTCTTTGAATTCAAGTTCTTATTCTTCATGAGTTTAAATGACTATACTGGCTTTCCTTTAAAGAAAGGAAAGCCAGTTTTCTTTCTTCTTTTTAAAATATCACTTCTTTAGAGTCCAGGTTCTTAAGGCATATTTATTTTTTATTTTGGATTTTTCCTGTTTTTAAAATATGTCCAATTAAAATGCAGCAAATGAGAGACAACCTCCTAAATATTTCAGTGATTCTATAATAGCAACGGCACATCTTTGTTTTACTAGTATCAGCTCATTCATCTCAGCCAAAATATAGAAAGTTGTCTTAAACACTTGAGCTTCATGGTGGGTGGTAGGAAGTGACATCAGATTCCATACTGGAGCTCATTTAAGTAAACAGAAGTTTACTATTATAAGAAATAGAATTGAACATTCTTAAGTATCTCTTCTTATTTCACTTCTAAGTTACATTTCCAGTTAGTTGTACTTCCTATAGCTTTCATTTCATAATAAAATTCCAAAAGCTAGCAGAAGGACAGTATGAGTGCCAGTAGAACTACAAATACACATTTGTTATGACAAGGGAGAGAAAGCAAAGATATCTTCAGTCTAGGGGCTTCATATAGCAGTGAGATTACTGAAATATGTATCTAAAGACTTCCTATCTGTAGGAACAGTAGATAACAAACAAATATTTATTTTTGAACATTTGTGTGAATTTCTCCTTACCTTGGGATAGTCCTTAAACTCAGCATTCATCAGTCTTGAAATGATTCAGCTATATTATTAGTAGCTATTTAAGGAACATTTATGGTTTTAGTTTTTGAAATGATCTAACCAATATTTCTAAACAAAAGCAAAACATCTCACAATGTTAGTTTGAATTCCGTCTATTTCACAAAACTCTCCCTTCTTAATTAATCTGTCCCTGTTTCTGTATTTATGTTGATTCTTTGAGTCTTTCAGCCATATCCCAGGACTTGGTGGGAAATTATACTTTTCATTTGTTGCACTTGTTATAATTTGGATCTTAAATGTCCCCCAAAGCTATAGGCTTGGTCCTCAGCCTGTGGTGCTACTGGGAAGTGGTGGGACATTTAGGAGGGCCACCTTCTAGTGGAAGGAAGTTAGGTCATTGAGGGTACCCTTGAAGGGGATGCTCTGCCCTGCAGCTTTCCAGCCACCACGAGGGAGGGTGAACAGATCTTCTCTGCTATGTGTCCACCATGACATATTAGATCACTACAGTACCAAAAGTCATGTACCAAGATACCACGGATCAAAACCTCTGAAACCATGAGTCAAAGGGGCCTCTTTATAAATTATCTCAGGTATTTTCTCACAGTGATAGAGAGTTGACTAACACACACTTATAACAAATAAATCCCACACAACTTTTAGTGACAAGTTTAAAAGCTGCTGTACTCTTGTCAAGGGGCCAGAACAAAAATGTCACAGAAATTCCATGGCTGGATCCATTCAGCCGCTTGTCATGTGGGACTGCAGCCCTCTTTACCTGCTCTACCACCCGTTACCATAGTGACTAGGCCAGAGAAGAGCATATTATTCTGAAGTCTGCACAGATAAAGCAAATAATCTATCAAGCTGGACTGTTCATTTTAAACTTGTTTACTTCAACTTGAGAATTTCTTGCAGTATAAACACTGAGGAGACAATAATGTGTGCTGGTAAACCCAAGCAGGGTCAATTCTGTTACTACTCTAGGTTGCAAAGTGACAGGTGGTGACATTGGTGAGCAGCACAATGGTGTTAGCCTGGCTGGAAGATCTCCATTGTGGGGTAAATGCTCTTAAACATTGGCCAGAAAAGGAGACCAAGCAAAATCTTCAGAGAGTTGGGCAGGGGACTTAGCTCAGTGGTGCTGCTGCCTGCCCTGAAAGCACAAGGACCTGAGTTCGATCCCTGTTACCAAAAAAAAAAAAAGAAAAAAAGAAAACAAAAACAAAAACACTCTGGTCTCAGCACAAGAATATCTGAGGCATGGTTTAAAAATCTTCAGAGAGTCTTAAGACGTGATCGCTG
Organism: Heterocephalus glaber; assembly: GCF_000247695.1. Next base: position 9,225,350 of record NW_004624779.1, on the reverse strand, counting down.
GAGAGTCAGGCTAGCAATTTTCTTTTTTAATATTCAAAACAAGTGGTGAAAGTGGAGGGGAGATGCTATGTCCATACTAGAGGCTATGGGCAAAAGCCTTTTGAAATTTTACAGTGATAGTGTGATTCAGGGAAATTTTCATGTTTCATGATGCTGACATATACCTTGGAAAAGAAGCTTAGCTGAGACACCTAACTCCCCACTCACCCCCTACCACGCTGCAATGGCCTGGATACAAGTGACAGTCTCTTTGTGCTTCTGTTCTTTCATCTGCAAAATGAGAGATTTCAATGAACTGTCTTTAAAATGCCAGCCAACTCTGAAATTCTCTGATTCCAGGAGGGAAATTATGATAGTAAGGCTGAGTTTAACTGTGGTCTGCGGACAGCATCTCATTGTTTTACAGTACACATAATTGACCAGTCCATTTAACACAAGTCATCGTTCCTTAGACTAAGCCAGTCAAGAAACCCTTTTCAATTTCTTCCCTGTCTGCTCTAGGATTTTGTTATGACACCTCAGAAACACCATCTTAGATAATTTGCCAAAAAGAGAGTTAAAAACCTCCTCCCCGCTTCACGTTTTATTAAGTTGCTCCATGGCTGGGCTCTCCTGACATACTCTCGAGCGACCAGAGCTGCTACGTGTGGGATGAGTTAAATAAAGGTCAGCTCATAAAACACCACTGTCCTCACATTCCTACAGCACTGTTTTACTAGTAGTCTTTCCCACAGCCCTTAAAATTCATGTCAGTCACAGGAAGACCTTATTGATGTAAGCATCTGATGAACAAAAAGGAGATTACTCTAGAAAAGTATTTGGAGAAATGACCAAGCTGAGTGCAGAAGGTTAGCAAAACCAAACATGTAGTCACTGGCAGTCAGAGGGGGCTTACGGATCAAAGGCTGCAAGCAGGAAGTTAAGCAGGAGGCTGATGGACTGCTCCACGTGGATTTGGTGAGTGGTTGGCATCCGTTTATTGAGCTGGTAAAAAATGGTGGAGAGCACAGCCTCTAAGCGGGCCACATTAAGCTCTATGTTTGGGTCCAAGTTGTTCAAAGCATTTTCTCGCAGTGCTTCTATGACATTCCAAATGTCCACCAGGTGCACTACAATGAAAGCAGAGTTAAAACATCAGTTCAAAGTGAATGGAAAGCCAGATATATTTCTTCACCTGCCCATCCACTCTGGTTTATCTGGGCTCCTCCCATGGGTTCGGCTGTTGCAGGAGTTGATGTAAATAAATGTGTATGTAAGACAGTGCATGATCTCGAAGACTTGATGTATAATATACAGTGCCACACAAATGGTTGACTCAGTACCACAGCAGAGTTATTTCTAATCTTCACAGTAAACCCTGAAAATACAGCTGTTATACCTATGTTACATGTAAGAAAGCTGAAGAACTGGGAAGTTAACTGACAATACAGAGGCCAGTCAAGGGCAAAATTGATATTTAAGTCCAAGTTTATCTAGTTTAAAATATTTCTCCACTGTGCACACTGGGCCCTCCAAAAGAAAACAGGACCAGAACTTAAATTTTAGTGTCTGAAAGTTTATCAAAAATGAGTATTTAAAATATGCTCATTTATTTATATATTTCTCAGCAGTGTGCAGTTTGAAGTAAGCAAAAAGGAAAGTTAAAGAAGACAAAGGAAAATGGACAAGCAGTTAATGCCCTGCAGCAGCAGAACTAAGTAATAGATCACTTACTGCCCTAAAAACAAGCAACTTCTTGGCTGTGTAATTGCGCTGGTTAGTTCTGATTGTCGACTTGACTGGAGGAAGAGTCTCTTGAGGAGGTGATTAGATTGTAGGGCACTAAACTCAGCAGTGAATTAACCACTGATGAGTTCATAGCTAAATGGGCTATCAGGAGGTCGATCCTGGTTGCCGGAAGGGGGTCATGGGTTTGTGACTCAGGGACTACACTATATCTGGTCCCTGGTCCCCTTCTTTTTCCAGTCAGCTCTGCTCATGGCCGCCAAGAGTTGACTGGCTTTCTTTTGCCACCCCTTCTGCCATGCTAGAATGTGTCTGTTTTGTAGCCAGCCAACCATGAACTGAAATCTCTCAAACTGTGAGCTAAAATAAACTCTCTTCCCTTGAGCTGTGGGTGTCAGTTAGTTTTGTCTCAGGAATGGGAAAGATGACCAATACAATCATTGACAAGCTTATGTAATGTATTGTCATGGCTACTTTCTCTAGAATAGCCAAAAAGTCTATTTTTGTTTTTTCTCCTTTGCCCTGAAGTATTACTAGGACACCCCAGAAACTGTCACCATCACCAGGATAACACACTTGTCCATTAGCCCAAAGCTTTCCCCATGCTCCTCTGCCATCCATTTCCACCGAAGAAGGCAGACTTTCTCTGATTCACTTGCTGTCACAGTTTTCTAGAAGTGTAAATAACTAGAATCCTATAGTATTATGTATTCTTTTTTTAACAGGATGTTTTTAACTTAGTGTAACTATTTAAGTTACTTTAGTGTAACTATTTTAATATTAATGCATACTGTTGCATGTATCAATAGTTTGGTCCTTTTTATTGCCATGTAATATATCCTTATATAGATGTATCGCAATTTAATTTTCAACTCACTTATTGATGGACATTTGAGTTGATCCAAGTTTTGAGTTTTATGAATAAAATTGTTATGAACAATCACGTATAAACCTTTGGAACTACATATGCTTCTATTTATCTTGATAAAAACTTAGAAATGAAGATCTGGTTATATAGTTTAATGTGTGAAGAACCTTCTGTTGTGTTTTCCAAAGTAATTGTACCATTTCATGGTCCCATCAGCAGGATATAAGAGTTCCAGTTTCTCCCTTATTTTCACTGAGTTTAAGGTTCACTTTTCAGTACACTTGCAATTGTAAATATTTTGTTTTTTCTCAATGAAATACATATGTTTGTTTCATTTCCTGAGAACTGTAATGCTACATGTAATTTTTCTCTGACTCTTTCTGTTTCCTACATCTTTGGTTACTTTGTCTTTTACTTGGATGTTTGCTATGGATTTTGTTTTTCTTTTATTGTGCTACCAGAGGTCAAACCCAGGGGTGTCTTACTACTGAACTATATCTCCAGCCCTTTTATTTTTGATTTTGAGACAGTCTCAAACTTGCAATCCTCCTGCCTCAGCCTCTCAAGTAGCTGGGATTACAGGTGTTCATCACTCCATCTGAATTGCTATTGCTTTTAATAATTATTTATTGTTTTATGTTATGGAGGTAAGGGAACTGTTCTTAACCTCAAGCACTGGACTTGAAGCTCCAAATCCTGACTCCTTCACTACAAGTGCATAATCTCTCAGCCTCTAAGATTTAGTCTTGTGGTCCTCGAGTGTAAAAGGGAGATGATATTCCTTACACAGAAAAATAATGAGGCAGAAAGTGGGATGCAGACAATATATTACATATGAACAAATGAATAATGTGAATCATGTCAAAAGAGAAACTTGTTGGTATACCTCTTGTTTGGGCCAGATAAATATAAATCACTTACCAACTGAAATACGTAAATATTTATTAGATTTGAAAAATTTAGGTTTAAGTGAATGCAAATTTATAGTCTTTTCTGTATATCGAAAATATTAAACAAAATTGCATTTCTTAGCATTATTTATCCAATTTTTAAATGTAGCAGGCAAGCAAGATACTTTTAGAGAAATGGTATTTATAAGCAGAGCCTTTTTTGAACAGAATATCTGGGATTGCTATAGTTGCTCCTTACATATTTAATCTATAAATCTGGATCTAGTCTTTGGCGATCTGTCTTGCTTTAGGATATGAAGAGAACAGTGATGGTGCGATCTGGCCTGCTGTACCAGTGGTTCTCTGGGTTCATGTGGTGCCCGAAAGGAGGCTACTGGCCTATTCTCAGCTGGCCCCTGGCTGTGGATCATGGGGAACAGGAATGTGGCAAAGGAAATGTGGACCATGAACTTGACCACAGGAGGAAGGTGGTATGAGCCAAGTAGGAGACCTGGCTGGTGGTGGTGACAGAGAATCTGAAGGCTTCCTTCTTTCCTAGTGAGCCTTTGTAGGCCCAGAGAATCTTCCCATGATTCACAGGGATGGAGTTCTACAGGCCCACGGGAGTGGCCAACATGTCACCTGAGGGCCCCCTTGGGCACTTCAGCCTCAGCCTGCAGAGCCTACACTCATCTATTCTCTGCCAAACTTGCCTGGTTTGGGGTTCCCTTTCCTGGTGAATGGTCCCATCTCTCCCTCCCCAACCTCAGCTGGAAGCTGGATTTCATTCTTGAGTCCTATCAAAGAACAAGTCATATAGACTCCATCTCCTTAATGTGACTTTAGTCCTTTATGACCATTACCCTTTTCCTTCACCCCAAACTGTCTTGATTTCTTATTGGTTTACTGAGCCTGACTTCATTCTTTCTTCTCTCCAATTCTTTCCATATACTGGAGCCAGAGTGGTATTTCTGAAATGTAAATCTGACGTATCACTTGTATGCTGCTTAAAATCCTTTAATAATTTCCAATTAATTTGAAATCCAAAGGTGGCTTGCAAAAGTCCTTTTTTCCTGCAGTCCTGGGGATTAAATGCAGGGCCTTCACACTGAGCTACATTCCTAGCCCTTTTTATATTTTGAGACAGGGTTTTGCTCAGTTGCTAAATTGTCCAGGGGGCTTGAATTTACAATCCTCCTGTCTTAGTTTCCCAGAATCCTGGGATTACAGGCATGTGCCACCATGCCTGGCTTGTTTCTGTTTTTAAAATCTGGCTTCTGCTTATTTCTTATCTACCTCTCATTCATCATAGCTTATTGTCAACACCACTTCCTCAGGGACCCTCTATTACCAGGTTTTGATTCTCTTCCATGTGGCACTTAAGAGCCCTGCTCTTCCTTTAACAGGATTTTGTGGACTTTCTCTGGGTGGGCTGGCTGTCTGCTCCTGCACTGTAAGTGTACAGGAAGGGACTGTGTGTGTTGTGAGAACCATTCACACCTCCTGTATGCCTCATATGCCTCAATGGCAGTGAAATCAATATCTATTGGTTAAGTGAGAAAATGACAAGGAAGTGACTCAACAGTGAAGTAAGGTTAGGGGTAGGAAACCATAGTTGTTAAGAATGATACAAGTGTTGGTTTGACTCCTAGATACATCATCAGTTCATCAGTGAAGCTAGTTTACTTCATGGATCCTTCAAATTAGAAAAGTGAGAGTAATAATAGCAACTACCCTTGGATGATTACAATGAGGATTACTGAATTAACACCCCCAAAGCACTTGGAATTGGGCATGTCACATAGGAAATAATGGTTTATTATTTAGATGAATAAAATATCTAGAAATTGCACAGAAATTATTAAAGATAAATTTGCCACATTCGTGTCTTTCTATATTCAGGTTCACAACATAAGGAACAACACAGGACTGTTTTTAAAGCTGGCCTGTAATTTCAGCTACTTGTGATGCTGAGGCAGGAGGATCAAAAGTTGAAGGCCAGTGTGGCGAAATTAGCAAGACCTTGTCTCAAAATGAAATAAAAGGACTAGAGATGTAGTTCAATGGTAGAGTTCTTGAGATATGAGGCCTGGGTTTAATCCCTAGTACCACAAGAAAAATAATACTAGTTATGGTTGCATAATTATTAATGACTTAAATAAAACTAATTCCATAATTATTTGCAAGACACTGTAGTAGATCCTGGGGGCTCACAGGCAATGTACTACTCCCCAGATGTAGTTTCTGCCTTGGGGAGCTAGCAGTCTGATGGGGACACAAATGTGATATAAAAGAAGCACAAACCATGTTCCAGTCACAAAAACAGATATGTATTCATTTTAGTTGTCATAAATTCTAACTTAGTAGAGTGGGAATTGGTTTTGTCATCTTGGACAAGTAGATATCTAGTGAAGAATGCCATCTTACATAAGAGTTTCTTGAAAATTTTACTTCATGGGTAACTACTTTGGGAGATGTAATCACACTTCCAGAAAAGGGTGCAGAGTCCCAGCAGTGGCTGGGTTCAGACAGGTTCCCCTATTGGCCATCCCTATGACTGAGGGCAAATCATTGACATCCTTAAGTTTCAGATTCCTCATATGTAAAGTGGGGACAAAAATAACTTTTCCATTTCAGTTTTATTGTGGGAGTTAAGTGAGATAATCCACACAAAGCACTTCACACAGTGCTTTGTGCATAATAATCATTATATATATATATTACTGAGAAGCAAGTACTATGAGTCTTTTGTTTATTTCAAGAGGAACATTGAGAAATGCTAAGCTGAAATTCATTAGGAAGTTACTACGAAGTCTATTGTGAAAGTCTGACAGGTGTGTGTATGTGCTGCTTACAAGTATGTTTTCAAATCCTTTTAGAAAATAAACAATAATAACTAGGCACCACTAGATGGCACTGTGCATATTTACTAAGTAGTTCTCAAACTGTAATTGTGCACCACCGAGCTCCTGTTCTGGTACTAGGGTCAAGAGGAAGTGGAGCTCCATCATCTATGCTACTGAATGAGTTTTACATGAACATACTGAGTAAGGCAACAGTTTGCATAATTCAATTCTTTAGTTAACATTAACCAAATAAAGAATAAACAAAATCTTTTTAGTACTTCATATAATCTTAAAAGCAATGCTATTGGTGTTGATGTCAGTTACTGATTATTAATGACAAAAATTTTATCTCACAAATAAATATAAACAGACAAATCTTCAATGTTTTGCCATAAATCTTGGCAATATCAGGTAGAAAAGTCTAGATGAGAAGACGGAGGGAGCCACTTGCTGGGAGTTAGAGAAGAGGGTTGATATTGGGGTGTTTGTTCTCTATTTGCTGATATCTCATACTATTCTAGTAGAATATGGAATCCTTAGTCCACAGGTAGGGATAGATTAAATCCAAGTATCCCTGGGAGAAACACTAAAATGATAGGTGCTCAGCAAATGAAAACCATTAGTATTAAAATAATTAAACATCCTCTGATCTAATGCCATTTATGTTTTTATTAATTTATAAGATATAAAAATCCAGTTACACTGCATAGAAATGACTGATTTCATACTTTATAAGAAGAAGTAGAATTGCATAAATAAGGTAAAATGGGGAGAGAGAGTACAAAAAGAATATGAATATCAAAAGAGAGCTTTAAGACATACTGTTTCATGATTTAGTTCAAGGCCAGCCTTTCCTGTGCCTTATTCCAGAACGTGAAGGCCCAGTTACTGAATCTAAGCATAGTGTCCTTTTTCTGAAGCATTCGAAGATCCCTTCAAAATTCCCAAATCCAAATTCTATTATCTCCCAATTCCAAAGTTGAAGACATTGGGAGATGTTTTTGACAAAACTTTGCAGGTGATTCTGACAATCAGTGATTCACAAACCCTCAGAAGGTTTTCAAAGGGCTTGCAGCTGGTGAATGTCAGTAGACAGCTGTCTTGAAGTAATTGTATTTCCATAATTTTATAGCACTGCTTCTTGGCCTTGGCTGCACATTGGCACAAACTACGAGTGTGAAACAGCCCTGTGACCATGCTGCTCCTGCTGGCCCAACACCTCACCTGGAGAGGCCAAGACCAAGAGAACCAGAAGCTGCCTGTTAGCATCCTGGGTCGTTTGTCTTCCCATGAGAATATAAGAAATACTGCTCGAAGTCAGTTGTCCTTGGTCCTTTGGCATCAAAACAGCCTGGTATGTCCTAGCAGGTTGTGAGATGTGTTGCAAGAAGCTGACTATTATCAATTAACTTATGCAATTAAAAACTGATTTATATAATTACATGTACACACATAATATTTTGGAAGGGTTTCAGGTTTCCTATACGAAAGTCACTCATTGCATTATGATAACTTTCTTAGTCAAGAGGAAAAGGAAATTGCAGTTAGGCTGGGTGTGAATAAAATTTGCCAATGTGCCACTGGGAATAGATACATCGTCCAGACACATAATCAGGGTGTGTGTGTGTGTTTGTGTGTGTTTGTGTGCCTAATTGTGCAACTGCTCTCTCAACCCTCACCCTTGCCCTGATGCTGGTATCCTAGGTTTGGTTGACATTTTTGCCCCTCAGTGAGACAGGCAGGGAGAGTTCTGCTGGTAACTCCCATCAGATCCCCTACCATCAGTGACAGGTTGCTCTTCCTGAAAATTTATCCAATCCTCTCTTCACTCAATGTTAATTTCCTGATTGTTAGTGCAGTATTTCCCACTTGAGTTTGCCATGGTAACTGTACTCTTCAGAGGATGAGAACCGGGTAATAGTTTTGATTTGTTTACATGCTTGATTTGAAGTGCCAAATTGTGCTCTTTCATATAGAAGATTCTTAAAATATTTTTGTGAGACTAAAGAAAAGGTAATTATGGAAATTTATTCTTTTAGTTGTCTAAGTTTTGATGACCTTGGAACTAAAAGATGAAGATGCATGTAAGCATTTTCTTTTTCCTGAGACAATTCTCAAATGGCAAGTTCCATGCAGTATTTCAGGTGACAAGTGGACCTTAAGTAAAAATGCTTCTAAGGGGCCTCATATGTGAGTCAGGCTTCATAGAGGTGGGACTTGAAGAGATGGGGAGAGCAATTTAGTTCTTTGTCACAAAAAGGTGTCAGAAACGACTCCAGATTCCTCCTCAAACTCCTTAGCCTAAGCAGCTCACCGGCCTTCTTTCTTAGCCTTCCATCTGAGAGACTTAAAACTTCTTTCACACAGTATTCATGTTAATGCAGTATTTATTCAGCCCTGATTGAGTGGCAGTACCACTTTGGGCTCTAGAATTACAGTGTAAAAGACAGGCTGGTCCCTGAAGTTATAGTAGAGATAGTAAGCCAGTAAGTGAACATGTGACAGTGAATTGTTTTCTCTCATTTCTGACTAAAATATTAATAAAAGTAAAACTTATATAGTCAAAGTATGCAACATGGTGATTTGATATTCATGGTAATCAATACACAGTGCATACACTTATCTGTTTTCTTTTGTAGAGAAAAATGGGCTTAGAGATAGCAGACTGAGGTTGACGTGTATCTTCATTACCTGATGAAATAATAATCATCCCTTCCTAATTTTTCAGGTGTTTTTTTTTTTTTTTGTGGTACCGGGGATCGAACTCAGGTCCTTGTGCTTGTGAAGCAGGCAGCGGAACCACTGAGCTAAATCCCCAGCCCTTTTTTCAGGTGTTTTAAGGAAAAAAGGAAAATGTACATGGGAAACACACAGTGAACTGTAAAGCACTACATAAAATTTTGGCATTATGCTTATTTTTGAGGGAAAATAGGCATTAGAATGCCCCTCTCCATCTTTTCCAATTCTTTGGTGTACCCGGCCAGTTATAAAGATACTTGAACTACCAGCTTTCTTCTATAACTTCAGGTTTATTTTCATCTTAATGGATGAAATGGAGTTATAAACCCATGAGAGATTGTTATCACAGCGATCACTAGTTTAGTTCAATTTCAGGTCAAATACCAATCCTGAAATCTAAAGAACTTTAGATCATGAGAAAAGAGAATTATTTCAACCTATCACTACTTATTATAAGTCTATTGCACATAGAGGTGGAAACATATGGAGAAAGATTGCCATATGCTTATATATACAAAGTTAGAAAAGAGTGCAAGCAATGAGATTCCATAACAGTTTCAAAAGAAATGAAATCCAACCAGTAAAGTTTAAGTATCTAGGATGCATTATGGTTGATGATGTAGGTGATTGAACAAAGATAAGAGATTGACCCTAAAAAAGACTATAATTTCCATGGGGAAAGACACACTCAGATGACCTAACTGAAGATAAGCACAAGATGCTGAGCTATCAAAAGTCCCCAGCATGGTGCACTTTTGCTTTTAGGTGTTAGAAGAGCTCTAAATATAGGGAGGCCTTTGTGAGCTGGAAACCTTGGGAAGGTTTGGAGCAGGAGATGAGGATCTAGATCTCTAGTTGATGCTAAAAGCACAGAGACAAGTGCACAGCCAGAGATGATGAGGGGAGAGGACTCTTGGGAGAAGAGGAGCCAAGGGTCAGTGGCACTGAGGAGTGAAGGAGAGCAGTGTGTTCAGATTTGGTATCCACTGGGCCAGAGGAGTCTGAGTTGCAGTTGGAAAGCAGGGTCCATCACTAAGGAATGGTTTCCATTGCCTGTTTTGTCATAATTTCCTTATTTTTCAATGAGCAAATATCTCTATTTTTAAATTTATGTATGTTTATTTGCTTTTATGTTTTACTGAGAATTTGCATTTCATGAAGTTTACTGCTTAGCTTCACTTTTAGAGATTCATGGGACCTAATTCCGATCCCACCTATAGCTAATTAATTTGATGATGAAAACCAGGGTTGTTCTTTAAAACAGTGAGTGAATCTCAGAGTATGGTATTTGACCCCACAGGTCTTGAATGTGGCCAGGACATCCATAGGTTTAAGCAGCACTTTAGGGGATTCTGATAGACAATAAAGTTTCAGAATCACTATTATGAGGCATGATTTAAAGAATGGCGTTAGCAGGAGATTTAGCTCAGTGGTTCCACCACCTGCCTCGAAAGTGCAAGGACCCGAGTTTTATCCCCAGTACCAAAAAAAAAAAAAAAAAAGAATGGCATTAGACCTGAGACAGGAAGAATAGAAAATTGATGCTCATTTGATGGAGAGGAATTTTTAAAAAAGATATCCCCTAAATCATGAGAACATTGTGGTCAAGAAATTTGAGTGCAAATTAGCCAGTGTTTAAGATTTTCTCAAAAATAATTTATTTTTATGTCCTTATTCAGGCTTCTCACCATGAGAACATAGTATTTTAATATGTTTTGGGGAGTAAGAGCTAGTTAGATAGGGTGCTTTGCCTGGTTCAGCAAATATACTTTCATGTGATTATGTAATGCTGCAGATATTAGCTATCACCCAAATGAACTAAACACTGAATTCAGAAAGAAAACATTAGTAAAAGCACAAGTTTCAGATTTGTTTTTGATTAGTAGTCATGAGCTAAATCTTTATAAAACGTGAACACAAACAACACCTGAGTAGCTCACCAAATTTTTTTATGCTTCCAATCTCAACTTGTTCCTTGCTCCCAAAGTATGCTTTCATCACAAAAGCAGTTAGTCGTCTTTGCTAAGAATCCTGGGGGAGAGGCATCATAACTTACAAAGATAGCATTTCACTTTCACTTTAATTTCCTGGTTAATGTGATGTAATAAAGCTTCACAAAGAGGTCTACAAAGTACTTTTGGTGTAAAATCAAACTGAGTATCATAGCAGTCCTCAAAGGGCCTGGCTGTACATCCACTACCTATTAGGAAAAAAATATTAAGTGTTCCTTCAATTGAGTTTTTAGACCAGCATTATTATTCAAAATGAGATATAATAATTGTTGGCTCAATAGCTGTCATGCTATCAATTAAATTTAAATAAATTCAATTGAACCAAGTATTTATTAAACTTATTATTTTCAAAGTATCATACCAAAGATTGTAAAAATAGTAAGAGAAGATAAATGAAAAGAAGGATCTGAACAATAGCTAATTTTTCCTTGCCAGTGTTTAATTTTGTACAGAATGTGTTTAATAACTTTACAAGTAAGAGGATCTGTTACATATCTTACCTCCCTCATGGCTACTAATTTTGCAGAGGGCTTTTAGACTTCACTGGATAACTTTGTACAGGACTTTAAAATGTGTACTTAGCATCCCCTTATTCTAGTGCCCCAGTATGGACATTTATTGCTTTCTACTTGGAAGCAAGACACCTATTATCTCCACTACCTATTACTTTTTATTCATCCTATGACTATTATGAGGCTCAGCTCTGACAAGGCCATTTCCATTGCCTATGAGTAATATTTAACATGCTAAGAATGAAAACCAGTATTTAGGCTTCTGTCTACTGACCTTGAGCCTCACCTCTCATTACTCTCTAGCTTGGTAGCTCAGGGATGGTGAATCTATGGCACCTAAGCCCCAGTGGGCTGTTTGTTATCATTAAAAGCTCTAAAAAGCTTGCCTAGCTTCCTCTAAGAGCCCTATTCTGTAGTGTACTGGACTTCTTGATTTTCAGAATATGCTTTTGGTCTTCTAATATACTGTACTGTTTGCTTCCTCTATCAGGAGAAACCTTTGATCCACCATCCTTCAAGGCAGTACACACATGCCATGCCCCAGAGGAAGCCCATTCTGTACCCACAGGTAGATTGCTTTCTGCCTTTTGTCCCTCTCAGTGCCCTTCACATAGCTATTACAACATTTATGGCAGCTTTATTTTTCACAGTAATTAATGGACAAGTTTTTTCCTTTATTTTTAAAGATCTGCTTATGATTGGACTTTTGGGGAGAGAAGAAACCCTGAAATTATGGGCTAAATATTGTGTATAAGGTCATGTGTGCATGTGGGGAAGAAGGGTCCATGATTTTCATCCGATTCTCTAAAAGATACCTGGGGAATAAGTGTAGGAACCAGGTCTGTATGATACATATTTTGAAGACATGGACTATGTTCTTGTTCATGTTCATATTTCTCACAGCTCCTTGCACAATACCTTGTTCAAATTGGTGCTTATACTGCTTGGTGAATGGAGTAGAGCACCTACTGCAAGCCAATCCTTTATACTATGCTAAGAGCTTTCCCTGCATCTGTCAAAAGAGGGTTCCGTGATTTACTTATTGTGTATGGTTTTACACTTTACCTCTTATTCTATGTACTGTGGACTTGACCAGATGGTGAAAATCCTAGATGTTGGAGCCCATATTTCAAAAGAAAGAGCATCCACAAAGACTGGCAACCATAAGGAACTGCTGCCTACTTTTCTCTTACCCCTTTTGGCCTCACAGACCCTGTATCATGTGCCTATCTGGCCAATACGAACACTATAGACAAAGTACCTATGTACACTGGAAATAGTAAGCAGCAACTGGTTGTGAAGTGGTACTTTTTCTGCACTCATCTTATACCATTTCAATACATAAATAATTTTCTCTGCCAGGAAAGGAAATAATGGACAGATAATAGAAAACATATTTCATTCACCAATCCAGGAAAGAGCTATGGTCTAGGTTTCTGTGTACAGAACATTGCTTGGGGAATGGGCCTGGCAACTGGGATAAAGAGATCTCTGGGTGTTAATCAGTTCAGGGGATTTATTGGTACCTCGAGTGAGATCATAGATATATCAACACAGTATAAAGAAGATAAGGTGTTACGTTTTGTTAAACACCTTTAAAAGTCATGCAAACAAATTCTAATGATACATTGTCTAGCATGATGATTATAATTAATAATAAGTACTGTAGTTTTTTTAAAGTGCTAAAAGAGTGTATTTAATTTACCTTTAGTTCATCAGGAATTGTATTTTTATTAGTTGCATGTTTAATACAGAATAGTGATATTTGTTTTACAGAATCAGTACATGCAATATTCATTTTCAGTCCCTTTACTCCTCCTTTGCTCCTCCACCCTCCAACTCCTTTTCTTATTCTAAGAGCCAATCTTCTAGTTTTCCATCATTTCTGTTTTGTTTTATTTACGTATTTATATTTTAGGTTTCTATATAGTAGAAGATATGATAGTGAACTTTCTGTCTCAGGCTTCTTTTGCTTACCATGATTATTTTGAATTCCATCCATCTTCCTTCAAATGAAAACATTTCCATCTTTATGGCAGAATATATCTCTGTCTCTATCTCTTATATCTCTATCTCCACCTCTACTTCCATCTCTAGCTCCATCTGTGATCTGGCGTCCAGGCTGTTTCCAGAGCTTACCTATCATGAATTGCACCACTTTTAACATGGGTGTGCATGTATGAGTTTAGTATTTTAAATGTGCTCTCCACAAAGACATGATAAGAATATGAAGTGATGTCTATGTTAATTAGCCTGTTTTAATAATTTAACAATGCATACCTATATTGTAATTTCACATTTTACTCCATAAATGGATACAATTACTTGTCAATTAAAAATAAAATAAAGATTTAAAAGATGTCAATGGAAAATAGCGATGAGGAAGCCTTGAATAGTAACGTCATGATATGCGGTGGGTGATGTTTTGGATTCATTTTAGGTAATTTTTCTCACCCTTCTTGGCCTTCTTTCTCCAGCCTATGTGGATGCAAGTACCAACACACGGACTTTGACCAGCTTAGTGCATCTGCAAGTTGAGAGCAATGAGCCTCAAGATGTTACTGCGTATGGCTGACGTCTTATCATCAACACCTGGGCCCTACCTAGCATTTACACATATGCCACACAGAAATATGTGTGTGTGTGTGTGTGTGTGTGTGTGTGTGTGTGTAGGGGGCATGACTCCTGCAAACCACCCTTGATCAGTGCAGACAGAGCAGGTGGAGTAGTCTTTTCTTTTTGTTCTGTGGGTAGTCGTTCTGGGGTGCATTTGATAAGGTTGCTTAGAAGTTCCTGTCTATTGGCAGCACTGTCTATCGGCTTTACTCCCTTCCCCGTTTCAGTTTTACTATGAGGTTTATCATCCCAATGTACTGCTTTCTCTTTGTAATGTATGGAGTCTGTTTTCTGGGAAGATATAGGGTAAGCACTGATTCTCATCAAGTCTCTGTGTATTACTGGCTGAGCACTAATAAATAAGACAAAAATGAATATTATAATGACAGAGTAGATTATGATTCTGTTTGGGTACATACATTTTCTTCCATGGTATATTACTATCTTATTCAGAAAAGTGTAATTTGAAGAATACAATGCATCACACTTGATCTAATGTCAGTGTTTATTATTTTCCAAGAAAATAAGCTACTTAGGGCTGGTACCACTTACTGTTATTTTCAGCATTAGGTTGAGTGTCCACAAGCCTGCTTGACAGAAATTGTCAGAGAACAGCTCTGTTTACTATGACAAGTGGCTAATATTTGAAAGTTAGAAGTTGGGATCTTTAAATGAGATGATTTTATCTTGTATTTATCCAAGGGAAGTCACTCTTTTGCTATGATCTCTTTACCTGGAATAAACAGAACTAACTTTATAATTCCTAGTAGACAAGGAGGTAACACAAGTGTGTTAGTCCAACACCATGAATGGTTAAAAATAGCAAAAGACAATTTATTTCAATATTTATAGATGTAATTGATTATTTCAAGTCATATTTTTTTCATTCAGCAAATGATAGTTATCTCAGGTGACTGCTAGATTAGATATCAATTTATGCAGCAAAGTCTATATAACAAAGTTTCAGAGTACATCTACTGTTTGATATTCTCAAAATCCAGATCTATAATTAATAGAACACATTCATCAGATTCTAAACTTGACGTTATCCTATTAACAGATGTGTACACTAAGGAATATAATTAGGCAGGATAACCTAAATAAATGAGATGAGATCATACTGCATTTTTCTTCTTTTGCTCTTCCAGTTAAATTTATTCTCTTGTACATGCAAAAGATAGTTCCAAGAACCAACACTATGACTGACAGACACCTAAGAGTTTCTGCAGGTGCACTGTTGTTATTTAGAGGAAAGGAGACCTTACAAAAGAAAAGAGGGAGAAATTCTTGTTGGATGTTCCAGATTTTCTGCTTGCTTGTTACTGATGACCAGTTTGAAAAATGTTCAAGTAAATGATATAGATCATGCAAGGAGAGATTTTGGAGAGGAGCTGGCTATATAAATAATAGGAAAAAATGCAAAAAGAAAATTAAGTAAAAGGGGAATACAGGCCAAAGAAAAAGCTAGATAACTTATCAAATAGCTATCCCTAGAATAGAAACAATATGTTATATATTTCCTTTTTTTCCCTTTCAGCAGTACTATAATTTGAACACAGGGATTTTACACTGAGGAACACCCTTCCCCATAATCTTTTGTAATTTTTTTTGAGACAAGTTCTTGCTGAATTGTTAAGTTGCCCAGGCTAAGCTTGAACTTGTGATCCTTCTGCCTTAGCTTACCAGAGTGCTGGTATTACAGACATGTACCATCATGCCCAACTCATATAGGATTTCTTATGATTATCTACAAGATCCTTGAAGTGAAGTTCTGAGTTTGAATCATCTCTATATACCTCCAGGTGACCAGTAAGATGTCTTGCATAGTGTCATTACTCAATGGATGTTTATGAACCCATCTGGAGATGGAAATGGATTAAATGCATCCCATGAGCTACACACTGTACGATATAAGCAATAGTAAGACACCTCTTCTCTTGACTTATTTTGCTCAGGAAATTAACTATCTGAAATTATTGTGCCATTTGCTAGAATGAAAGGTTTTTTTCCCCTGTTTTGTTCATTGCTCTGTTTACAGAGCACCTGTCATGTGGAGGGTGACCCATACATATTTACTGAATTATTTTTAACAGTATTTTCCTAATTAGCCTTTGTTTTACTATTGCGGTCATTGAGAAGTAAGATTTTTAAGCAAAAAATTCTCTTCAGAAACTTTTTTTCTAATAAAACTAGTATCACTGATGCATGAAAAATTGATGTGACAACAAAATTTTCAGGATGTTAAAAAATTAATGGGTACTGCTATGGCTTATATCTAGATTTCCCCTTAAAGCCTCATGCACTCATGCTGTGTAATAGATGGGTCAGTCTCCTGATTAGATTAGCATAGTTCTGGCTGTGGCTGAATGGACTTAGTGAAGATGAAAGATCCACCCTGGGTGTGAGTGATATCAACCAAGAGGCTTGCAGCCTGAATGAAATAAAGAGGGAAAGTGAGGGTCACTGCTGTTGCTTTTTGCCAGTCTAACATGCCATGGACTGCTTCTTCTCTGCCTGCTTGCTGCTGCAGCATCTTTTTCTGCCTACCCTGCCATGGGCTGTTTCTCCTCTGGCATACCCCTCTGCCATGCTGCCCTGACATGCAGCCAGCCAACTATGGACTGAAACTTTTGCAAACAGTAAGCTAAAATAAATCTTTTCTCCTTTAACTTGTGGGTGTTGGGTATTTTGTCCCAGCAATTAGGAAGTAACTATGACAGGTACAAAGTGTGTTTGTGTATGTGTATTTTATTTTGGTATGATGAAAAGTTCTGGAGCTTGATAGTGGTGATGCTTGAGCAACATTGTAAATGTAGTTAAATTATACATTTAAAATAGTTTCAATGGTAAATTTTATATTATATATCTGTGAACAAAATTTTAAAAAGCATTAGACATATTAGATAGAAAAATATGACTATGTTAAAGTAAGGTTAAGGTGGAGTCAATCATTGCCACTCAAATTACTTCATGTGATAAAAAGTTCAATTCTTGGAAAGTATTTTTTTCTGCATACATTAGCTATTGCTTATTAGGTAGTGAGGTAGTTTGTTTTCTGAATATATTTTTAGGATTTAATGTTTTCATCCTTTCTCATCTTATGTAAGAAGATTATGTGTCAAGCTTTAGAATAATGCCCTTAGTTTCATTCAGAGTCTGAAGTTTCTCAAACTGTTCAGGGAAGGAAAATCTGTCTGCTGCTAAACATTTCTGCCTTGTAAAACTCACAAATTCCCAGGGCTTCCATTTGTCATGAGCTTCCCAGTATAGTCTTAATAGCTGGGCTTCTTATGGCTACCCTCACAAACTAAGGGGTAAAGGTTAATATTTTGAGACCCCCTGAGGGCAAGAGAAATGAATGTTGAGAAAAATTAAACATAAGATTTTTTAGAGGAAAGCAGAGTTAGAAATACTGACTATAGGGATAAACCTAGAAAATATCTACAAATATCTTCCACTTCTGAAATACATTACTGGTCACACACTAAGTAGACTGCCAGTGATATTTTACTCACTTAAATTAATAAATAACTATATAATGTCTTTGACATCATTTTCTTGTTCAAAGCCTTCTCCTCAATGTCCTAATATGGCCATTTATTTATTCACTAAGGGTCTATTGAATACTTCTGTTCTATGTACTGAGGAAACATCAGTATACAAGACACACACTGATCTTTGCCTTTGAGGAGGCTAAGTTTGGGGAAGACATAACAATTATAACAACTAAA
Organism: Heterocephalus glaber; assembly: GCF_000247695.1. Next base: position 9,207,411 of record NW_004624779.1, on the reverse strand, counting down.
TAAATTATATAGCATACCATATATTCACATGTAAAAAGTACTTTAAGAAAAAGAAAGCCAACCAACAGGACCAAAGAGGATGAGCTGAGTTTTCATTTAGAGAATCTGGGTAAAATTTGCTTTTAAATGCCTATTTCTTTTGTGAGCAGAATTCAGTTCCTTGTGCTGGTAGAACAGAGGTTCTAGGTCTTTGCTGGCTGTCTTCTAGTCATCTTTCGACACTAGGATATTGAGCATGTGGCTCCCTCTGTCTTCAAGCCAGCAGAGGCATGTCAGATCTCGTCATTCAAATCTCTGCTGTCAGTCAGAGGGAAAACTCTCTGCTCTTAAAGGGCTCACATGATAAGATCAGGCTCATCCAATAATCTATTTTAAAGCTGCCTTCATGGTGTAACATAACTTAGTAACAGGAGCAAATTGTATCAAGTCCACTGTCCTGGGGATTTTCCATGTTATGACCCAGAGGATAACTTTATTCATTGGGGGATGTTTTAATTATTTATTTATATTTATTTTTTATCAGCACATGTTTGCAGTACATACATAATGATTACAGTCATTGAGGGAAGTTTATAGATATACACTACATATCTTAATTCTTTCTATTTCCCCTTTTCTCTCTCTACTTCCTCCATCTCTAGATACCCTTCCTATTTGCAAAAAATCTCTCTCTCTGTTTCCTATTGTCTATCTCTAATTTTGTTCTTTAAATTATTTATACTTAGGGCTTCTCATATAAGAGAAATTATGCAATATTTGAGCTTGTGTGTCTGATTTATTTCACTTAACATTACGGCCTCACAGTGCATCCATTTTCTGCAAATGACCCAAATTTATTCTTTGTTGTGGCAGGGCAATACTTCGTTATGTATTGATGAATACATAGGGCATTTCCAAGGCTTAGCAATTATGAGTTGTGCTGCTATAAACATATATGGGCATACATGTATCACTGTAATAGGACATCTTTAACTCTTTTGGGAAGATACCTAGAAGGGAAGTAACTGGATCTAATGGAATTCTATTTTTAGCTTTCTTAGGAATTTCCATATTGATTTATATAGTGTTTGTACTAGTTTGCATTCCCACCCACAAGTAGAAGGGTGCCATTTTCCCTGAAGCCTTCCCAGCATTGTTATTATTTGATTTCTTAATGTTGTCCATTCTTTTTGGAGTAAGATGGACTCTCAGTGTGGTTTTATTTTGGATTTCTCTGATGGTCCAAGATGTTGAACATTTTTTCATGTATTTATTTGCCATTTGTACTTCTTTTGAGAAGTGTCTATTCATTTTAGTTATTTGGGGCCATTTTAGATTGCAATCAGGTAAAGGTTTTTTGAACTGGTATGTACAGTCTGCACAGAGATATGGATAAACTGAGGAGATATGCACAAAGTGTAACTGAGGAGACTTTCTGATCGATTCTATTTGAGGTGGGAGAAGAGTTCAAAGACCACATCCAGATTTATGACTTGGGCAACTTGATAGGTGTTGATAAACTCACTGAAGGATCAGACACTTTGAAAAAGATTTTTTTAAAAAAACTTCTGTTTTATAACCTATTTATAACTTCCTTTCCTCTGATTTCCAAAAGATGAGAGTAATATATTGGAAATTAAAATTCAGTATTGCCTGAGAGCTAGAGTAAAATAAATATGTATTTATTTAAATTTAGTAAGACAAATGCAATGGACTTCTGAATGTTTCACCTCATCCTCTTTGGTCTGGAATAGCACCGGGGATGAAGTAAATACTCAATCCCTATTCTGGAATTAATAAATAAATGAATGACTGCTAAAAACAGCAAATGTTAATAGAGCCTCAGTGGAGAGTAAACCCAAGTTATATTAGGCATGACTTTCAGGCAGAACCATGGGTACAGTTTGGGAGAGGTTGCTCTCCTGTCCCCATTATCCTGCGTGTCCTCTGTTTTTCCTTAGTGTGTCCCAGAGTCTTGAGATCCTGGGAGCCAGGCTGTGGGCCAACACCTTCTAAATGTGCCTTTTTTCCTCTTCCACCTGGGTCTGGGCCAGTCGAGAAAGCTCCCAGGAAAAGGGCTTGGCAGGCCACAGGGGAAGGTCATGAATCTTGTCTTGGCACCTGGCAGACAGAGTTGGGGAAGCCTGAAAGGCATTCCTCTGTATGTATCATTCTTTCTCAAATTTCCAAGGCATTTAAACATGATGCTCCCTCCTAAACTTTGGAAGGAGAAGATGTAATTGACATAGCTTTCAGGCACAAAGCAGAAGCAGGAAAAAGGGAAGGGAGCCATTGTTTGTGACACCTGAATCCTTTGAAACAAGGCTACAGGTGTTGGCTTAGTCCACATGTTGTGCTGTGGCAGCAGAAAAAGCCTCCAAAATTCTCTAAAACTAAACATTCTAGCAAGGAAAAAAACCCCTTGGGTCCTTAAGATCTTAAAAATAAAAACAACTAAGGGGAAGAAGCAACTTCAACTAAACCAACTGCATAAGCACCATGACTTTAAAACCAGAGCTTTCTTCTCCCAGAGATTTGCTCTGATGAGGGGAAACTATTTTGCCATCGGTCCGGGGCACACATGGAGGACCAATTTTTCCATTATCATGTTACACAGGTATCATTAATGGCTTTGTTTGTGTTCTGCTGCTATCACCAACTTCCCCACAGGGAATTTTTGGGAACATTTTATTCTAGTGCAATGCACTTTATTTTAACAATTGTCTAGAATGATTCAACATCAGGAACAAAAACATATATCAAAGACATTCTCAACAATACAAAGATGATTGTGCTTTAAGGGTTAGTCATCTGCTACTTCTGTCCCTAACATAGAAGGTTCCTGCTCTTCCTTCTAACTCCTTGACTATGGAGAGTCATTCTACTTTTCTCTTTTAAAAAAAAAAACAAACCAAGTTTTTGTTTTTTTTTTACCTCAAACTTTACTTTTACCTTCAAGATTTCATATGCCATTATCTCAAAAAGAGAAAAGCCTGTGTTCTTGGGTTGTATTATGGTTTAGATCTGAAACAACCCCCAAAGGCTTATGTGTTGAAAACTTCATCCCCAGAGCATCAGAGGTGGGGATTTTGGGGTAACTGGATCCTGAAGGCTCTGAACTCCTCAATGGACTAATCCACTGATGGATTAATAACTGGATGGCATTATTGGGAAGTGGTGGAAAATTTAGGAAACAAGGCCTAGATGGAGGAAGGAAGTAGGTCACTGGGGAGGGGGTGGCGTGCTCTGGAAAGGTATATCTTGTCTCTAGCCCCTTCTGGTCTCTCTTTTTCCTCTCTCCTTCCTGGATGTCATGAGGTGAGCAAGTTTCCTGCATCATTATATTTCGATTTTACCACAGGTCTAAAAGCATTGGATCCAGAAACCTCAGAAACCATGGACAGAAACCGCAGAAACTGTGAGCCAAAATAAACCTTTTCTCCTTTAAACTTTTATTCTCAGGTATTTTGTCACAGTGACAAAAGGCTGACTAACATAGGTAGTGTGAGAGGTAGGATCTGAAAATGATCTTTCTGAGAGTCCTGGTCCATGGTGTCACCGATCTTCTCCCAAACACTCAAACACTAATTTTGGCACTCTCATTGACCTTAAAATACAAAGATGATCTAAACAAACCTGACATAAACACTAGTTCTTTAGAAAACAATTTCCACTGGTTAGTCACAGAGGGGGAAATCAGGGAGACAGACTTTAGCCGGTCTGGAAGAAGAAGCAAACATTCATGCTCTCAAAGGCCCAGGTAAACCATGTGGCAAAAAGGAAGCTCAGAACAGAAACTAGTTCTCAGATGACAACAAGAAACTAGTTCTCAGATGCAAATAATCAGGGCACTGGGAAGAGAGCCCTGAGCCCCAGATGAGAACCACACTTTGATTTCAGCACAGTGTGGTAGTGAGCCTGGAACAGTCATGGTGCACTGGATTTTTGATCTAGAGAAACTGGGAGACAGTGAAAGTTATGCTGTTGTAACATAATAAATTTGTGGTAATTGGCTATGCAACATAGAAATTTGATACAGGTGGCCAAACATCCACATATTTAACAACAAAGCAGGGAGGAGGAATTTAGTGGTGTATTAGCTTGAAGAAAAGTGAATGAGATACTAATGCTTAATACCAAAAACACATCTCTGAGATTTTCCTACTGAATAATACTGGTCACCCGGCTGGTGAAAAATGAATCTAGTCAAGCATATTCCTTCCTTCATAGAAAATCTTTATTCAGGACCTACTACATATATGGTACTCACATGGATTAATTTTACAGTGATAGAGAAACATGTACGTAAATAAATAACTGCATTTTGGGTGATGGTTCACAAGAAATCCTAAAAGAAGTTTAGAGACATTAACCCAGACAATAGCACATGTTCTAATTTAAATTATGTATGGATAAAGGTACTTTAAGAAAATGTCTAATTTATTAGAGGAAAGATATTTTGAGGAGTTCTGAAATCCCAGATGCTATTATAGACCTTTTCACCTTTTCTTTGAAAGAAAATTTTAATTGATATGACTGATAGAATGAAAATTCAAGCTTTAAGTAGCAGGACTAAAATACAGACTATGTTAGCGTGGGTATGAATGGAATATTACCTTAGTTTTGTTCCCACTATTAAAGAGAGGATTAGGTAGTTCCAGGTTGTTTTTCTTGTTGCCTTTGTTGTTGGTGAACTAGAGGCTACATTTCATTGACTCCAAAGTAATTTCTGAAAAAATATATGCTGACATTTCAAAGTACCTGGATCATTAAGCATGACAATGCTGACCAAAGAAATAATGCTTTAGCAGGAAATAGTTATTTGTTTAAAATAAGGGCTGATGTGTTACCTTTTCACACATACTTACAAATGGTTCATAGGGTTTTTATTTTTATGGAACATTAGCAAAAATGTGAACATTAAAAAGAAAGTTGTAGATTAAAAATGAAAATTAGAAATAATATTTGTATTCTTCATTCTGAACTATTTCTCCTAGAATATATAATAGCCAGCTTGGTGTTCCCTAACTTTTAGAGGTATTCATTCTTTTCTTCTATTAAGAAGTGTGCTGGTAATGTCATGAAGAGGGAGGATATAACAAGATACAAAGAAGAGTGATCGGGGAAGAAGTGACTTAGAAAACAGTTTCTATGGGAGGAAAGTTTAAGGGATAGAGCCTTTTGCCTGAAAAGAGACGGAATTCTCCCCTTTTTTCTTCTCCCCCTAAGTTTCATCTCCTTATCTCCCCCTTCTCTCTCCCCCTCTTCCTCTTCCACCAGTCCTTTTTATTTTTCATTTCAGACAGGTATTATAAAGTTGCCCAGGCTGGCCTCGAACTTGCTATGCTCCTACAAGCCTTCATGATTGGGATTGGCGTGGGAGTAGTGCATTTATGAAAGATATTCCAAGTAGATCTTGAGTACAACATTTTTTAAAGAGCAGGAATTGGTAAACTTTTTTGATGAACAGAGAAACACAATTAAAAAATTATATGACTACATATATAAGAGAAAAAGAATTCCTACAACATTTTTATTGGTGAATGTTAAGCATATAAGAATTGAGCACTTTAAAAAAATATATCAGCATATGACTAAGAAGGATGGAATTCTTTTTTTGAGAGAGGGCAACACTTTGCTTAATTGTGGTTACAGATTACTGTTCCTTATTATCAAGTCAATTGAAAATATCCAGCTCTAAAAACTATTCTTAGTTCACAATCTATACAAAAAGAAGTGAGGGGCTGCAGTCAGTCCATGGACCAGATTTCTCCAGCCTCTGGTTTAGAGTTCTTTTACAACATGAGGATTGGTTTTTCTCAGCACCTGTTAGGAATTGCATCCAAGGAAATGAACATGAAATCAATGTTCTATATGAGAAGCCATAAACATAGGAGGCAAGGGCTGTGGGGGAAGGAATTATGAGGAATGAACTAACATTTATGATCTTTGAACTCAGATAAAAAAGAAATCTTTTAAAACATAGACACAGGACAATATTTCTTTTTCTAGGCAATGACTTTATAAGTCATAAGGTAGTTATGTTTTGTTCTTCCACTACGTGGGTTTTAAAAAATAAAATAAAATCTAATTTTAAAATACTGCATTCTATTTCATAATATGTATATATTCGAGTTGGCATAGAGCTTGTGTTAACATGGGTCACCATTTGATCAAATCTTCCTCGTTCTGACATCATGGAATGATGCCCCAGGATCATTCCATGGCTTCTTACATCCCTGGATGGGATGTAACCCTGGAGAAACTGGGCTGCCCATTTGAGAAGCCATGTTCTAGTCCACATGTACCAAGTGAGAGGACTCAGTCTGCTCTCTCAGGATCTTTCCTTGTTAAAAAAAAAAGCCAAAAGGGCCAACTGAATCCAGTACCCGCGCCACCCCCCCATCCCTTTCTAAAAGCTTACTGTTGCCAAATGTAGTGATACATGCCTGTAATTTCAGTTACTTGGGAGGCTGAGGCAGGAGGGATTACAAATTCAAGGCCAGCTCCAGCAACATCGTGTGACTCTGTCTCAAAAATGTGAAAAAGGGGTTGAAGATGTTGTCCCATGGTAGACCTGTAGCATGTGTGAGGCCCTGGGTTCTAGCTCCAGTACTACACACACACAAAATAGATAAAGGCGTCCTGTTTTTGTCTGCTTTGTCTGGGGTGTGTTAGTGAAAAGGATGGGGTCCCCAGGAACTACAGCTGCTTGGGTGGGGCTCATGGTGGCCTTGGGAATTTCCTCCCCATGGTCCACTCACATCCGGGTTCTGTGACCCCCTGACCCCATAGGAATCCAGACTGGCAGGTGTGTTGTGTACAGCGGGACAAAAAAGACCTGCGAAGTCTCCGCCTGGTGTCCCATCGAGGCCATGGAAGAGGCCCCCCGGTGAGCTGCACTGGTGGGAAGAGGGACAGACATGGGGGCCCTCAGCAGTGACCAGAGTTCTGACTCTTCTTGGCTTGGGGAACCCCGTGCCAGGCACCGTGCTGAGCGGAGCCGTGCTAGCTGTTAAGGTGTTAAGATGGTGTCCAGCTACTCCCATAAGCACTCTTGGGTGCCCAGCACCTTTCCGGGCACTCCCAGACCCTTCCTGTAGCGCTGCAGCAGAGTGCTGTTACCAGCCAGTGCCACACTGAGTGACTAAGGGCAGGGAGGAGGGACGGAGGGCAGGAGAGAAATGGAAAGGAAGAGGGAGAAAGGGAAGAGGGAGTGGAGAACAGGAAGTTTTCTCAAATGCCTGCAGGATGTACAAGTTGGGGCTCCTGTACTAATTTTCCTTTTTAACACACAGTGAGGAACTCATATCTCAGAAAGCACAGGGCCGATGCATTTTAGCAGGGAAGAGTTGGAAAGACCTGGATTCAAATCCTGCCTCTAACAAATCAGTCTGTGTGACCTTGGAAAGTAGCTTAACCTCTGAAGGGCAGTCACATCTGCAAAATGAGAATGCTAACTGCACCTACCCCTTGGGGCTGTTTAAGTAAGATGAACTTTGTCAGGTGTTGAAAAGTGAGCCCATGGGCCTGGCTTACAGACACACACACGCGCGCGCGCACACACACACACACAATCTAGAATATGATGGGTGGTTCTAGGCCAGCACTGTTCAACAGAACTTCCTGCAATCATGGGGATGTTCTATACTCACACTGTCCAAAAAATATGACTGCTACATGTGGTTACTGAGTACTTGAAATGTGGCCACTGCACCTGAGCATCTGGATCAAGCCTTGCCTGAAGTCAGAAATGCTGGATGCCTCATTTACCAGAGGGAAAAACATAAATCAGAGTGCTGGAGATATAATTCAGTGGTAGTGCATGCCTAGCAGGCCATGTGTTCAATCCCCAGTACCTCCCCCAATCTAAATCTAAAGCCAGTTTAAGTTGAATTTCTGTCATTAGGAAAAAAATCTTAATTAAATTGAAATTGAAATTGAAACAGCCACATGTGCCTAGTGGCTGCATACACCAGAGTGACTCAGCCCTGCTCCCTGTGTGAGCGATCGACAGAGGATGTGCCTTCCTGTCCCATGCTGGCGGTAGGGGGCCCGGCCAAGGTCTAGGCCAGTGTCATTCTGCCCGACCCTCAGTTGTCAGCCCGGATTCATTTCTAGGTCACAGAAGTTTCTGGCACAAAAGGATCGGATGCTATGGGTAGGACGTCAGCCTACTCCCAAGTAGTTCTTGGTTCAAGACAAAGGATCCCTTGATGGACTCTGGCTTTCAGCTCCGCTCTGCTACCAACTTCATCCATGAGATAAATGCTGTGCAGCTCCCAATGCCTGGCCCCAGGCTGCACAGTGATCTGACCTGGACCTGGAAAAGCTCCAATACGTGGGTTTTAAATTTAGTTTTGTTAATATATAAAATAAACTTCACCTGTAAATGAGGTCTTCACCTAAAAATAAACCATCTGTTTTAAGCTGCACTGATTTCTATGCGATAAATACTATACTGAGTTTCTGTTATGATCTGTTTGTGTCCCCTCCCCCCAGATTCCTGTTGAAATCTAACCTCGATGTGATAGTGATAAGAAGCAGGGACTTTAGGGAGGTTACTGGGTCACCAGAGTGGAGTGTTCATGGTTGGGATTAGTGCTCTTGAAAGAGGCCCCAGAGAGAGAGCTGCATTGCTCCCTCCTTCACGTGAGGACACAGTGAGAAGGTGCTATGTGAGCATCAGAAAGCAGTGCTCAGCAGACCCAGACAGGCTGGTGACTTGATCTTGGAGTTCTCAGTCTTGAGATCTGTAAGAAATAGATTTCTGTTGTTCACAACAACCCAGTTATGGTATATCTTTATAGTAGCTCAAGTGGACTGAGTAAAATGTTAGCTGCTGAGCAGGTACTTTGAAGGATGCCTATGCTTGCAGGTACCTATGCTTGCCCTGTTCAATAAATATGTGCTACCTCTAAAGTTGCTCTTTATTTTAGATAAGGCAAGGAGGAGAAATTTACAAGGAGCCAACAAAAACCACGAGTCATTCTGGCCTATCATTTTTTATGTGGCCTAGACTAAACTTTGCTCATTAAAATCTAAATTTTCCACCCAAGGAGTTCTTGTGCCACATTTCTTGAGCATGCAGCGTAGGAAGAAGCATGATGTCAAACTGAGCACTCTCCAGAATGTACCCTTTTACCTGTGATGACAGGTCTTTCCTGAGTGAATAAGCATGAGTTTCCCCCAATTAAACCTCCTGGCTTTGTTTGCTCAGGGAACATTTTGTTACAAATGCAATTACAAATATACCACCTACTTTTTCCTTATTTCTTTTGTTGTATAGGAAAACTTGATCATAAGGTACCATAATTTGTTGTGGATTAGGTTTTATTGCAGACTAAAATTACCTTCCTCTAAACATGGATGTATATTCAACACTGACTAATGTTATCTTACCAGAAAATCAGGGCTTCTGATTGCCTTTCGAGAAGGAAGTCTCCAACTTTGATAAAGACAAGCCAAGCTCAATTGTGTTAGCATCTCACAAGTGACTGAGCTGTATTTATTATTAGGAAGGAAAGCTCAGTAAACAAATGCAGTGCTTGTATTTAACACTTCTGATCAAGATAGAAACAATTTTAAAAAGAAGCTTAATTTAAGCATGACATTCAAAATGTACTTGTTTTGCTTCCCTGAGGCTTTGTCTAGTTTGTATAGAACCTATCTTCTGCAAAAATGCATGACATTTCTAACGTATATTGTAAAGCAAATAAGACTCCCCCCCAATGTCTACTCATTCTTTAAGGTTCAGTTCAAAGTTCCTCCAGGACAGTAATCCCAGCAGTCCCCATCCCTCAAGTCAAGGTACTATTCTCAAGGTTCCAAACACCACGTATCTATTCCTGTTATTACTTCTACACTAGTTTATAAATCTGTTTAAAAGTCCACCTTTCCAAAGAGACTTCAAGCAACATTAGATAGGGATTGCATCTGACTTACCATTGCTCTATCTCCCATTCCTCTAACAGGGGAACATATGGCTTCCTAAATTAAAAGGTGAATTATTGGGAATAGTGAGGAGCCACCGGACAGGTTTGAAGGTTCTGTTTTCACTTGCAATGGACTCTCACCCCTTCTTCCGCCCCTACAGTTTTCCAAGAGAGTCAATATGACTGAGACACAACTCTGAATGTAGGGTAAGGATGAGGCCAGAAAAGAACAGGAGGAAAAAGAGACCTGTAACCGCGAGAACGGGCCTTTCTCAGAGAGCAGAAGAAGTGGAGTAAAGCCTTGGGGTGGCTGAAGCCCGCCATGGGGGCCGGCACTGTGTGAGCGCCGTGCAGTGTTGGGTGCAGCGTTGCCCAGCCACTATGACCCTCTTCTCCCCTTCTCCTCCTCAGCCTTCTCCCTTCTCTCATTCTCTCCTTCTCTTTCCTTTCCTCTCACTGTCTTCCTTCCTCCCTCCTTCCCTCCCTCCCTCCTTTCTTTTCCTTATTTTCTTGTTGTTCCTGACCATTTTGTAATTGTTTTGGAAGTCCCCAGCTCTACTAAAAGGAGGAAAAGAAACATTCTGCTTGGCAAAGCTTTAAGAGAGATGGAACTCTCACCTCTTCTCTCCCCAGTTCTCCCCAGTTTGGAATGCCACCGAAATGCTAATAAATGGTAAGACTGTGGGAGAATACCATTACCTTCCATTGCTGAAAACATGGAGATTCTTTCTTTTGTTTTAATGTGAGTGGTGGGCTGAAGGGGGAAGGAGAACTTTTCTTCCGTGGGAACATTTTCATTGTCACCCAAACCAGCACCAGGTAATGCTTTTATTGACTCATCAATGCCCAGGACTACAAATACAGCTGCACCTTCTTTCCAACATTTGTAGCGCTTTTCTCTCTGCTCTTTTGGATTGGTTTGGCTGCCTGCGAGGAGTCAAAATGCATATCTGATATTTGACCAATCTGTTTTGTTCTCCTACTCCTTCTTGCCCTAAAGTGCCACCAAATGCTTAGCCATTAGGACAAGAGAATCGGCCGCAGCTGAGCACCTCGCCGAATGGATTCACCTCGTTGATCTTCACAGCCTAATCACTGTACACTCAGAAGCCTGGGGCTGAGGGTCCCACCCAGGGCCCTGGAGACATCTGCTGGAGACCCCGGCAGGGCAGACCTTCAGAGGTGTCTGATCTCTGCTCACTGAGAACCTAATTTCCATGCCTGTTCCTTTAGAACTATGTGTACATGTCCAGTAGGACATTGTGGTTTTTACTTTTAAAAATTCATCCAATACTAATTAGAAAATGAGAACAATTATAAAGCTTTAATAAGTCAGATTTCAAAAAAAAAGTAAGTTTATACACGAACTATGAAGGAATTTTTTTTCCCCAAGAGAAAATGGATGCGGTGTAATGACGGCCATGTTGACCCAGCTGAGGATGTGAAACTGCTCGTGTGATTAGTGCTCTCATTTGCTGTGGACAGCTTAAGGCCCCGAACAAGCTGGAGCACGTTCCTGTGCTTCTTTAACCAGTGTCTCCGTCCTTCTTGTCTGGTGTCAATAAACTTAGTTAATATTTTCATAAAATGGGCTCATTTTGTGGTTTCAGAAAGAAGCCTAATTGTTTTCCAGGAGCACGTAAATATTTTCATATAAAGGAAATACACATATGAGGAGAATTTGGTGCTCCATATTTTATAAAGTTCTTGGAAACCATTTTGATGGAACTGCATTTCTAATACCAAATGTAAAGAAAAGAGGAAATACATCTATCCAGATGGAAAACTTTCCAAGCTCAGGATTATATATCCATCCAGAGGCTCACACAATTCAATACTTTAGTAGTTAAGAGTAATTCAGACTTCAGGATTACTTTGAAAGAGGTTTTCTACTATTTGTGTACTTTTACATCCCTTTTATTGTTGCATAAACAATATTTGTAAGCAAACCCAATTTTAATAAACTTAGTAACAAATGTAAACTATAGGATTCATGAAGGTAATTAGCCCAAACAACTGGCATACTTACAGTTGCATTTCTTCTGAACAAATCTCAGCTTGCATGCTGTTCTGTAGGTGGAGAGTCGGATGCGATCCAGATCTTGAGCCCCTAGTGGGGAATGAGAGGACACATATATATGCCATGTGTGTGGAGAGGAATTTATAATGTTTATAAACAAAACAACCACAGATATAGTCAATGCACTTGTTTTTATTACTAGAATATAAATATTATTTTAAGGTTTGAAATGTTCTGTCCCATATTCCTCAGGTTCAAGGGGGAGAAGACATGTCCATCCAACACTGGAGATCACATTTCTACCACGTTCATCTGGGAATCCTGCCTCTACCCTGTCATGCCTGCCACTTTTGAGAACAATCTGCTCAGGTTGTGACTTCATCCGCTAAATGATATCAGATACTGTTATAAATAAATACACTTTTAAATGCACTGTTATTGGTCACTAGAGCATGACTGTTAAGTGACCACATACTGAATACTGGACATCTTCTCTGTGGGACCTTTGGCCAGTTGCTTCTAGAAATCTCAGTTTCGCATCTGAAGGTGGGGATGATGATACCCAATGCACTTAGGACACTGCTTGGCACACAGTAAGTGCTGTGTACATGTTCACTATTATTACTAATGTCTATTTGCAACCTCAGAAGATAAGACACCTTTCAATCTTTAATATTTCTTGTTATGGCTTTTGGTTCCTTCCTAGCACAGAGAGAATATGTTTCCCATATGCTTGAACTTCTTTCCTTATTCTACTCTTCCATTAAACAAACCAGCACTGCTCCTGATGCCCAGAACACCAGGTCTGAAAGCCCTGGCAGCATCCAAGACCCTCTGCAGGATGTTTCCCTCTTACCTGCCCGGCACGACTTCCCATGTTTATCCCACACAATCTCTGCCAGGCCTGGGCTGATCTTTTCCCCAGCCCTGCCACATGAACACTGAACTCCTGGTGCTTGTCCTACCCTCCTAAGATTGGGCTAATCTCTAGGCTGTGTCTACAAAGCCATTCTGCTTTTCTCTGCTTTCAAATATTTGGCTTTCTTCAAGCCCACATTTATGTTTCATAATAGATATAAAAGTGTGTAGTTGCACTTGACATGTATTGAACTCTGTCTACACCAGTGAAATGTGCTACATAAATTCTTCAGAACATAATAGATTAGGGAGTAAATAAACTGGCCTGGAAGCAATGATATTTGAAGGCCAATGAAATGCTTTCTTAATGAAGCTCAGGATGAAATAGTGAGTGTCCCTCCCTGAGAACATTTAGTGTTCCCTCAACTTAGACTGTTTTCTTTAGAGTCACTTAAAAATGTTGTCAATAATCCTATTATTTTGTGGTAATAATATGAAGCATATTATTAGACATTTATTCTTATGAGAGTATACTGTTTGACAAAACAGGTCCATTGATATTGGGTTCTTGAAACATAGGTGGTTCCCACCATGACTCAATACAGGTTTTCTCTTAATTTCTCAGGAGATGGACATTAGTGAATGGCCATGTAGGATCATTTCCAGTGGCAGAGAATATTATAACTTAGTGAAAATAAGTGGACTTTTATGTCAGCAATCCTTAATTTTGTCACTTCCTAGCTCTGTGAACTTCAGCAAGTTTTTACTTCGTATTTCAATTCCCTCATGCATTAAAAAAAGGAGGATAGCTATATTAACTTAACCAGCTGGTAATAAATGGATAGTCATAGCCTCTGCTCCAGGTACAAAGTGAGCAGCTAACAGTAATGGGCCTCCTTAAAAGGCTTCCTGTTCTATTTCTGAGCAACAATACATGACAAAAGTTCTTTTCTTATACTTGAGCTTTAATCTGACTCCTTATAACTTCAGCACACTTGATCTAGTTTCTCCTCTGGAGCCACATAATCTTTTCTCTCTGTTACTTGGTAATTTGTTTCTTAAATATTTGGTAGCTGCTATTGTTATCATTGTTAGCATCTTCACTGTCATCTGAAAATTATGGACAAAAGTCTTTGTCACCTTGGAATTTAAAGTTTAGCTGGGAAAGTAGCTTTTCCTTGATTCTTTAAGGTTAAAGACATTCAACTCAGGCCGGGGATTTAGCTCAGTGTTTTCACCACCTGCTGCACAAGCGCAAGGACCTACCACCTTCTGTCTTCCTCTAATTTCCAATTTCATTCTTGTTAATATTATTAATCTTAGCTCATGCTCCTGCTGGTCTTGAACTCACTACATATCCCAGGCTGGTCTTGAACTCATGGCAATTCTCCTCCCTCAGCCTCCTGCTGGGATGACAGGCATGTGCCACCAGGCCCTGCTTGCAGTTCTTATTATTGCAGTTAATTCAAAATCTGATTTTAAAGTCATATGTTTATATAAAGTCAGATTCTTTCTATTTTCTATTTTTGGATTAAGGGTAGGACTTCTTATTTATTTGGTGAGTTTATTTTAATTTTCAGCCCATGCTTCTAACATTTCTGATATCTTTTAACATTTTGATTTGTTGCTGGCATTTCAAGGATCCTTGCCAGTTGCAGGTCCTGTGTAAATCTGACAGGCTCCTGAGGGAAATGAGCTAAGATGCCAGCTCACCAGAGACAGAAATTGTTGCTGAGTTTGGCTTAGCAGCCCTAACAGTCTCAACAACTATACACAAACTTTTAAAAGAAAACAAGAAAACAAGGGGTACAGATTATTTGTATGAATTCTCCGAGAATAATGATTTAAGCCCCAAATAACATGCAAAGATTGTGCTGTTCACACAGTTTTGTTTCTTAGTCCCAGCAAAATGGTATCCGCTAAGAACAGTAACCCCGGTGCCTCTGAGCCTTCCTCTGAGACAGGTCTTGGGGCCACCTGGCAAAGTGTATTTCTACAGGATGTGGTAAAGAGAGACACAGAGATGAGGGGTGGGGACAGGAGCCCTCTCCTGCTATCACTGTGTGGACTAAACTGACTCTCCGTTTTGTTCGAGCATCAAAAACCTACATGTCTATAAATGTCTCCTATTTGCATACCTTCTTCCTGGTTCATGATGTAAGCCAGAGGGTGTGGTGAGCAACAAAGCTGAGCTTTTCATACAGCAGACAACGCAAGTAGCACTAGAGGATCAGTTTGGATTGGGGACCAAAAGAAGTGCAGACTTCTGTAGACTCTTTCAGTGCTCACCCACGTTGTTTAAAATAAATGTCTTTTTCTGTCCCAATAAATCATGAACTTAATTTAGTTTTACCTGTGCAGTCTTTTCTTGCAAGTCTATAAACCTCGAATCTACCTTGAAATTAGCTGCATGTCTTCTGCATTTTCATCTAAGTCGTCAATTAAAGCCAAGGATTTGAATGGGCTGCCAATGAGCCCCTTGCGTAATACCAGAGGCCTGCTTTCTCCAGGTGGAGTGACCCATTAATTGTTCTTCTAGACACTGTCACAACACTACCTAAAATTTGCCTAATTGTATGGTGACCCAGTTTACATTCGTCCAATATATGTACAGCTTGAGCCTTTATCAATGTCATATTGAAATTAAGGTTAATTTTTTAATTCAGTGATATTTTTGTGAACAGTGGTCTGGTGACCTTATTAAAAAGGGAAATTAGCTGGCTTAATTCTTTTATTAAAAAGGTTGAATTTAAATAAATGAATAAGGAAATCAGTACAGAAATCCTTATTCTGAACATGTTGAAATATTTGGGATTATCACTATATTTTGTCTACAAAGAAAATCTTTTTATCATAAAACCTACATCAAGGTCATATTCTAGATTCTAAGAATCCATATTCTTTTTTAATAAAAAAAGTTCAGCACTTCTCTGTCACTTTTCATTTGCAATTACTTCTTCATTGTACTTCAAAAATGGCTGTTTCTTTTAAAAAAATTATATTACTGGGTTATAATTCTTTAAAAATTAGACTCATTTAAATGATTCCTTAGATTTGTTTTATACTAATATATAGTGGGAGTTAGGAATAAATGATTAATGAGGGATATAAATATTATTTTCTTTCCATCTGTGTATATTTGAAATGTTTTATAATATTTTTTTTTTTTTGGTTTTTTGAGACAGGGTCTCGCTATGTAGTTCAGGCTGGTCTTGAACTCACTATGTAGCCCACATCCTCAAACTCACAGCAGTCCTCCTGCCTCAGGATTCTGAGTACTGGGATCACAGGGATGCGCTACTGCGACCAGCCTCATAATAAACATTTTAAAGTAGATTTATTGAAGGAAATTTTGATTTTCTTCTACCATCTTGTCAAACCTGTCTTACTCCTTTTGTGGTTGGAAGAAGGTGATACAGAAAAGCAAAGATGAAGACAAGAAATTATGTTTATTAATCTGTTGTACATCCTGTTTTCTTTCTTTATCCCACTTTCTCTCCCTCTTCTTTTTCCTTTTCTCTCTCTCTTCTCTCTCTCTTATTTCCTTATTTTCATATTCCTAGCTCTTCTCCATCCATTCATAAAACCAACAATCTAACAACCAACCACACAACAAAGCAGGTTTACCTAAATTTTGACACCAGCTTCTCTGAATATTTTCATACAATTTATGTATGTTTTACTTTCTATGTTCTGATAGGCTATTACAAAATCTATACAGTCATTTAGATTCTTAACTATCTCATTTGGTTTAAAAATTCAGTTATTTACAAAATGAAGTATACTGTCTGAACTCTTTGGCATGCTTGATGGTTGACTGAATGCACGTGTATATGTGTGTGTGTGTGTGTGTGTGTGTGTGTGTGTGTGTGAGAGAGAGAGAGAGAGAGAGAGAGAAAAGGATGTGGAATGGCGATCAAGGATAATACTCAGATTTCTACCTGAGTGAGTGAGTGGTATTTAATGTCCTTCACTGAGCTAAGGTACAAACAGGGAGGAGTAGTATGCAGTTCAGTAAGGATGAGTTGGGGTATACAGCACTTGAGTTGCTTGTGGGATGTCTAAGTGGAGATGTCCAATGGGCAGTCTGACATATGGATGTGGAGCTCTTGACTAGAGCTGTCATACAGTCCAAGAATTAGCCACAAACATTTAAAATGTAGCTAATAAAAATAAATTTTAAAAAATACAAAAGTTATAAAAAGTGGAGCAATATGTCTTGATTGGATCAAGACTAGGAATATTTTTCTAAGAGGAGACTTTGTGCTTAAGTACATATGGTGGGTGACAAAATGAGACACCAAATTGGAAATAAGAACTTCCTTCCCTCTTTGAACAATGCCCAGCTTTTTTATAATTGTTCGAAGACTGTAGCTTTGGAAACACTATAGGACAGTAGCCTTGGTGGAGACATTAACTTTTGGGGGTGGGCACTATTAGTGGAGTTAAAGATAAGCCCATCTAAAGGTGCTTCAGCAATAGCACAGCAAGAAGCGAAGTTGGAAGGGATGCTGAATCTCCATGCTGACTATTCTGGGAGAGTTCACAAGAATACAGGAGGTAGTTGTGAGGGCTCTGAACACTTGAGGGCCATAACAACAAGGGTAAACACATTAGGGAGGTAGAAAAATTGTGGATGAAAACAACTTGTGAAGAAAAAAACACCCCGATTTCAGTCTCTGGCAGGTACTGAGACAGAAACCAAGAAGAAGAAAGGTCAGAAAAAGCAAGAGACCAGGTGGGGCTAGAGTCAGAAGAGAGAATTTCCAGAATGGTGATCTATGGTGTTAACGTCTTAAAGAGACTGAGGAATATAAGACATGAAAAAGGAAGTGAAAACAGTCACAGTATTCACCATGGCCTATGGTGGTGGGATCACTTATGTAATTTTTCTGAATTTTTGAAATCACTGTTCCTAAATTTAAGATGTACATTGAAAGATCCCTCCTTTCCTTTCTAAGCATGCCCATGCTCACTATAGCCAGCATTTTGAAGAGACTTGTTTGCCCTCAAACAACTCAGCAGTATTTCTTGGGGGTCCATTTGTGTCTCCCTATGATTTCTGGTCCCTACTTTACTTAGAAGTCAGTGATATTTTTTCTTCTTTTTCTTGTTAGGCATTCTCCACTTCTCAAATGGTATTTCCAGTGGCTTCGCTCCTATTAAAACCCAACCATCCTGGGCTCCATATGCGTTTTAAACATTAATTCAGCATCTAAAGCAAATGTAGTTGAACGTTCTTGTCCTCAGTCTGTCCCTAAAAAGAAGTCAGCAACAATGAATAACATAGATTTGATCATAGTTAACTGTCATTCAAGGAAGAGGAACTGTCATGGGAAGCAGCAGAAATGGAGGGGAGTTTAAGTCCAAGGCAAACAATGTATTCTGCCAGAAGCCAGTGTGATAAGCCTATTTGGGCTGATAAACTTACCTGATGGCTGAAAAGCCCAAGATGAGAATGCTATTTACATTGAATTAAGAGTTTTTGCTGCTTTAATTCAAGGTGCTAAGTAAACTGATAATTAGGGCATTATAACAAGGAGAATTTTCATCTAAGAGCAAGTTGCCCAGGATTTTCTAAATCAAAGTAGTTTTTCATGGAAGGTTAATCTCTGCTCTGCTTATATAAGATTCTATGCCATTAATCGCATCTCTTTGCTGTTTCCTCCTACTTCTGCTGCTTGTGTTCATGAGCTGAGGATAAATGTTTGAAGCACATGTGCTGCAGTTTCCTGGATTTACCAAATCTTATCAGTTATTCTCCTCATTCACTGTTTCCACTTCTTTGGCTTTTGTAAGACCAAGACCAGTCTTAATCTTCCCCTCTACCTGCTTAACTTTAAACGGGGTTCTTTCCTCTAGGGCTCTGAACTCCCTTTCCTTACATATTTGATTTTAGAAAAGTTTCCATTGTAAATCCTTCCTCTGCTCATTTGTGAAGTTAACATCCCAGTCCTACAGCCAGTTTTATAACCCAGGAAGGTCTTCGATTAAAGGAGATAGTGCCCTAATCTCTCAGTCTGGGTGGGAGAAGAACCTAAGTTTTTAATTGCATAATTAGCAAATGTGGATGGCCTAATCATGTTGACTAACCTCTTGCTAATGTCATACATTAATTTTTTACTTGCTCACCCAGAATTTAAAAATCCTCCTGCCTTTGTGTCAGTGGAGTTGAGGTTAATCTTTCTTCTGCAATAGTCCTGAATAGTCTTCTTTGCCTGTTTATCTGGTGTGATCTTTTCATTCATATCTATAATACCCACAAAATCTCCTTTTGCTATTTAAAAAAATATTTCTAGGTGAAATTTAGCTGATCAAATTTACAAGTTCCTATCCCCCCCCCCCCCATGGAGACATCACAGATTCCTGGAAGAAGCGACTTTCTGAGTTTTCATGTTTGTCTGACAATATTATTTTCTTTTCTTTCTTGGGCATCCTATGGATACAGCTGGGGGGGTCACACGTTTTTCAACCGTTAAACACATTTTCAATGAGATTATCTTTCCCTTTTGTATAACAGTCTACCTGTAAAAATCAATTCTTCCCTTTGAATGTAGTCAATTACTTTATCCAGCTGAATCCTACTTATTGAGGATGTATCACAGTGGTGATCTAAACATGTTCAAACTAAGGGATTATTAAAGTCAGACATGTTTAATTGTCTTTGACTGATATCTGAATCCCAGCACAGGGAAAAATGATGCCTATTTATTTGATTTACTTATCTATTCTGATTATTAATTAAGAGAACCTATAAAACAAAGCCTTGTACCTGAGACTTTGGCTGGCAGTAACTAGACTCCTTGTTCTATTAGATTTGTGTCTACAAAAAGTTCCCAAACCCTGGTTATGTTGTGCCAGAAGTAAAGATTAGGGTAGCAAACATACTCTAGGACATTGAAAGGTCTTGACTGAAACTCTCACACTTTACACTCATATTTTAAAGTGGAAAAAGCAAGAAGCATGATTAAGATTTCTGGCATCAATTTAATTTTCTTTCGTTTTTGTTAATTCTAACACTCTTTTGATGCTACCAGATTATTGGGAAATGATAAAAGAAAATATGAATCTTGTTATCTGACACTTTGCTTTATCTGCTCTGACCTGCATTCTTGCCAATAGCTTCCAATCTTCAGCAGAAACCTAATTTTTTCTATAGCCTTCTCAGGGAAAGAGCCGTATAACTCTCTCCTGCTCATGCTCACTCCTTATATAGGAAGGAGAGATAAAAAATAAATAAACAAACAATAAGGGAATCATATTATTTCTTTATAATATTTAATTTGAGATGTGTTTTCCCCCAAGTGTCTAGTTCTTCTTTAGGAATAAGAAAAATAGTTCATTAGGGAGACACTATCAGCCAACACTTACACAGCAACTCTGCCTTTACATAAGCAAATAGGCTTCACTGGGCTCAGTAAATATAACCTTTGTTTGTTTTCCTTTGTATAACAGGTAACCTCCAAGCTCCTTTTATCTTTTGTTTTCCATTATACTTAAAAAACTGTTTGTAGGACAAATTCTCACTCTCCGCATGACATCCAAATGACAGCTTAGAGTTTAGTTGGGTATTCACACCTAACTCTTTTTTGTTATGAAGGTATGATATCATTTTTGCAGGGAAGACATTAAATGATTCATTTCACAAATTTTGTTTAGTGTCTACAATAGGCCAGCCACTGTGATGGTGCTGGAAGATGAACACAGACTTTAAAGTTAGTGGATTGTATTAACATCAACAGTGTTTATCATGTGTGTGTATGTGTGTGAATACACAAGTTTGTAAACTTTTTTGACATATAACCTACAGTCTAGTAATAAATTATAATGACTCACTGACTACTTTAACTCTTGCCTGGTAGGATGCCAAAATGGCTAGATGTATGCTCTATGTAAGGAATTTTGAACCTTAAAGGAGAGTATAAATGTTACAAGTATTAAGTGGTTATTTCTAGTCTTTCCATGAATATTCAATGAAAACAGTAGGAAGTTCCTTAAAAGTTCCATACTTACTCATCTCTGCAAACAGCTGTCTTCTTTCTGCCATGGTATTTCCTCTTTTCCCACTATCTTCAATCATTCTATGAGACAAAATTATGACAATGTGCATTATCCTCATGCTAATGAGGCAAACAGCCATTGTTTTATGTAAACACATTTGTTGCATTTGCACCCAAAACATAAAGAAAAGCTATTTTAAAACTGTGTACTTAAAAAGTACAGCTTTATTTTCACGAATCTAAATTGCCATACACATTTTTCATATGTTACGCTGGTATCATTGTTGAAGGAGGTATAAAATGTTTATTTTCTAACATAAAAATTACTGTAATAGGTGACTTTATGCTATAACTAAGTACAACCATCTGCCATCTGTTAGGTGATTCATTTCCTATACAGTATCTCTTTCAATTTTGAGAATAACTATAAAGACTACAGACCAAATTTTATGGGTTACATTCAACAGACATACGAGGGAGAGTGCCGTTGACTTCTGGCTGACAAGCATGGACCTCTGGGCTCTAGGACCATTATCCCCTTCCCTCATTCTTCTGTCAGTTCTCCCTTGTGCACTCAGAACCTCAATTTAGAAACAAGTGATTTTTCAATGTTCATGTCTAACTTGAGTGTTTTCTGACACTTTTGACAGTTTTTCTGCACATAATAATTTCACGCATGATGGTTGGGTTCACATCTCTCTATTTAACTATACCGTTATCTGCTGTGGAGCTACTGAAGAATACTATTAAAATGCCAAAAGTTAAAACAGAATTTGAAAAATATAAAAAATTAAAATTTAGCTGGAGGACAAATCAAATAATGAGAAAGCTAATGGAAATGTTGTTTAGTCATGTAAAAGGCCTTGGGCTACAAATATCAAGGGTTTTATGGGTTGCTAGACTTGATTTTTATTATATCTAATTAAAAATTTAAAAACTAAGGTCTTCCCTCTCATGCATGCGTATACATAAACACACATCTGTATACCACTGTGGCTTCTATTTGACTCTTAGGCATGAAGGGCAGAAAGCATTACTGGATGGATCTTTATTGCCTATATTCAAGTGTATGTGGCTCTTTTTCAAATCTTGGTCTTTATCCATACTGTTTTTGTGATTGGACAATCTATATCTAGTTAACTTGAAGTAACCCCTCAAGTCTCAGAGTAGCTGTGTCTTCTTCTGGAATCTTCCCCAACCCTATGACTGCCTGTGTTTGGTGCCTTTCTTCTGACCCTCCTTAGAGCACATAAGGTTGTCCTCTGGGTGCAGAGTGTTCACTCCCTAGTTCTCTGTTCAGTGCCTTCTATACTCCAGGAACCACACCAAGATTTGAATGTGTACCATGTGTATCAAGTCACAAGTTCTGTCCCCAAGGCTCTTACACTATAGCAGAAGAGACTGGAGAACATAGAAGCAGAGAAAAGAAGAAGTTAATTACAGCCACAGAAATGGAAAGAAAGATGTGACCATGAGAGAGGTTGATTCTCTGGGACAGATTTAACAGAATTACTAGTAGAAGTCTGTTCAAAAGGTAATGGACTGTTCATAAATTGACTTATGTGAGGAGAAAACAACTAGCAGTAAAAATGATACTGGTCAAATTAAATAGCCTCACTTGTTGTTTTTATGACTGAAGGATATTTGCACATTTCCAAGAAGGGAAAGAAGACCCTGAACAGCCTTGGTTTATAGAGTCAAGGAAAGAGTGTACACACATTCACAATGGGTTGAATGATACAGCCGGAGGTTGGCCTCTACATCAGTTGGAAAGGAGTTATTAATGAGTCTTCAATTTGGTAACAATTCACTGCTGAACATTATCAAATCCTCTTATACAATCTTAAACGTGTGGGTATTGTTGACATATAGGAGATGTGGAGAACATGTCTCCTTCCTGATTTACATCACTCCTTCTCCTTCATTCTAGAGGAAGCAGGTAGATAATCACCTGACATGCACAAAAGAGTCTGGATCTAACTTAGTTTTTATTTCAAGGGCTCAGAAGTAGAATGAAAGCAGTCAAAGAGATAGGAGATAGAAGCAGTGATGTGTTCTTGGGTCTGTTTATATGCTGTAATGAGATGAAAACAACTACTACACATTCTCAAATAAAAGATTCAATAAAGGCAACAATTGAAATGAATAGATACTTCTCAAAAGAAGAAGTACATGTGAGCAATAAATGCATGAAAAAATTTTCAGCATTTTTGATCACTGGAGAAATGCAAATCAAAACATTGAAATTCCATCTTTCTCCAGAAATAATTGCTATCATCTATAATTCAAGAAACAAAAAAGGTTGTGGGGAAAAAAGGAATCCTTCTACATTATCACTGGGAATGTAGACTAGTACAATCACCGTGGAAATCAGCATGGAGAATCCCCAAAAAACTAAAAAATAAAAATTCCATTTCACCGACTATATCTCTTCTGTATCTTCTGAGTTAAAGACATCATATTATAGGACTACATATATACCCATGCTTATAGCAACACACCTCATAATAGCTAAATCTTAGAAATAGCCTATATGTCCATCAATAGATGAATAGATAAAGAAAATGTGGGATAATATACATAGTGGAGTATTACTCAGCCAAAAAGAAGGATAAATTTGAGTCATTTATAAGAAAATGGATATATCTTGAGATGATAATGTTAAGTGAAATAAATCAGACATAGAAGGTTAAACAGTACAAGGTATCTCTTACATGAGAAACATCCAATATAAATAATTTAAAGGGCAAAATAAAAGGGAAATGATAGGAAACAGCAATGTAGACTTTGTGGAGGTGGGAAAGGGGTTTAGGGATGGGGAAAGAGTAGGGCCAGGAGGCAAAGGGGAAATAAAATTAAGATGTGACATGCATATGTACCCATTCCCCAAGATGAATGTAATTATTATATATCACAAATATATAAATATCAATAAAAAATTGGGATACTCCTCAAAGAAAACAACAATTAAAAATAAATCACAAAGGATGGCAGGTTGCAGACCTGATGGGGAATGTCAGGAGGTAAAGACTAGTTCTGAGCTCAGAGCACTCGCTGCCTGAACCTCTGACTCATATTGCTGCGACATCTC
The DNA here is from genome assembly GCF_000247695.1 of Heterocephalus glaber. The sequence goes on along the minus strand of NW_004624779.1, from coordinate 9,183,528 downwards.
GTTTCCCAGGTAATTCTGTGCGTGTTTCTATAAAGAGTTGAGGTCAGTGCCCTCATTAATTTTAAATGCTTCGCAATGCCTAGCATAATCCAGTCAACAACTGAGATGGGCAGTGAGTATTCACTGAATAAAGAAGGGCGTGAAAGGAGAGAGAGGGGAGGAAGGGAGGGGAATGAGAGAAAAACTAAAGTTAAGTATTCTTTTCACTAAATGGACTTCCTATTATATTTCCAGAATTCACTCATAGAAAAGTGAAATTTATATTGACTCATATTGTACTTAGCTTCAGAGAGTCATTATTTGAGGTGAGAGAAATGAATTTATATTTATTATAATGTAGAACTATACATTTTAAAGCAAAATCATGTCTCATGAAATAGAAGTAGAAAAAGATGCAAACTATATGTCGACTTTTGGTCTATTCATTACCATTTTTTGGTTAATTAACTCATAAAGGAGCCATCATTAGTTACACAATAGATATTAATTCTTGCTTCTAAGTAAAATGTGTACCTTAAGAGGGAAAAAAGGAAGAACTCAGTGGCATGAAATAATAGAAGGCACAAAATTTAATTATAAATATAAGAGGAAAAATAATACACTGCTCATTTTATCCCCAGGTATTGCTGGCAAGTGGCACTGTTAGACAAAATTGACAATACTCATTTGTTACTTATAATCATATTCACCATAATAAAAGGGGGGGGGACATCCTACCTTACAGTTTAAACTAATTGAGTAGAACTCTTGAACAAAGTGAGCTCAAGAATCAAACATCACTGTGGGAGCATCACTGTGGACTCCTGTTTTCAATCTAACTCTGATCAGTGGCGTGGAGACAATTCTTGACCACATTCTCCTTGAATAGAAAGAGAGAAGAGCACAACCTTCAGTAGAGGAAGAGGTGAAGACACAAACCTTGCCCTAGGAGAGGAAACAAACTTTCCTAATAAATATTTATAGCTTGGTGTAATATGCACCACAATGAAAGCATTACTGCTGGACAGAGAAGTTTATATCTGGGAGATCTGACAGAGACATTAAAGAAAGGGTGATTGCTGAAAGGATGAATAGGGATTTTTCAGATGGAGCAGAGTGGAGGAAGGGCAAGTATGGTTAGCTGGAATCATGAGAAAAATCATGGAGCTTTGAAAAGGGACACAGGGGCCACTCAGCAATGCTGCAAACTGAGTGAAGATGCTGCAGAGGTGAAGAGGGATCACATCTAGAAAGTCTCACTTGTCATGTGCAGATAATATAAGGCTTTTGAATAGAAACGAGACTGGGTACCATCTGAGATTGAAACTAGAAGAAGATGCATAAAGGTTTAGTTTGGAAAAATTACTGCAGCATACTGAGTGGGAGGTGGACTGTGTAGGCAGCTAGGCAGGGATAAGAGCACATAACTAACTTCTGTGACTGATGGGCGAGACTACTGTATTTTGTGCTAAGTGATTGATTTGAGAGGGATTTCAGAGAAACGTCCAACAGGACTTGATGACTGCCGGGTCATGCGGAGAATGGCAGAGGAGAAACCTCAGCTCTCACTCTTCCACGTGAGGGATTTTAGGCCGACAGGCAATAGTGACTTTGCAAGAGATGATTTCACAGTGCCTTCTTCCAGCAAAGTCACCAAAAGAGGGCTGCCTAACTTGCCAAGGATTCTGGCTCTGTCCTTATGCATGGGGAGGGATGAAATAGAGTAAAGTAGTTTGGAAACCAGTAAGGAATAAAGGATAAATCCAAATAGAAGATATAGAGCATTAGAAAAACTGTAAATTTCATTTTGGTGTACTTGAGAATAAGTTCATGCTAAAATATCATCTTCAAATTACTTCCTGTGTGACACACCTTTCATTCAACCCCATACACATCTTTATTACACATGGTACATAAGAAGTTTTAGAGGTAGAAGCTTAAACTAATGGTGTCGTACATTTGCATAAGTTTCTGAAAATTGAAAAATGCTTCTCCTTGCAACCTTGACAGGGAAACAGGGAGACTTTATTATTCCCGAGTTATAGCTGAAGATTCTGACTTTACAGGCAGGTAAAGTAGTTATTCAAAAACATATTTTCTGACAGGAAAGACCAAGGAGTCAATTTTTAACAGTTTTCAAAATTCCAAAGGTAACATGGAATCAAATTATCAGTAATCTTATTCCAAATGCTTCTGTTCAAAACAAATTCAGAACCTGGGCTACATGGCGAGTTCAAGGCTAGTGTGAATTACAGAATGAGACCTTGTCTCAAACACACACATACACACACACACACACACACACACACACACACACACACCAAATTCAGGTTTTCTAAAATTGATAAACCACGAAGCTGTTGCTAGGACTTCGTTAATAGACCAAAAAGAGAATGGAGAACAGTCACAGCTCTCTTAAATTTCACTGCAAAATTTTTTGGTGTAGTTTCTCCTACTTCAAAACATTATTATACTGCAGATAACCATGGAGATAAAAAAGACTCTTGAGGTCTAGATTTGTGTTAACACAGACACACAAAAACACACCGACTCCCACACTGATTCAGTCTCACCATCCAAATCCACAAAAGCCAGACAGTGTTTTTAGAAATGCCTGGCTCTGTTCTGCTTTGCTGTAGCTTCACTTTAGCCAAGACTGGAAGAATGGCAGACTTTGTGATTAATACAGTGAGACTGTCCCCACCTTGTATAGCCCTCCCTTTTGCTCCAGGTGGATGACAAGAAAATGCTGGGTTCAGCAATCACCAACTGCTGCAATCCCCAGAGTTAATAACGACAACGAAGGCCATTTCGAGCTCCTTTCCTCCTTTAATTGATTTATTGCTGACATACAAATGCCTATTTCCATTTCTGTTAATGAGGAAGGCCTCTCATATGACTTTCTCAGATTTATATCCTAGTCCTAATCTTTGGCAATATAATAAAAAAGTATTCAGAACTGCTTCCTTAGGCAAAGGATAACTGCATTTAATTTTACTTCCTAGTCCTTTAACTACTGGAGCCCAGGACAATAGGAAAATGCCCTTACAAAAATATATGGTAATAGATTTCTGACTTTGTCGTTTACTTTGGACATCATCTTCTACTCTGGAACTTGGATTTACTTATTTATGAAGGATATGAACTTACTACGTTGGTGTAATAATCAGCTAGATGGGTTACTGGGGATTTGGATTTGTTATAGTAGTATTCAGTTATGGCTGCCCATCATACAAACCTGGAGACCTTAATAAAGATGCAAATACCTGAATCTACTAAATCTGAAGTTGGAGTTGAGCATTAGCACTTTTCAAGTGCACCATAAGTGTTTCTGATGCACAGCTAGAGTTAAGCTAGAAATATGCTAATGGAATTTGACCATGAACATATTTTCAACATTAGACTGAAATTCTAATGTTGCTTTGCAATGTTTCAGTAGCTTATAATGTAGACTTGAAATGTATTTTAAGCCAATGAAGAAGTTAATTAATTCTCTGGGGGGAATGTATATAAAACTATATAACTATATGGAGATGGGTACCTAATGAGGCAAACTTTAATAGAAAATGCCATTAAAAAGTGGAAAACCATTTTTATTGTGGAAAGAACTACTTCCAATTGTTCTTTCAACTCAGGAAGGAACTTTTTGTGCTGAGGTTGAGGGTGTACAAGACATTCAAGGACACTTGTTTTTGATTGGTTTAATTTTTGTGTGTGTTTGTTTTAGCTTGGGAAGAGTCTGGGACTCCCACTCAGTAGCAGCTGGTATCAGCCATGCCTTCCCCTTAACCAACAGTGAATACTGCAGAGTAAGGCAGGGAGCATATTAGCATAGGTCAAAAGGCACCTTTTGGGAGGATGAGAATTAAAACTCAGAATCTAGTCTATGAGGTTCAGATTTACCAGAGTGGTTCTGAAGGGCAGAGAAGTCCTGCCTAAGTTTGATCAAAAGGACCTCAATGGTCTCTAAGTGTCAGTAAAGGTGGGGTTGTCTGTCCTTCCTCCTCCAACTTTGCAGTAGGGAACACAAATGTTTCAGTATCTAATATCAGTCTTGGGACAACGATTGCGTGCATCTGTATTTCTCATGAGTGATAATGTTACATGTGTTGGCCTGTTTTGCAAATTGGACCCATGGCTGAACCTAAACTGGAGAGAAAGATTTCCTTGCCTTTCTGCTGGGACTGTACAATTCTTAACTTCTGGGGGCAGGTGTTAGGAAATGACTGCCTTTTGATTCCTTGGGACTTTTTGGATTCAGTATCAAATGTTACTTTTGATAAAACAGGTCTGTTTCTTTTTCTTACATACCAGATGAATGAAAACAAGTATGTAAAAACTCTCCCTTCAGAATCAGAAGACTATTTTTCATTCTCTTGTAATAAGTCAACCTGAAGCTTGTAATTAAATGTTTAAACCCCACTTATTTCATGTTAGGGAGAATATACTATATTTACCCATAAATATTTATAAAAATAATATATTTTGAAAAATTTTAAAGACTGTAATTCAAAAAGATTTTTTTAAGTGACTGGGCTAATTTTAGGGTTTTTTTTTTTGTTTTTTTTTTTGAGACAGGGTCCACTAGGTAGCTCACACTGACCTGAACTCACCATGTATCCCAGGCTGGCCTTGAACTCAGAGCAATCTTCCTGGCTCAGCCTCCCAAGCGGTAGGATTATGGGCATGTGCCACCATGCCCAACGTAAATTTAGGTTGTCAATAAAGTAAAAAGACACCATGTGTTTAGCTGGCTAAGTGGTACAATTTTGTCTGTAACTGCTTTTAAGATTTAGCCTTATTAATAATCTGATAAAATGTATAGATTCCGACTCTACCAAAATGTTCATGTATATAAACACACAAATAAAGGAATTGTGGTTCCTTGCACTGGCTAGCCTTGAGGAAGAAAGCTAGGATTTGGTGAGAATTATAAGGACTTTTATTTTATGGAAGCACCAACTGTTAGTAAAATGGGACTAGCCAATCACCATGGACCCACAGCTTACCTGCCAAGGCTGAGGGTAGCAAGCAGTGCTGGGGGGAGACAGTAGTGATGAGCTCCCTGAGCGGGAGGAACCAGAATCTCTGGATATACAAACCTAGTGTTCACGTGTCAGGCAGAAACTCAAATCTGGAAAATCTCAAATGCTTGAGAACATCACTGGCATGTCTCCTGACACATAAAGAATTTTAACTCATGTTTCATTTAGGAAAGTATTAGAGTAGAAAGAAGTACATCCTCCTTTGTCTAATTCTAATATGCTGAGAAACAAAACAAATCCAAAACCAAAACAAAACAAAAACTGAGGCTGCTACTGACCATGGTATATTGCTATCTGGACATCTAGAAGTGTAATTCCCACAGGAGATTTGGGGAAAGGCAAGTGAGAGAAAAAGTGTAAGGCAGAGGACTGAGCACTGTAGCCCAGGGAGGATTATGTGTTTAAATTTTCCATTGTCTTTGCGGGGAGGATGTGTGATAAATTTGGAGAAATGGGGAAGTATATTATTTTCTACAATAGGACAAGAACATCAGACTGCTAGGTGAATAAATAATAACAATAGCTAGGGCATCATTTCAAACAGTTATAATTCTTTAAACCTGACTATGTACCAAGCACTATGTAGGACTTCTCTCATTGTGTCTGTGTAAGAACACCACAATGTTGGGATTTTTTTTTTTTTTTTGGTACCGGGGATTGAACTCAGGTCCTTGTGCTTGCGCAGCAGGCAGCGAAACCGCTGAGCTAAATCCCTGGCCCTAATGTTGGGATTTTTTTTGTACTGGGGATCGAACTCAGGACCTTGCACTTGTGAGCAGGCGGCAGCACCACCAGCCCACAATGTTGGTTTTATTAGTCCCATTTCATCAAGGTGAAACCCAGTGTACAGAAAGATTAAGCAATTGCCCAAGGGGACAATTTAAGGTTTAAAACTAGACATGTCTAGCTACAGAGCCCATTTGGGTTTCTTAAGAAAGGCTAAAATAGAATCATATGAAATATGACTGAAGGGAACAACTCTTTTTTTCCTGAAGGTAGTGGAGGAGGAGCATTGCACTAGAATGGATTGACAAAAAACCTAAAGGTGTGTTACTGGATGCCCAAGGGAGATGAGTAGGTAGGAATTCATGGATTGTGCATGTCATATTTTTGCTAATAAAAAAAAAGAAACCTGTGAGCCACAAAGTGCCTAAGTGCTCTGCATTTCCCCTAACCCCTTCTTTTTTCTACCTTTCTTCTTCTTTTCATTTTATTCTTTCATAATCTGATCAAATCTTTCTTTTTTCTGCTCTTTCTTTTCTTTAACTCTTCTCCTTTATTTCCTTTCTTCATTTGTGTGTATAAGGAAACAATGTCAAACTAACAAACTTGACATCTCTTAGCTTGAGAAAGAAAGACCAGGCAAGTACAGTGGGAAGAGAAATATGAGGGACTCAGAGTTGTGTTGTTCACGATCAGTGAATCCTACAACGGCATTGGGAAGGCATATGGCACTTTGCGCCATGTATGCTGAGAGCACAGAGCTGCCTTTTCATAGGTATGAAGACTCTAGGGTGAATGAAAATGGTGAGGGTAGTCATTTATTTGGGAGACTATTGTAATGGAATTAGAAAATTCTCCTTACCGTGAAACCTCTCCTCCACTTCCTATGTGCCACTGAGGTGTATCTTAGAACTTCATCACTATAAGTTAATTTTATGCCCTTAGAAATACAAATTTCCTTGGGAAAATCAGAAAGTTCAACTTAGCATAATTAATTGTGTTGCTTTCTTCTTGGCTGAACCAAGTTTAGTGAAGAGATGACAATTCTGATTCATTGTGAAATGGAAATAATAATGGCTCTTGTGTGGTTTCTGGGAAGGCCAGATCTGCATGGTACTCCCCAGAGGTCCGCAAAGAAGTATCTTGTGAGATAAAGATAATGGGGGAGCAAATAGTAGGTGAGGGACATGACAGGTAGTTGGCGGATGTCAGTATGTGCATTAATGCATTTAAAGATTAAGAACCAATAACAAAACATAGAAAAAGCACAGGGCTTTACAATAGCATAGAGGCAAGAAACAATGATATGGTATATCTATTGAAAATATTTTTAAATCCCTTTTCTCTCTACTGATTCTGTTATATGTCTTTGAAAATTTATGTGGACTAGAACAAATATTTTTAAAGGGTAAACTTCAAGAATTCTAGAGTGCAGAAGGAGCTATTTTTGTTTTTTAAATAAACATACATTTGAAATGAGAACATAAGGGAATCTACATTTAACAACTTTTCATAGTTCAATATGTCAGTAAAATGTGTAATAGAGATTCATCCAATTAAATATTAAATCAATGAATATGATGCTGTTTTTCATTTCCCTAGTTAATTTCTCTGTATGGGAACTAACTAAGGCTGATACAACATAAAACAATTTAGAAACAGCAATGACATTGTAGGAACACTGATGATTGCTATGCAATAAAAGCACAGCCAAGTAGGTGGGGTTAATGAGTGCAGATGCCAAAATTAAATAGGCCACATGGAAAAGAAACAAGCAGAGGGTATGTTCAGCCAGAAGTTATGGCTGCAAGATCTGCCGCAATAAACAATAGCATTTTCACTCGGGTCCTTTTCCCTTAGACGGAGGTTGACTGGCATGACAGGAGTACAGAAAGAAAAGAGAAGAAACAGAGACAGCTCTTATTTCTTGCTTCTGGATCTGTTCTTCTGCATTATAAGGGGCTCAGTTATATTCCTTCCATTAAAGCGAATTTTGTCTGAAATTAAGAGAAGACTGGGAAAAATCTATTTGTTGAGAGAGCCATGGCTCGAAGTTGGCTGCTGTCAAGAATTTGAGAGGGGAAGAATAGCTGGTGGGAATGTGCCTTCCTTTTTAATCTTGGATCATCCAGGCCCCGTGAGTTATCCTGGCTAGGCAGAGGCCTGAATGCTTGGGTTATAGAGCAGGAAGGGACCGGACTCTGAGGTTCATTCACTGAGTGTAATAACAATAATAATCAACATTTATTAAGTGCTTCCTGTGTGTGTAAGTAGTTTTGGAACTCATCATTTTACATGAATTATTTATTACTTATCCTAACTCTGAGACAATCCATATTGTATTTCCCTGTTTTATAGATGAGAAAATGAAGGATGATGAAGTAGACAGAAAAGAGCCCCTACCCCCCAAGAGATGCTGACATTCTAATCCACAGAATTTGTGCTTATGTTATCTTCCATGTCAAGAAAGATTTTACTGATGTGATTAAGATAAGGACTTTGAGATGGGAAAGTTCACTGCTAGGCCCAATGTAATCATGAGAGTCCTTATAAGGAAGACAATCTTTAGAGATGGAGAGAAGTCTCTTAAGGCAAGGAACACAAGAGGCTTTCTAGAAGCTAGAAAAGGTGAGGAGATAGATTCTTCTTTAGAACATCAAGAAGGAAAGTAGTCCTGCTAACGACCTTATTTTAGCACCATGAGACTCATTCTAGACTTCTATGTTGTTTTGTGTCACTGAATCTCTGATAATTTGTCACGAAACAATAGAAAACTAAGACAGCTGAGAAGGGTTAAGAAACCCTAAGAAGGTCACAGTGCTGGTAGCTGCAGGACAAGGATTAGTACTTAAGATGTCTCTCAGAGGCTATATGCTTGGCCACCATTCAGGTACCACCTTCTCATTCCTCCTTAGATTCTACTAGCTTTATTATTGAGATCTACTATTGAGACCTTTGAGTGGTACGATTATCTGTATTTTACAAATGAGGAAAGTGAGGCTTACTGATATTAAAGAGCTGAAATTTGAACCTAGATCAATCTGACTGACCTGCATATAAATGTGACCAACATTTATTGAGTACAGTATCTGAAAGATGCCAGATATTGTACTCAATAACACAAACTCAAATTTGACACAAACTCAAATTTGAAGTTTTTTTCCCCCTCTCAGGAAAGACACCTAAATGTCTCTTACAGGAGTGCTATCAACTATATTCTAAGAACTTTTCACCTAAAGGGCTAGTGGTGAAATCCTTGGATGTAAAGTTACCATTGACACAGCTCTTTGAATTTCAGGGCTTTCTAGAACATACTATTTGGAACTTTATAATCTCCCAAAGCCAGTACTACAATAAATTATATAAAGCCAATTGAAATATCATATCTTTTGATTATGTTATGTTATTCTGACTGTAATTTAAAGTAAAAAATGATATACAATTATGTAGAAGATAGACTGCCCAGAGGACCAGAAATCAGAGCTAATTGTTGAATTATAATCCCCTCAAGTGAGAGTTTGTAAAAGGCATAAATAAAAACACAGGTACACACATTGTGCTTCTCCAGCTCATAATGCCTATCCTTCAAACCACCTCACAGGCACACACTAAAAATAGCCATAGGGATGCAAAATAAGAACTATGGCACTCGATCAAAGCATTTGTAGTGGGATACTAGTAACATCACCACGGACACTCCTGGGAGATTTTAAAAATCACACTTCTGATGCACGGATATGTGTGTGTCTGTGAATCTGGAAACCAAAGTGTTCCAGATTCCACTTCAGTGTGTGTATTCATAGGAACAAGTGTCCCTGGCCTGTGTGAGAACACAGCTCAGGCTAATAAGCAGCAGGCTAAGTGTCCCAGATTGAACAAGCAGTTCTTTTTTTAACAAAGCCTTTTGCCTAAGCGTACTCAAGCCATTTCCTGACTGTGCTGGGCACACAGACAAGTGGTCCACCATTTCACTGTCATTCAATGAACCTAGGCACTGATGCATTTAATAGCACCTTAGTGATTCAAAGACTTAATGAGTCTAAACTACTACCTGGAAATGATTAGGGACTGAGAGAAAGAATCACGAAAACTGTTCTTTAAAGTTCCAAAAAGCTGTTGAAAGGTATTCTGAGACTTTGGAAGCTTCCTATATGTAATGAATGGTGTCCTTTGAGCTCACATAGCATAGAAATCAATACCAGGGATGATCCCTTCCAGCTGTGAGCAGTTACATTATTAGGCCTGCAACATGAATAGGTCCTAATTCTTCCATTGTTATATAAGGTCAAGCCATTTCCAATAAAAGCTAGAACCTGCCTGACATTTCAGGGGCAAACAAGAATGGTTCATAAATGAGAGTCACACCAAGAAGTTCCTCATCTTTCCTTTTCCACTAGTAATAGGTATCTGTACTACTGTTTCCCAGCTTCCCTTGTCACTTGGTGAGAACAATGAAACTCAGGAGTCAAGACATAGGTACAGAAGTAGCGAAGCCAACAACACTAGAATCTACATTTTTTTGTTCCTGGTTAAAAATGTTTTTCTTATCTGTGATTAAAGATCTATTTCTTTGAACCACCCTCTCTAGTGTAAAAATTCTCTAGAAAGACTATAAAGAAATGAATATGGGGTGTCAGGAATGGGGATGGTGAGGAGCAAGAATCCTCTATCTCATTGTCCCCTGTACTTGTCCTGGGTGGGCTGGACATCTGGGGTTGCATTTTGCTTCTATATCTTTTCATTTCCTATTTTTAAATTTTATTTTGTTTTCTGAATTGTTGCTTTCTTATGGTAGATAGCTTTATCACTATTATCGAGGTTTCTCTAGGAAATGGTTCTTGGTCTCTGTGTTTATCCCAAGATCCTACCTTCACAATCTGTTGAGGATGAGAGGTTGCTGTGTATTTAGCTCAGCACCCAGTTCTTTGATACTGGACTATGGTTGTGGTTGTGACCCCAGACAATCTCATTTTTGTCACAGACTAGAGAACAAATAATTATAAGAGGTATGATATCCTGGCTAAACTAGTACAATTAGCAGTCTGAATAGCATCTAACACAGTACAGCAACTGACAAACTGTGGTCCCTAGTAGTTTGGTATCTTTAAGCACATGAGCGAGCTCTACCATTGTATAACAAGATCCAACTTAAATCAGGAGCTTGTATGCAGTGAGTTTCCCTTTAGTAGAGTGATTTTTATCCTGTGATACAGAAATTTAAGAAGGATAGAGGATGAAACAGAGCGATGAGTGAAGAGAAATATATTAGAAGCAAGGCTGGAGGGCAAAGGATGAACACCCAAGCTGTGGGATACTGGAGGAGAGGACAGGAGGGAAAGCATGAAGGAGGAAGCAAAGGAATATTGAAGTGAACCAGAGAGGCAAGAGACACTGTTCATTCACATGAAAGTTTCATAAAATCAAGAGAGATAGTTGAGGGAAAGAAAGTCAAGACTGATAAAAAGAGACAAAGAAGGTCACTACATACTTGTTAAAGGAGAATTATAAGAAGATGTAATAATTATAAATATATATCATCAAATATCAATGCACTCAACTATATAAAGCAAATATTAATGGACATGAGAAATCTAATAAGCATGAACACAATTGTAATGGGGGACCTTAATACCACACTGCCACAAATAGATAGATTATCCAGATTAAAAAAATCAACAGAGAAATATTAGAACTGGACCAAACTTGTGAATAAATGGATTTAGTAGATGTTTACAGAGTATTCCATCTCAAAACATCAGAATACACATTGTTTTCAGCTGCACATGGGACATTCTCCAAAATAGACCACATACTAGCTCAGAGAACATACTTAAGCAAATGCAAAGGAACTGAAATTATCCCATGCATATTTTTTGACCATAGTGCAATGAAAATGGAAATCAACACAAAAGAAATCACAAACCCTGCAAAAACACATGGAAATTAAGTAACACCCTCCTGAACAACCAATGGGTTACGGATAAAATTAAAGAAGAAACAACAGTATCTACAATTAAATGACAATGCTGACACAACGTACCACAACTTATGGGACAAATGAAAGCAGTCCTAAGAGGGAAATTTATAGCAGTGAACTCTCATATCAGGAAAACAGAGCAAGTTCAAATAAATAACCTAATGTTGAACCTCAAACTTCTAGAAAAAGGAGAACAAGTCAACCCCAAAGCTCACACAGCAAAGGAAATTATAAAGATCAGAGGAGAAATTAATGCAATTGAGACTAAGAAAATAATACAAAGAATTAATAAATCAAAGAGTTGGTTCCTTGAAAGATTAAATAAAACTGATGAATCCTTAGCCAACCTTATGAGAAAAAGGAAAGAAAAACCTCAAAATTCATGCAATTAGAAATGAAAAGGGTGAAATCACAAGAGACTTTGTGGAAATCCAGAGGATCAATACCTACTTTGAGAACCTGTACTCTAATTGGAAAACACAGAAAAAAATGGACAAATTCCTAGATACATATGAATTACCAAAGCTGAACCAAGAAGATATAAAAATTCTAAACAACCCATTATCAGTCAATGAAATTGAAAATGTCATTAAAAACTTACCAGCAATGAAAAGCCCAGGTCCTGATAGATTCACTGCTGAGTTCTACAAGAAATTTAGAGATCTAGTGCCAATTCTCTTCAAACTCTTCAATGAAATAGCAAGTGTAGCAGTACTCCCAGAATCATTCCTAGAAGCAAGTATTACCTTATACCAAAACAAGAGAAGGACCCAATCAGAAAATAAAACTACAGGCCAATCTTCCTAATGAACATAGATGCAAAAATCCTCAATAACATACTTGCAAACAGAATGTAACAAATCATCCAGAAGGTTATGCATCATGACCAAGTAGGATTCATCCCAGGGATGCAGGGATAGATTTACAACATATGCAAATCAATAAATGTAATGCATCAACAGAGCCAAAGACAAAAATCACATGATTATCTCAATAAATACAGAGAAAGCATTTGACAAAGTCCAACACCCATTCATTATAAAAACCTACAGAAAATTGGAATATATGGTCTTTACTTCAATCTGATAAAACCGTCTATAACAAACCAACATCCAACATAATACTAAATGGTCAAAATTTGAAAGCTTTCACACTAAAATCATGAACAACACAAGGATGTCCACTATCATCACTCTTATTCAACACAGTTCTGTAAACATTAGACAGAGGAATTAGAAAAGAAAGAGAAATAAATAAAATAAAGACAGGAAAGGAAGAAGTTAAATTATTATTTGCAGATGACATGATTCTCTACATAGAAGACCCCAAAAACTCCACCAAAAACTTCCAGATTTAATAACCAAATTCAGTAGCATAGCTGAACCCAAAGTCAGTGCTCAAAAGTCAATTGCATTCCTGTGCACAAATAACAAACTCACTGAAAAAGAAATTAGGGAAATAACACCTTTGACAATAGCATGGAGCAAAAATGAAATATTTAGGAATCAATCTAACAAAGGAAATAAAAGACCTATACATAGAAAATTACAGTACTCTGAAAAAGGAGATCAAAGAGGATATCAGAGAATGGAAAGATATCGCCTGCTCTTGGGTAGGAAGAACCAATATAATGAAAATGACCATACTCCTAAAATTGCTCTACAGATTTAATTCAATCCTAATCAAATTACCATTAGCATACCTCACAGAACTAGAGAAAAAATTTCTAAAATTCTTTTGGAACCGGAAGAAACCCAGACTAGCAAAAACAATTCTGGGCAACAAAGGTAAGGCAGGAGGCATCACAATCCCTGATTTGAAATTATACTACAGAGCTACTGTAATAAAAACAGCATGGTACTGGGAAAAAAACAGACCTGAGGATCAATGTAACAGACTAGAAGAGGCAGGAACAACACCAAACACCCTCAGCCATTTGAAGTCACTCAGGCCAAACACATTCACTGGAGGAAAGTGGAGCTGGAAAAACTGGCTTTCTACGTGCTGAAGACTAAAAATGAGACCCATGTCTCTCACCATGCACTAAACTAAAATCAAGATGGATCAAAGATCTAAATATTAAAACAGAAACACTGAATCTGCTGGAAGAGAGAACAGGTAGAACTCTTGAGAACACAGGGGTAGGCAACAACTTCATGAACAAAACCCAAACTGCATGGAAAATAGTGTAAAGAATCAACAACTGGGTTCTCATCCTATTAAAAATTTTTTCCACCACAAAAGAAATCACCAACAGAGTGAAGAATGGGAAAAAATTTTATTCAGTAGTCCCTCAGATAAAGGACTAATATCTAGAACATACAAAGAATTGAAAAAAATCAGACTCCAAGTTTAACGGCCTAATCCAAAAATAGGCTTCTGAAATGAATAGACACTTCTCAGATGAAGAAGTAGAAATGACCAACAAATACATGAAAAAACGTTCAACATCACTGGTCATCTGAGATATGCAAATTAAAACAACACTCCATCTCACTCCAGAAAAAATGATTATTATCAAGAAATCAACCAACAACAAATGTGGCTGGGCTGTGGGGAAAAAGGAACTCTTCTCCTCTGTTGGTGGGAATGCAGACTGGTACAATCATTGTGGAAATCAGTGTGGAGATTTCTCAAAAAATTAGGATTAGAGGTCCCATTTGACTGAACTATTCCCCTGATGGGTATCTTCCCAAAAGAATTAAAAGCATGATATTACAATGATATATGCTCACTCATGTTTATAGTGACACAGTTTGTAATAGCTAAATCTTGGAAACAACCCAAATGGTCATCAACTGAAGAATGGATGAAAAAGATGTGGTTTTTTTTTTTTTTTAATACAATAGAGTACTATTCAGCCATAAAGAAAGATAAACTTGAGACATTTATAGCTAAATGGGTGCATGAGACCATACTCTTAAGTGAAATAAATCGGACATATATGTTTAAATATCACATTGTCTCTCTGGTGTGAGAAACTGAAAGGGTAAATAAGGACCAAAATGTACAATAGATAATATGAAATAGGAAGAAACTGTTCAAAAGTTCAGAAGGAAAGGGAAACCGTGAAGGGGGGAAGGAGAGAAAAAAGGAAGAAAAAAGGGAGAAAAAAAGGAAGGGAAAAGGGAAAAAATGAGAAAAGAAGGAAAAAATGAGAAAAGAAGGAAAAAAATGGAAACAATGGTTTTGTAAATGAGGGTGTAAGGGAGTTGAAGGGATGGGAGAGGATTGGTAGAAAAAGAGTAATTGAGATATATTATGTACAGGTACAATTTTTTTTTGAGGAATGTGATTATTATGCATATTTAAATTGTACCAATAAAATTAATTTAAAAAATGTTTGACATGCCTTTGTTTATCCAAACTCTTGGACTATGCCAACATTTTAGAAGGTGTGAAGGAAGAATACTGTTTGTAGAGAACTGAACCTCTCAAGTCCAAATAAAAACAAAAAAATAATGGTCACTTGTAGTTTGAAATAATGTCACTTCAAGTATGATAAATCGGTTTTAATATAAAGCCTCTTCATGTCCTAACCACACAGAATCAAAGTCTGGTGATTGTTGGTTTAAAAACTTTAAGCTAATTAGTTTTCCTCTGCAAAACTCATCGGAATTATTTGCAACATCATCTTGCAAACTTTCTGTGGGCATAGCATTCTGCATTAATTCTTCATTATGTGACACCTCGGCTCTGGACTCTCAGAAACAGGATTTTTTTTTTTCCCAGGAATGTTAGCTGTGGACAAAACTGTAGGTATAATGGGTCTAGAATTTCTCATTGTCATGCATTCTCTTCTATTAGCTATTCTAAACCCCTCACAGCAGGCAGGACAGAGTGTTAGATCTAAACAGCAGATAGGAGAGTAGGAAGAGGCCCAGGTGCTGTATGGGTTATAGGGAGAGCAGCTCAAAGGGCAGTGACCAAAAGGTGTCCAAACCCTGCTAGGTTTACTTGGTAATGTGGATATTTAGTAAACCATACATTTTCAAATGCCAAAAACAAAAACAAAAACAAAATCCTACATACACACCTTTTGTTCAAACAAAATAAACATAATGTACTGGGGGTCTGAGGTCCTGGGGATACCCTCCTTGCTAGCTGGACTGCACTGTGTATGTCTTTCTTGGTTTATATGTTGTGCTTTTATTATTGGATTACAGAGGATAATTTGGTAGCCATGGCTGTTGCATCTAACGGCCTCTGTGGTCAATTCAGATGCCTTTTGGAGAATATCAAGTAAAAGCAGGATGGACTGCCCACTGCCTTTAATTTAAAGTCCAAAATCCTTAAAATGGCTTTGAATCCTGAGCCATCTGTCTCCTGGGTTTATCCTAGGCCCATGTCTGTGTTCACACACTGTGTGGTAGTCACACATGCTGCAGGGCCTTTCCTTCTGTTGATTCCTTTGACTGGAATACTCCCCTTTTGCCTTCCCAGAGCATATTTCAACCCCTCTCATCCCCATATCTGGCCAGTACCAATTAACATCTCTACCCCAGGGCAGCTTTTCCTACTTTCTGAAATATACTCTAGCTAGCTGCTTTCAATACACCCATAATTTCCTTTCACAACAGTTACGACAATTGTAGCCCTAAAATACTTTATGATATGCATTTTTTTGGTGTCTGTACCACTCATAGGTTGTCAGCTTCAGGTGGGCATGCATTGTCTTAGCTATGTTCTTTAGCACCACAAATGCCTGGAATGGATGAAGGTAGGGAGCAATACACCAAATGCAAGCTGGTCCGCTGGCTTCCTTGTGATGGAGAAGGCAAGAAGGAGCTTTGGGAAGACTTCTTCGCACGCGAGTTAAACAATGCAACAGTAGTTAAAGAATTTTGATCTAACAGAATGAATCAGAGACCAGGAGAGATTGAACCTGTGAGGGCTGCTTGTGCAGATTCACAGGCACAGTTTTCCTAGGAACTGGGAGGCACTGCATCTCTAAGCAGCCTTTGATCATACACACCGTGAAAGAAAGCAACACATATAGGAAATTCAGTTGGAGCTAAGAGAAATTACTTAAAAGGAAAATGAGAGGAATCATTCCCTTTCATTCTTTTGGCTTCAAATACATATTTTAAGAGGTAAAGAGATGTGGTAAAGAAAGACAGTCTTAGAATAAATAATTAACATTTCACTTGACTGAGGTTTTACTGTCACTTGACAATATAATTTTATGCAAGTATATAATGTTAACTTTTAAACTGTATGCTGTTTGTGGATGTGAACTTAGGTAACAGCTTTCATAGCTACAACCTGATGCAATCTCTTTAATAAATGTTAGCTCTTTGATGATCAAGATAGCTTTTTATGAACATCAAAAATACAATCCTGTTTGAATTAAGTCCCAAGTGGTTAATTTTTGATAACTCCAGATATTTTCATAAAAAAGCAAATATGCTTAGAATGTTAATACTTTTACTATACAGCTGTTTAAAAATGAAAACAAATTAAATTTTACTACTTCCTCAGCTTTGGATGGAGCTATTTTCTTTTTAAGTCCTGGAAGGTAAGAAGGTTACCCTGCAGCATCTTATGTTCTTTATGGAAATGCTGAAGATGTGTGGCAAAGTAGAAAGATAAAATTAGGTGAGGAACAAGTCCAAAGTTATTCCCCAGATTTTGTCATTTCTCAAAAGTTAAGTTTTTGAATTTTTCCATCAATATTTTCCAATATATACACAAATGATTTGGTGATTTACACCATTTATTTTGCCCAAAATGTACTATGAATATTTCTCAAAAGCTCATAGAATCATTCTTATTACAAATGCATAATTTTGAACAGCCTAGCAGCACAGGGGCAAATGTATTAATCCTAATACACTTAAGGAATTTCAATGTAGCCTTAAGTTTCAGAATCCTGAGACTTTTACCTTTGTAATGCTGACTTTATCTTCTCAGTCCACTCTAGGGCTTTAGGTCCTAGAGTTCAATTCTGTCTATATAATTAGTTGTTCATGTTTTCCTTTTTATCTGTGACTCCATTTTAAGAATGGTTATGAAAAACTATTTAATTCCCTATTTGGTAACAATTGCTTACTATAGTATCAATGGGAAAGCAATATTCTAAAATGTTTTCCTGAGTGAATGTATTCATATTAAGTATGGTTTATCTTTAATTTACTCAAAAGGATTCTGCCATAGGTTTTAGAAATGAAAGCGTCAACCAATGGAAATAGGTGAAGAGTAGCACCAGTCCATATGTGTACACAGTGTGTGAATATTCATTATGGAAAGTAGCATCTCAGAGTTTAATGTGATATTGTTCTCTTGTAATTATAACATTCACAGGGTTAATCAATTAAAAGATGAAGTTACAAAATAGAGTTTTCAGTCATTAGTGTCTATGAGAGCTTTCCACATGCAGGACCTTGAACTAGAATTTCCAGCTCCATGGCACTAGGTGTATTTGCTGTAAAGTTAACTTCTAACATACTGAGTATGACCTTCCAATTCTCTTCAACTTTTAAATGAGAAATAAACTTAAAAGGTAGTAAACCATAGCAAATAGTATCTTTAGGGGTGGGATGAGGTGGGATCTTGCATGAGAAAATAAAAGAAGGAGCTGAAGATGAGAATACGGCTAGCTTTTTGTGCATTCTTGTTGCAGTGGTCCATGACACAATGTCCCACTTCAAAGTTAGGACCTAACATTAAAAGTTAGTTCCAGGGAGAGCTGCATTTCTGGCTGGGCTGTGGAGTAAGTGTGTTGTGACGTAAGACATAGCAATGAAGTAATGCAATGAATTTCTAAGAGCCATACTAATTGGTAATAACAATAATAAAAGAAAATTTGTAGAAAAAGTCAATTTTATAAAGTCTTTGGGATCTTCTCGGTGTATGATGTCTACCTTCCACTCCTGAAGTGTCTAGTATACAAAGTTGTTAGTCTTAGCAAATAAAAATATGCTTTCTAATGCAAGTATGACCCAAACATTGAGTAGGACACAAACACACACACACACACACCCCTACTATATATATATATATATATATATATATATATATATCACACTAAAATTGTTCATTGTTTATCTGAAATTAAAATTTAACTGGCCATCCTGTATTTTACCTGGTATTCTTATTAACATAGTCCTTTAGGCTCAGGAAATATTTGGTGGGTGGTTTAATTTCATTTGCTTGGTGTGATAGAAAAGTCTTTCTGCCAGCTTTCTAATTTTTATATTTGCCATGGAGACATTAATTTAAATGAATTCCTCCACCTGAGCCAAGCGGGAGTTGGTCTGGTGGCACAAAGAGGGCAGAAGCCAGTCCACCTTGCTCTTGTCCCCTGCTACTATTTGAAATCCACTTCCCCAGCACAGAACTCTCATTTTAGATGAGAAAAGGAGGATCACTGAGGAGGGTGGCTGCAAATCCAGTGTCCTTGTCTTAGCCTGTGCTGTCTCGGTATGTGTAGGTGACTCTGCAGTACAGGAATGAGTTATACCCCTAAAGTTGGTTTACAAGCTTCATTACAGCACAGAACCCCCTTTCCTATTCAGGAAATGCTTTAACATTAAAGTTGGATTATCAGACCACCCAAGAAGATAGATAAAATACCTGCTAAAGAAAAATATTATGAAAGAAAATCTTGACCATTCAAACAAATTATGGATAAAATGTTTTCTTGCAATATTCTGAAAATCTAATTTTATGGTTTATATCAATGAGACAATACAGAGGGTGGCAAACAAACACTCTATTCTCTCAGGGACATTCCCAATCCAAACACAGAGAAATCAGAGATGAATCTGGTGGCAAGAGCAGAAAATAGTAGAAATGTTGAGCAAATAAAGAAAGGCTCAGGTAATCTTCTCCAAGCTCTTAAGAGAACTGACAGCATTCCAAGAACATCAGAAGGGTCTTCACCATCTCTCATCTATCCTTTCATATCTCTGGATGGAGTTGTAACTCTAAAGAAGGAGAAAAATCCAATCCTCCAGCACTAAATCTGCCCTTTTTTCGGTGCATCCATTCATTAACATACTAAAGAGTTAAATATGTGGGCCAGATACAATATGAGGCATTGGCGACACACAGTGGTAAACAAGACAGAAATAGTCTCTGCCTTCAGGGAACTTAGCAGTTTTAGTTGGGGAGACAGACATTAAACCATGATTACAAAAATAATTCATTATAATATGAGAAATGATGCTCAATGAAGTACTGTTTCTGCAAACACTGGCTATTCAAAACAGAATAATCATCAGTAGCAGCATCAATTATGCACTATGTATCTGTACATTATACAAAGTATTTCGCATCCTTTATATCTAAAACTCACACAGATCTTGGAAAATAGCAAGGTAAGTATTTTTATTACCATTTTAAAAAGATAATGGAAAGCTTCCTTTCTTCTGATTATGACCTCGACTATCTTCCATGGAGTCTTTAGAAGACTTTGTTCTGCTAGAATTTCAATGCATTTCAGTATGAAAGTTGGGAACAAGAACAGCAGAGAGCAAAAATTATTTGCAGAATAAGATGAAAAATATTTGATCGCCGAGAAACAAACTAGAGGTATAATGTGAGTGAAACTGGCAAAGATAAGTGTTTGCTGGAGAGATAAATGCTGGGTGCCTCTCCAGTCTCCCCGTGCCTTGCCAACCCCACACCTTCAGTGATAATAGTGGACCCAAGAAAGTGAGTGGATCCTTTGGTGGACATTGGCAAGGATGTAGAGTTCTCTTGCAATCTGATAAAGGGGAAAAAGAGAACACAATATATCTGTATCGATCTATCTATACAGACATAGATACAGATAAATAGATATGAGGGCCAGAGGTTAAGGGGCAGTGATCCTGAGAACTCTCAAAGATTGCGGGAAGGACTTGAATTGGTTCAAACCAATCATATGTGAATCCTCAAGGAGACAGGAGATCCCAGTGCATGACTGGGTTGTCCATCTTAAGACACATTGATTCAGAGAAGTCTCAGAGCCAGTTATTGCATGGAAATTATCGTTGAATCTCCTTTCTCCAAGTTCTGTATTCTTCCTATTTTGCCTTGCTTCCACTGTTTTTTTTTGGCAAAAGGGTACAAAGAGCCATAAGGCAGGACTTCTCAACTTTTCTGGCTCTGGAAGGAATTTGTTCTTGACTGACCAGCGTACAAGCTGATCATTTTTACATCAGAGCCACCAGCAGTCATTCTATTTTAATGCTTAGAGTTCAGAGTACTTTAACAAACATTACCTAATGCAAGGAATTTTACTCCTTTTTAATGGAGAATTAAAAACATTGTGCTAAATAAGTACCAAGGCTTTGTCAGTTCTTTTGACTACAAATTACTCATGTAGCAGTTCCCCCATGGGTATTATCTATTAAGTGCAGCAGGGAGCAAGTGCAGAGCTTGCATTTGGTACGCTGTGGACAGGCTTCAACTTGTTTATCTCATAGGCTCTGGAAAGAAAACTGGGTACATAATGTCCTGGTCAAAGCAAATACCTACATTTATTTTTGGAATTATTCCTTAGAACTGTGGAGAGATGAGTTTTCTCATGCAGAGCCAAGAACAGGAAACAAAAAAGTTAAGGAAACACAAGGGCTGAAGTCTTAAAGCTCTACTAAACTTATGGAGTGTGTCCTGGAGGTTTAATCACTAGGTAGAGCAAATCCTCAGCAGGTATAAATAACCTGAGGTTTCTTTTAGATTGATTGTCTGCTTTGGTTGGAGAACTGCCAGACCTATAAAGACTATTATTTCTGGGTTGCCATTTATGTCTACCTTGCTTTTCCAATCCTGTCTTTTCTTTGTGTCCTAATTTAGACTGTGTTTACTTTTATGTCTTTGCAAGTGCCTGGTATTCTCTTGAAAATACTCTTTGAGTATTCAACATGGAATGTGCCCAACATGCTTCAAAAAGTTAAAAAATGTGAGTGTCAAATTCTTTTAATAATATTTGAATCCTACACTTGATTTTAATGTATGGAAAATATCCAACATTTTACCTAAGGCATGCACTAAAGATACTCGCTTTGCTAGCTTTTCTCAATGCAGTGTTTTCAAAAGAGACAGGAGCCATGTCATTTAGGTGTGTAATTCAGAAGGCATTGCAAGGTTTAGTTGTCCTCCTGCCATTTCTCAGTCACAGAAACAGAATGTCTCTCAGCCCCTTGATTAAAGCTGAAGACAGCCACAGAAGCTTAAGAAAAACAAACATATTTGAGGGGAAGTTTGGCCATAGAGTGAGATATATCTTATTTCATATAAATCAGATACAGAGGTTACATAATACTTGATTTCTCTAATATGAGAGGCCTGAAATATAAATAATTTAGACAGCAAAATAAAAGATGATACAAAACCGGGAGGCAGACTCTGTGGAGGTAGAAAGGGGACCTGGGGGGAGGAGGAAAAGGGGAGTAGAATGATCAAGATATGAGCAAGATGAATATATTTATTATGTATTGCAAACATATACTGTTAATAAAAAACTGAAAAAGAAGGGCCACATGTAGCAGCACACGTCTATAATCTCAGCACTCGGGAGGCTGAGGCAGGAGGATTGCTGCAAGTTTGAGATCAGCCTGGGCTACATAGTGAGTTCCAGGCCAGGCTAAACTACATAGTGAAACCTTGTCTCAAAAAACAAAAACAAAATACAAAACAAAAACAAAAGCCATAGGCAGACTTCGTTTCCCTTCAGACAAAGAGGTGAACCACTGAGCTTGCCCTGTTCCTCTGGCTGTGATGACACAACCAGAGCCAACCTTTGTGACTTACTTGTTTGGGGTCTTGCTTGAGTTACTAAGAAGAACCCACCAGGAGAGAGTGGAGCTGGTAGTGTGTGATCTGGGGTCTCATGGCAGCCGTCCTGCCTGCTGCTTGGACTGCTCCTGTCCTGGAGCTAGAGAAGCCCCAGGAACTGATGATGCTGCTTGAGTAGGAGTCACTGGGAACAAAGCTGAGCAGAAAGAAGCGGAGCCTAGAAACTGGGAAAAATAGAACTCAGATGAAGTTGTTGGGGCCTCTGGATCTAAACAAGGCTGAAGCCTCTTGTAATTGGTTCCTGTGCTTTACGTGAGCCAATTCCTCCTTTCAAACTGGTTGGAGAGGTATCTCTTGAATCTGTAGCCGGAAGAGCTGAGCATAACTTTCTTGTGTTCTCTTGTATTACTTTTCACAAGTTAATGAGAATCATTTGCCCTGATTCTTTACTACTCAGAAAAATTCCAAAAATTGTATAAAAGGAGATAAAAGCCACACTATTACTTTTTTGGTTAACAGTATTCTTGCCTCTTTTCTATCCATAGCTGGATTCACACTGAATATTCAATTTTAAAATCTGACTTTTTAACATAATTCACATTTCTGCCTTGCAAAAGTAATACATATCCACTGAAGAAAATTTAGAAAACACAGAAAAGTAATGAGAAAAAATTAATCCCATAATTAATTGCCCATAGATAGATAATCATTACTAACATCTTGCTGAATTTCCTTCTCTTTATCCTTTTTTGCTCTCCTGTTTCCAAGTATCAGGACTACACGACAGATAGAATTTTAGAAAAAACATATTCTTGCTCAGTAAATATTTTTATGAGTCTTCAAATGGTTTTCATCCTATGAATGCACTATAATTTATTTAACCTGTTATAATTTGGCTCTCGAATGTCTCCTTTAAAGTCTTATACGTTCAGAGGTGGGGCTTTTGGAGGGTGATTGGGTCACAGGGGTGATATACTAATCAGTGGATGAGTTCATAGCCGAATGTGCTGTTAGGAGGTGGAGCCTGGTAGAACATTGGTCACTAGGAGAGTAAGAAGAGTCTATTTTTGTCCCTGGCCTCTCCCTTCTCTCTCTGCTTCCTGGCTGCCATAGAGTTGACAACTTTTCTCCATCATGTCCTTCCCTCCATGACCTTTCTGCTAGGGAGCCAGCCAACCATGAACTGAACCCACTGTAACTGTGAGCCAAATAAACCTTTCCTCCTTTAAGTTGCGGCTGTCAGGTATTTTGTTCAAGTGATAGGAAAGTGATTAATACACCAGTTCTCCATTTTTGAAATTTAGATGGTTTAAAATTTTTTATGGATTACATAATACTATGATCAATATCCTTGTTTATAAAATTTGGCACAGGGCCAGGGATTTGAGCCTGGCAAGCTCAAGGTCCTGAGTTCCATGCCCAGAACCAAAAGAACAAAAGGAAAAAAAAATTTTCACAGAAACATTTACACTTTAAATGTTTCTAAAAGTAGAATTACTAGGTCAATGGTTATAGAAATTTGAACTCAATCAACATATTAAGCTGGGTGTGGTGATGTATTCCTCTTATCCCAGCTATTTAGGATGCTGAGGCAGGAGGACTATAAGTTGAAGTCCAGCTTGGGCAACCTAGGAAGACCCTGTCTGAAAATAAAAAAAAGAAAAAGGGCTGAAGATGTGAGGTTGTAGCTAACTGGCAGAGTACCCCTGGGTTTGATCCACAGTAGTGGGCCCCTCTAACCAAAACTTACAAAACTCTTACAAATTTGTAGTAATTCTCAATCTACCAAGAGCTTATGATAATTATTAGTAAGCACCCTTTTAATAGCTGTACAGGATTTCTTAGCTGTCAAATGATTTTAGTCATTTATTTTCCCATTATAAAACATTTGAGTGTTTCTACTTTTCACTGCTATAAGTAATGCTATCAAAAAGATACTCTGTATATGTCTTTGTACCCATTTTAGATTATTTCCATAGATGATTCTAAGAATAATTTTTTTTATCAATGGTGTAATTATTTTCAAATTGTGCATTCATACTGATATGTCAAACTGTTTTCTAGAATTATTGCATTAATTTCTACTCCCATCAATAAAGTAAGAGAATGACTTCTAACCTCACTATCATTATATATTACCACTATCAAAGCAAAACAACCAACAACAGCATATCTAAAAATATTCACTAGTTTGATAGGTGTCACAACACGGTTTTATTTTGAATTTCTTTAATGTGAAGTGAAGCTTAATATTTTTCATATGGTTTACTTTCTCTTGGTTGTGAACTACCTATTTATGTCCCTCTCCCACTTTATTAGTACCTTACTATTTTCCTATATATTTTTTTTCACAAATTCTTTATATATTAAGGTTGTTGGCCTATCATTTCACATATGAATATCAGACATGCACATTTTACCAATCATTTCTATTACATTTCACATGTATTTTTCTTTATTAGGATATTAACCCTTTCTTGACAAGCACAGCAACTATATATATTATTTA
Source organism: Heterocephalus glaber (assembly GCF_000247695.1). The sequence continues at coordinate 9,158,570 of NW_004624779.1, read as the reverse complement.
CCTATTTTCCACATGTGGAGGCCGCGGAGAAAAGTGGTTATGTACAAAGCCTGTAGTGCCAGGCCACTTTGGACTGGGTGAGACAGTGTCCTCCATGTTTTAGTACTGTCATGAGGGTTACCTGATACATCACTTTTCAATGCCTTTCCATAGAAAATTCTTGTCATTCTTACCTATTAGTTATACATTTTCTTTGACTAATATTTAATGTGATGTTATTATATAATTTGTCTTTTGACATACAAAAATTAAAATGATAATGTCACCAAATGTAACTTTTTTTCCCATGGTGACTCTTTATTTTTATCACATAAAGTCCCTTTCTTTTCACAGATCATTTAAAATTCTTCTAGGCATTTGCTCAAAAGAAAAAAAAATACGTATTCACTGAAAGATTTTCACATGAGTGCTCACTGTGGCTTTATTTATAATAGTCAAAAACTGGAAACTTCTCTAATATTCATCAGCAGGTGAATGGATAAACAATAAATAATTAAAATAATAAAAACAATCATATTATTGATATATGCAGCAATGTGAATTAATCACAAAATAATTATACCAATTGAAGGAAATCAGATAAAACACATGAAAAATCAGATAAAACATAGCACAGTAAGTATGTGAAGCATATACTGTATGGTTTCATTTATATAAATTCTAGAAAATGTAAACTAATCTAAAAGCAGATCTAGAGTTGCCTAGAGTGGGGAGGAGTGGGTAGAAAGTGTTACCAAGAGGCTTTGAGGAAACTTTTGAAGATGATGGATGCATTCACTATCTTGATTCTAGAGATGGTTTATGGTATGCATGTCACATCAAATAAATTTTTCACTTTAAAGAGTATAGTTTATTGTCAATTATATCACAATAAAACTATTTTAAAAGTTCTCTAAATCTTGTTAATTCTTATAGCTTGATTTTGATCAATATTTGATCTAGCTGAAATTTATTTTATAGTATGAATGAGATTTTATGTTTCCTTCCCAATTCCATTTACTACATAATAATAATATCTTCCTTATTTATGGGCACAACTTTCTCCAGTATATATTAACAGGTATTATAGTATTTGTTTATACTATAGGGTTTTATTTATATTAATACCTTCTTTAATTATACTTCAACTTAATTATAATTATAGCTTTATAAAATATTTAATAGCTAGTAGGACAAATTCCTCTTCATGTTAGTATTCTTTCCTTGCTTTGCCCTTGTCAAAAGAATCCCAGATCTTAGCATTACTACTAGAAAGAGTATTTAAACCCAAAGGATTATTTTAATCTAATTTTAAGTACCAAAAGAAAAGTAGGTGTTGAAACCTCTTCTTTTTTACATTCTAAAGAAAAGTGTAAGCAAAAGAAAGCTCAGCAATATTATTGGAAGTAAATAACTTCGGTTTAGTCAAATTGGAAAAACCTGTTGCTGACACTCATATGCCTTGGCTTCCTTCCTTCTGTCCAGATTTTAATTGCTGGTTCTCACTGAGAGTTTACCAGGGATAAGAGCATTTTTGATATCACTGGAAGACAAAAAAGATAGCTAATCTCAAAGGCAGTGTTGGGTAAGGGAGGTTGTAAAGAATATAGATGGTGTGTGATACAAAGAAAAAGCACACATCTAGGGAGATGGCAGGAAATCTCATAGGCAGGGTAAAATAATATATTTTTTTGATTGTTACAGGGATATGAGAGGGAGGGTAGTTGGGGACTCATAACAATTTCCATTTGTTGGTTTTTTATAAGTATAAAATGTCTGCTTTATCGTTTTCTCGTTTTGTCCATTGAGTTAAGTCTACTCAGTTAGATTTTACAGGTTAGATTATTATTTCAACTTAAAACTGCATGTTCTTCTCAGGTTGCTTTTCCATATTAGAAATTGTAATTACTGATTTTCCTTCTCCAAAATCAAAAAAACCCTTTCATTAGATGTTTAAGAATCAGACTGATTACTTATGAGGAATACAAAGAGGCAATAACCAGGCAGTTAGCACTTATTAAATGCCTACATTGTTCCTAAACTACCTTGAAAATATTTTTAAAAAAGGATTAAATCTGAATAAAACTCTGATTAAACGCAAGAAAGATTTATTTGGAATAGTGATTTTCTAAAGATAAACAGCTATCATTAAGGAAACTTGAATTTAAGGATGAGAGGGTATTAAGCATGAATTAATAAATCAGGAAATGAATAGTGCTTTACTAGTTAACCCAGTGCCTTGAAGGAAGTCACCAAGCTTGCTTTCCAAAACACTGTATCATATTGATATATGCACACTCATGTTCATAGCACAACAATTCATTTAAATTTTAGAAGCAGCCTATCATCCATCAACAGATAAAGAAAATGTGATATTTACACACAATGGAGTACTACTCTGCCATAAAGAAAGATAAATTTGAGTCATTTGTAGGAAAATAGATGTGCCTGGAAACCATATGTTAAGTGAAATAAATCGGACACACAAGCATAAATATTGCATGCTTTCTCTTTTATGAGAAACCTAAATTATAAATAAAGAGCAAAATAAAAGATAGATACTGAGAAGTAGGGAGAGAGATTTTTCTCAGAATGGAAGAGGATAAAGAGACAGAGTGTGGGGGAAGGGAGGGAAGGGAAAGGGTATTAAAATAGGAATTAGAATGTGTTATGTACATGTACCAACTCCGCAGAAATGTAAACATTATGTACTGCAAACATGTACTAATGAAGAAAGGGAAACGATGGTATCATCTACCTTCCACAATTGTAGAAGATTCAACTATAAGTAACCAAAACTCTTTGGAAGTAGTAAATCACCATACAAATGTTACTGCATATTGTTAATAAAGTTTACTACCTGTCAGATAATAAACTACACAAAATATTTGCAGGTAACTTCAGAGATCCCGTGTCACTGACATTTTGAACACATTCCTTAACAGTTGAAAGAAACCAGGGACAATAAAGCTCACAGAGAAACAGCCATCTGAGATGGAGTGACCGGAAGAGGACCCTTTTAGAGATAGCCCCCAGCCCTAGCAGCACCCTTCTCTAGAAGCAGAGTGATGAGAGGTCAGCTGATCTCTACTCTCCACGGTCTCTTCCTTGTTTGCTTATTGGTGGTGTCAGCCTGCACACTTGGCCAATGACCTCACCAGCTAAAACCCTTTGAATTCTTAAGTTACAGATAAAGACAAAGGTGTCATAGGAGTTACAGATGCGGATGGCCAAGCAACTGCTGATCGCTCAGACTCCATGTTTCACTTGCCTTCTTTTACCTGCATCTCCTGCACTCTCCTAGCAACAGTACATTTCTGCCATTCTGAGCCATGGGATCCCGGAACCTCCTCTGCCTCCCTTGTGGCTTAGTCATCATGCTGGGCCCACAGCAGAATTGTCCTCCCCGGGAATCCTAGTACAACAGAGGCATTGTTCGTGATTGCTTTGTAATGTACTGAAACTGTAATATTTCAGTGTCTTTAATTCTGCATCTGTTGGCATTCTTAGTTCAATTAGAGTTTAAGCCAACTAGTTTTCCATAAAATTCTTTCAGTGCAGAGGATGACAACCCACCTGCCCCAACACACCCACATTCTAGGAAAAACAGATCAGGATACCCAACCACTCTGGGTGTGTTCTGCCTGGAACCGCACTCTTGACCTGGACTCTCAGTTCCCCAAGCACTCTTCCGTGACTGTGCATTGGACAGCCCCTGGCCTCATTTGTGTCTCTGGCTGCCATGCTCTCACTTACTCCCTTAGATTATAAAAATGTCAAAACATTTAATTCTTAGCAAGATGGTAATGAACAAACTGACGTATTATTCAAATCCTGAGCGTGGAAGGAGATTTCATTTGCTCCCATTAGTACCATTAGCAGCAGTCATTCTCTGTCAGAAGGTCAGAGTCACGCAGTTGCATATGTGGAACATTTCAGTGAAGCACATCCTTTGAAGAGAAAACTTCAACTGTGTCAGTCAAACTGATGGATAGTATTTGAGTAGAAAGAGAGTTTCTCCAACTTGTAAGGGGCATGCTCCTAAACAAAGCTGTATTCAAACTACATAAGAAAAATCTAAAGCTGCCTTGTTACTATTTCTGAGCAGTGTCATGTTGAATGACACAAATTCTGGAAAGTCTTCTAAATCTTACTACATAATAATTGCTAATTTTTAAGGGTTTACTATATGCTAGGTACTTTACAAGGACTTTTCAAATACCTTTTTACAGATACTGTAATACTCTCTGCATGGATTAAGAATAGGCAAGATGGCATATAGTGAAAGAGCTCATTAACCACAGCATTCTCTCTTATTAACTGTAGTTTTTGGAGATTACTTAATCTTGCTCTAATTTCTTCATCTATAACACAGAGGTGATTAACAGTACCCAGTGCATCAGATAAATGTAAGGATTGACAAAGAAATATTAGTGACATATTCATACAGTTTTTTCCATGTGCTAATTTAAAGAGTTAAACAAAAAGCTTTTGGAACAATATCTCGCTCTTAGAAAGTGTTGTACTTCCTGATACCAGAGAACTCCCATACTGTGAGCTCTCATGTTTGGGTTTTCTACTGTCATCCAATACATCACCCAAATGACAGTGCCTTTCTCTTCCTTTCAGCTCCTTATTATCCAGACCACATTCCACCTTCTCCACCTTTTTCTACATTTCCCTAACAGTCTTCTCCAACTCCAATGACTCTAAGACGGAATGAAATCCTAAGTAACTTCTTCTTGGAAAACAATGGGGGCTCCGATGGTAGAGGTAACAGCTTCTACTCTCTTCCAATCCATAAATTAACCTGGGTATACTGCCACAGGAACAAGATACCCAAAGAGAAACATGCAAAGGCAGGAGGATAATAATGTACCCAAACCAAATATTCAAATATTCAAATATTCAAATAATGTACCCAAACCAAATATTCACAATGATAAAGGGAAATGTGCTTTGGCCTTACTAAATGATCTCTAACTACGTACTTTAAAAATTATTGCATGTTGGAAAGAGAAAAAAAAAAATCACTGTTTGTAAAAGTCAAAGAACATTAGGATTTTAATGAAGGAGATAATTTCATAAGGATCCCACCTCAGTTATATTATATCCCAAAATAAAACCATGATGTGTCACATGTTTCAAGAACATGGACTTGCTTCCAACAGGTTGATTTCTTCAGGTTAGACTCGTTAGAAAAACTCACATATCATAAGATATTCTAGGTTTCCTTGGCCACAATAGTCTTGCTCTAATGCTGCATGCAGTAATTGACAGTTTTCAGAAAGGCTAAAAAACTAAGTCTAATGGTCTATCTGATTTACTATAAAGATAAGCAACTGAAAAACATCTCCTTCTCAAAACTACTTTCAATCTCTTAGCTCAAAACCACCACCCACTTCTTGTTTTGGATGGCAGCATTAGCTCCTGGATTAATTTTTGCCCACCCAGAATGGCCTCCCTCTGGTCTGTTTTCTGAGTTGCTACTATTTAGTGACTCCTCAAATGCATATGGCTTCCCATAGTGTTAAGAATAAAATAGTTTACATTTTGTAGAAGAGGAGATAAGTGGAGACTCAGCATGGATACAGTACTACTCTGGCATGACATCCAGCCCTGCACTTATGTCTCATCAGTAAATAAGGACAATATTTGCTTTGTAGGTTGGGGTAAAAATTAAATAACAAATGAAAAATGCCTAACCCTAAATGATCAGTACATGGTCATTATGGTCACAGTCATGTGACAATGATGGTGGTGGTGATGATGACTTGGCCTATGAACAATTTCATCAGTTCTAGTGTTTGCTTAATTTGTAGCTATTTACCACATAATCAGTTTCTTTTTCTTATTGATTTATGAAGCCTCATTATACATTATATATTCACTTTTTCTCTTTCATATACGTTGTGAAAATTGTTTCTGATTTGCCAGTAGCATTTTCCAGAGCCATAAGTTTTTGTGCCACCAAGTTTTCATATCACCATTCCTTTATGATTTCTACCTGCAAGGGCATGATTTTCTATTTCAAGTTGTGTGCTTTCTTCTACTTTTTTCAAGGATTTTCATTTTATGTCAGAATTGGCAATCTATGTAGCATTTTCTTTCATGTGTGGAATAGGTAGAGTTAAGAGACTTTTTGGAGTATAATCTTTCTCCAAACAAAACCAAATCAACATGTTTCAGATATATAATATTGTTATTTGCTTAAAATGAATAATTTAAAATTTAAAAATAATGAAAATTTTGAAATAGTATAAATAGTGCATGTTTCATAGTATGCATGCCAAAGTGAGGAAGTACAACATTATCCTAAAATATATCAAGCCAGCATTATTATGAAGTTGAAACTAGTTGATTGGTCCTTTGCATCCTAAAAATATAACAAGTAGTTCAGTCCTAAAAATAAGTTTATTCATTTTCTATCAGATACTGGCTCACATATGATATAATTCTTGGTAAGTTTAATCATTTTTGATGAAAGCCTCTATTGCTTATTGAACAAAGTCAACATATTATATGTCTGGGAAGAACATAACAAGTACATCTACTGTTAGTTTTTATAAAAGTTACTAATGAAATTAAAGTTGGGAATGCATTTATGAAAACCCACTAGAAATTCCCATTTTTTTCCTGAAAATATTGACATTTTACTAGGTATGATACTCAGAGCTAAGTCTATCTTATACTTCAGAGAAATCATTATTGTCATTGTCATCTTTATCATCACGATGATCATTGCATCATAATTTTTTATTTGAAAATTTTAAAAATCCAAATAAAGCCACCAAAGAAATAAATAAAAAAGAGCCCAATTCTTTTCACACAAAAAATTACATGGTAGTCAATAATAAAATTCACTTTAATGAAATAATAGGTTCAAAGATAACAACTCCTAAAAATAATACATGGAGCTGAGAATGAATCCTTGGTCATTGGCTTAATCTTCATGTATTTTAGAAATATTCCCTTGGAGTTTGGAACATCATTCTTTTTTCTAGAAGAGCCTATGTAAATCAATATAATTCTTCATCATGACTGTTGAACTTCTATCTTCTTAATAGAGGTAAATGTTTGCTAATAATTAGCCATTTGTCTGAGCATCAAGGTAGCTCTAGAAATTAAAGCTAAAATGTTTTTAAAATGCTAGAAATCATTTAAAATTAACAGTAACAGTGAACAAGAGTTGACAAATTTATTCAATTATAGCATCTTGGAAAAATTTCTAATTTAAAACCAAGACATGATGAAAGGACAACTTTGCTCCTTAAGAATGTAGGTTCCAAAACAACTTTAAAAGGAGCCTCCATTTTATGGCCTCTCAGTTACAATGACTTTGAAATGAATGTCTACATGTAGCCTTGTATCAAATGAATAAAGACAATCAAAATTTGGAGATATGCATGTTTTGTGTTCACTTCTAGCTCTAATATCTAAGCTGTCCAATAGCCACAACAAGAAGGACTGAACCAATGCAGCTACAGGAACTTCAATAAAAAGAATTTCAATTAACAGGAAGTAACTATCTATGCTTTATCATGTATTTTAAACAAATAGTGAAATGATAGTGGTTTGTAACAATTTTATCTTATCCACACTAGTCAATTACTCTTCTTGTTATATATCTAACCCTTTTCAGTAATTATGAAATAGGAGAGTCTGGGTAAGAGATTATACACACTTTTATCTTTACCTCTGTTTTTTTTTTTTGTCCTTGTGTCCTTTCTCTTTGTTTCTATCTCTGCTTTCTTTCCTCTCTCCTTTTTTCCCTCTTTTATTTTTCCTTTAATACAAACAGACCACTTTCTATTATATGCTTTGTCAGTTTTGAGAATTTCAAACTTTAAAACATTTTTACCAGATACTATCTTCACCAATTTGGAGAACTTTTTATTCACTGGTAATACCAGCATACACTTGTGAAAATATTTTATGCTTTGAAGGACATGCTCATAGCTCATTCTGTATGCAAAACAACCAAGGTAAAAAGGAAAGAATGAACTCAGAAGCATATACATTTTACAAATGTTAGTTGTTACTACAATGCTTTTTTGATATTTGTTATCATGGAAGTAGTTCTCTTCATTTGAAAACATGGAAAAATTGTTTTTAATAGTGATTATAACTCTTTTCTCAAACTTGGAAGATGATTTGGACACATGAAAACCAGAGACTTAGGAAATAGTGAAAATCTGAGCATAAGCGGATATAACAATAACTGTTTCCCTTTTTGAAGACAGTGTAGTATATGACCAAACTAGGGATAATTCATTGGTTTTTATTCTAATCATTGCCAGTTAACAGCAAATAATTGATTTTAACTCACTAAGAATGTCTTCTCCAAAGATTTTCCTGTATGGGAACACTGCAGGAGGACAGTGAATGTACTGCAATAATTTTCCTATATGGGCACATTGCTACTTTTTAGTTAGATTTTTGTCTCTCAAAGCTGCCAAGACAACTTTGTACAATGGAGAGAGGTTGCCCAGGATAACTCTTAGCTAAAAATTAAAGTAAATCCTAATGCCTTATGACAAAGTTAAGGAGCCACAGTAAAAATTCAGAACAAGGAAGCAAAATATGTTATTAAAAAACAGATATTTCTCTTCTTCATTAACTGGCTCTGTTTCAATGCAAGCCATCAGGGTGACAAGTAAACAAGGCACGAGGAGGCTGCTGAGCTCTGGGAATTGATGCTTCACCAAGCCACACTGTTTACATTTGGTTCTTATCAGCGTCTAAGCAAAAGAGTTCATTTTACACTCACCCATATTGTAGTTACTTCTATTTTTAAATCCTCTAGCACACACACACATAGCCACAATGTCTAAAAGAATAGGATGCTGATGGAAATACAAATATGTTGTAATAATTATAGATAAAATGAACTATTCATGTTGGTTGAGGTTTGCAGTAATATGATCCAGGAAGAAAAGAAGGCCACATATAATAAATGCACTAAATAACATGCTGGAGAACTTTGTTCCACTGCTTAATTTAGTATGAGACAAGCAGCTTTGGACCAATGCCACTGATCAGGTGTCCTCTAAGAAAAGTGGACCATTTTCACAGAACAAAAGAAGGAAACATTTTGCTCAGTTTCAAGGTGTTTCTAAGGACACAAATTATTGCATTCTTATTACTACCTTTCCAGTTTTCTTTCTCAAGCACACACAAACACATACACACACAGCCATGGAACTGTAAAAGTGAACAACATTTTAGACCTTTAAATAAAAAACAGATGAAATCGGAGATGGAGGCTTCGGAGAGAGGACAGGAGAAATTTGTCCTGCGCCTCTGCGGGGGTGGGGGCGGAAGCGAGATTCCAGCCAGCAAGTTATGCCACTGCCACCGAAGTAGGAAAGTTCAGTTTCACAGATTCAATTGTACCTTACCTGGTTTTGTAGTTAAATGCACCAACATGCCCCTAATTCTTCTGCTGAAGTGCTACATATGCTGAAAGCTATAGTATTTGACCTTACACATTTCCACAGAAGAAACTCCAAAGTAACCTTTAACTTCAATAAAAAGCTGTGTTCATTCTTGTCCTTGTGCTCAACACACAGCAATCTAATACACCTCATCATGTGGTCCGTTACCATGGTAGCAATGAATCCAGCTGCTGAAACACAAAAGACTGACAAAAAGTTGCTTTTTTTCCCCCTCCACCCACCCTGGCAAAGTCAGATTTTTTTTTCTGTATGACAAATCTAATTTGAATATGTTTCTCTTGCTGACTCAACTCCATGAACAAGAAAGAAAGAAAGAAAAAAAAAGAAATGAATAAGAGAGGTAAGGATAAAAGGTCTCCTGAAGCATTTAAAGTAACTAATGAAATAACTACATAATTTTAAAATCACCACTAATCTCTTGAAATACTCATCGTTATCTCTTACCTCTGCCAACTGAGTATTTTTAAAAGCCGGTTACTAACTCAACAGGAAATAATCCCCCAATCCCTTAAAAAACATTAAAAAGTACATTAGATTATTCAGTAAACACAGATGCTGAAAGCACTACATCAATATATGAAGGGCTAGTCTCAAAGTATTTTTTTCCTGGAGCAAATATAATCACAGCTTCAGTGTGGGAGGTAAAAATTCTTCATTTTCTGTTTACCAAAGTCCTGTGTTTAACTGTTATTTAAACATACTAGATTTCAGTCCTATTGAAATTGATCATAAATTTGGATCTATTGCGATACAGCTTGCTAGAATTCATCAAACTATAATTATATTGAGAGTAGGATCTTGGAATGAGTACAATATCAACTTTGAACAGTGTTGGGACTCCCCAGGTCAAGGCCAATGTGAGTGAGATGTACAGAGTCACCTTGGGTTTGTGCCTAGTTTTTTTTTTTTTTTTTTTTCCGGTACTGGGGATTGAACTCAGGTCCTTACGCTTGCGAGGCAGGCAGCGGAACCACTGAGCTAAATCCCTGGCCCTGTGCCTAGTTCTTTAAGGAAAGGCTGATGGAGTCAAGGGTGACTGGAGCGTCCCCTTCTGTCCTTCCCATCACTACACCTTCACCAGCTGGTGTCTGTCCTCTAACTAAGGGTAGCACCTCAGCCTCTCCTTGCTGCTCTGCTGCTTGGGCAGCCTTGTTTCCTCCCTAAACTTAGCTCATATTTCATAATAATTTGTTGACATACCTATTTTCTCTCTTCAGATGCAGGATCTCCAAGGGAGAAGAACCTTGTCTCACTCAATTTTCTATACCAAATAACCAGCAAAAGGTTTGCGATTTGGTAGGGCTACATTATGAATAAAGAGAGGAATAAATGATTCACTTCAGTACACTGGAGGATACTCAGATCTTCCAGAATGGTGCTCCCAGCATTCCTTGCCATGGGGGAAGCATCAAGGGGTCTGCACAAGTTTTTCACCACTGCAAGGTCTCACAAAAGAAGGTCAGGGAGAAGTGCTCCAAGAGGGGAACTATTAGGGGAGAGAAGGAACCAGAAGTAGGAGGAAGAGGTGAGTGAGGGCAATAGAGAGGGTGGATATGATCAAAGTACTTTATATACTGTATGGAAAGGAAAGGTCACAATGAAACACATCAATTTTCACAATTAATGTCCACTAATAAGTATAATAGTTTTAAAAAAAGAGCAAATTTTAAAAGTTGCCTAACAACTTAAGCAGATGTGGGTTTGAATCCTGGCTCTGGCACATAGCACATGGATAGACTATTTAACTTTTCTAGATCTCAGTTTACTCTTTTTAAAAATTCCTAGAGTTACAGAAAAGGAAGAATCAAACAGCTCAAAATACACTAAATGCTCAATAAATTATGGCCAGTATTATTGAGCTAAAGGTTATGACTTTTCAACAAGAGCGATAATGAAAAAGCTAACTGATGCCTAACTTCTTGTGGCTGATAAAATTGTTATTTTCAAGCAGATATATGTAATCAATCACATAATCAATCATATGTTTTATAATATGGGTTTGGATGACAAAACAGAATTAATAAAGTGACCGTCTTAGGCAAATAGGTAGGGGTGGCTTCCTCCCACCTACATACTAAGAGTGACTGATCAGCTGGAGGTTACACAGATTTCTGGTATGGAATGGACTGTGGGAAGTATTAAACTTCAGATTTGAATTTTGAAAAATCTTTAGATATGAAAGAAAAACACATTAAATTGGCTCATTGCCATACTTATATTGGATTCTTAATGGTCACGTTATTTATTGGTGACACTTTTTCCCATTAAAATGGAGCATAAGGAATCTTTATTACAAAGGCTTTAAGAATAGAAATTATGTTACATGAGTGCATTTTAATAATTTACTGATATTGCATTGATAATAGTTTTTAAAAGGTCACCTTGCTCTCAATATAAATTGTTCACCAATATAGGCTTTTAGGCCTGCCGCTCCTGGCCCAGAAGTAGGGGCTTCTGGGCTGCCATCCCTCCCACCACTCCTGGCCCAGAGGTAGGGGCTTCTGAGCTGCCATCCCACTGCTCCTGGTCCAGAGGAAGGGGCTTCCCTGCCACCATCCCTCCTGCTGCTGCCAGCCCAGAGGAAAGGGCTTTTGGGCTGCCTCCTGTCCTGCCACTCCTGGCCCAGAGGAAGGGGCTTCTGGGTCACCATGCCTACCGCTGCTTGCGACACCTGTCCCACCTCTCCCAGCTCAGAGGAGATGAGCTGCGCGGGCACCAACAGCACCCCCCACCCCCCTAGTCGAAATGAGAAAATAAGTAAATAAGTCTCAAAACCAGACTTCCAGATCACCTACAGCAA
>NW_004624779.1:9099826-9141473 GCF_000247695.1 Heterocephalus glaber | reverse complement strand
AAGGGTGGAGGGGGTGAAGGGAGGGCTAGGAATGGGGAAAAAATAAGAACCAAGATGCATCATGTAAAGGTACAAGTTCCCAATGAGAAATGTAATTGTGTTGTATACCTGAAATGTACCAATAAAAGAATTTAACAACAACAAAAAATAGGCTTTTAGATGCTCTTCTCCACAGTTATAGAGTTCAGGAAATTACCTGACTCCAAAGCCAATTACATAGGAAAATTAGCATTAAAATCTCTTTGAAGACTATGGTGCAAAGTAGCAGCCAGGAGTTAAGATAGCCTATGGCAGAAAAAATAAACAAACTTTCATTGCAGGAAGTTGCCAGAAAAAATAAAATGAATATTACGCATTGGAAGATTTCTCTATCACTAAAAGCAGAAAGAAAGAAAAGCCCTACAACAAATCAGTTGAGATTATTAAAATAGTTTTGGCTCTGCTACAATCTTGAAAAATCCTTAAGTGTGGTGACTCATGAGATACAATCCTTTAAAATGTGTGAGGTAGAACAGGCAAAAAGGCAAAAAGCAGCCACACTGGAAAATTAACACCCGCTAATCCTCTTCAGAGAGGTTGATGAAGGAGACTAATAGAACCAAAATTTGAATAATTCATAACTATTCTCATGTGTGACTGGTTGAGTAGAGGCTCTTTCGTGGTTTGCATTCATTTTTTTTGTGTGTGAGTTTTTAGCTTGTGCTATTTTACTCTTACAGATGGTTGGCCATTACATGGATCTCTAATTGTCCTTCATTTTGTAATCTTAAGAGCCCATCATTTATGACTGACAAACCTGAGGTACATCATTTGTCAGATGTTAAAACAACTTACTTGATTTTTTCTTCTTTAAGATTAGGGCATATGATGTCAGCATGTTTGGTTTCACAAAAATTTTAAATCCTTTCTTTCAAATGTTAAGATTAACTTCCCTATCTGGGTAAATGGAATTTGTAACATAATCTGTGCTGAGGCAATTCACTTAATTGCATATAAAGAATCCAATCGTCTGGGGAGAAATGGTGTTTGCCGCACAGGTAATACTTTGGAATGGACCCCAGGAAATTGATTTGCCAGGTCCTGGGCCCACAGAGGTGGAAGGGGGCTGATGAGGTTATTTGCTTCACTGCTCTCTCTTCTGAGGTGAGAGCACCTAATTGCCTACAACTCAGAGTAAGGACATAGGCTCAAAGGTCACTAGTGTGAATTAAACAGCACTGCTACAAAAAGCACTTGCTGCCAAAGTTAATGAAACTATAAGCAGAAGAAACAATTTATGCTTTTGTAAATGCCACTTTCAGGATGCATTTTAAAATTATTCTTTATTTTTGAATACCACAAAATGTTTTATTGTTAGGGCACTTGTTTATATTAAATAAGGAAATTTTTTAAGGACAACAAAAAGATTGTGTTCTACTGAGTAATTTTTGGAAGTACATAGTTTCTTAGGCCACTTTGAGCAGCTGACCTAAAAAATATTAACCAGATTAGTATGCATTTTATTCATGAAAAATTCTTATGAAAGAACAAAGCTTTTGCTTGCCTTCTCAGTTTGTACCAATAACAAGATATTTTATTTCCCCGGCCTTCCTGGAGATTACATTGGGTTACAAAAATCCATCCTATACTATTTTAACATAAATGTGCACTTGAGGATAATCGTAGCCTGCTGCTGCATCTCAGTAGCTGTGCCTGAGGGATACAGGAAGCAATCATTGTGTTTATCTTCTGAGTACCATGAACGGCAAGGTGTGTGCATGTGTGCAAAAGTGTCAAACTGAGATTTTTATCCACATAATGCTCAGTGTAACAGATTTTGTGTATATTTCCCTGGGCATCATGGTGGGGGAGGTAAAATATACCCCCATCTGTTATGTAAACATGTCATGTGCCATACTGGAATGTGGGTGTGACTCACAGTAGCTGCACCCAGAGAAAACAGGAACACAATTCAACACAATAGCACATGAAAAACTAGATTTGCAAGTTTTGGAGGTGAATCATCAGGTGACTATTGCACAGATGATGATGATGATGATGATGATGATGATGATGATGATGATGATGATGATGATTTTGACAATGGCCATGTGAGCCAAAGCTTCTGTGACAGTGAAATGGAGCAAGAATTGACTGATAGAGACACAGGAAGTGAAGACCTCCTTTATTCAGATGACAAGGAAAACAGTAATGTGAGCACATATTTAAAATGTACAAAATGGTCGTGCAACCAAATGGAACTATTTAATGGTAGAACTAGGCCACAAAATATAATGAGGATCTTGGCAGGGGTGAAACCTATTGAACAGAATGTCAGCACTGCCATTCAGTGTTGGAAATTGTAACAGATGAAATGCTATAAGATGTTGTGAAATACACAAATGATGAGATACAAGTAAAACATTCTGTATGCAGTGATAGCCGTACTAAAAAATGTGTTATTATGATATCTCACTGGCTGAACTGAAAGCATTTGTAGGTCTGGTGTACTTAGCAGCACTTTCTCATGGTAGTCATAGGAATGTAAAACACTAATGGAGGAGGATGGGCTTGAGGTTTGTAGAATAAGAATGACACTGAGGAGATATGGTTTCCTTCAGAATTGCCTGAGGTTAATTGAGCCTGATGGTGCATGCCTGTAATCCTAGGACTCAGGAGGCTGAGGTAGGAGGATTACCACCAGTTCAAGGCCAGCCTGGGCTACATAGTGAGTTCAAGGCCAAACTGAACTATAAAGTGACACCCAGTCTCAAACAAAAAACAAAACAAAACAAAACAAAATTGCCTGAGGCTTAATGAAAAACCACCTGCCAAGAAAGAAAAAGAACTGATAATCTGGCTGCTATCTACTGAATCTTTGAGAGTTTTGTGGCTAACTGTCAAGGAATTTACACACCATCTGAATACATAACTATTGACAAACATTTCACAGCATTTTGTAGTCACTGTAGCTTCAGGCAGTATATACCAAAAAAGCCTTCATAATACAGTATAAAAATATATGCCCTGGTAGATATGAAGACATATTATACTTTCAATTTAGAAATTTATCTTGGAAGTCAGCCACCAGGTCTTTATTTATATAGTAATAAACTTAATGATGCTGTGAACAGACTTGTTCTCATCTCCCAAACTAATTGGAATGTGACATTCAACAATTAGTTTAACAGTTTCCTGGCCTCATAGTCTGTTGGGCGAGCAGCAGATCTATGTGATTTGAGTGGCAGACTGTTCAATAACTCAGGAGGAACCTATCTAGTCATCTTCAGTAACAACTTCATATCTTATAAACCCACATGTGTTCTCACAGCCATGATGAGGTATCTGTTTGATGTGATATATTTTTTCTTAACTAGAGAGGAGAGAGATTTCTGAAAATCAAATCTACCTATGAAGCAAAAAAGAAAAAAGGCAGATTTCTGACAGCTCACTCTTAAAGAACTCAGTGTCTTAGTTTGACTACACAGTACTACAGATTATTATTTCTTGGTTTCTTTCACATGACTTATTCTAAAATGAAATGACTTCTCCTAATTCAGTAAATTTTAATTAAATTCTTTTTGAATGCACTTACTGTAGTAGAACAGTGAAAGAAATATAAATGGCATACAATCTAGATGAGAAGATAAGAACATAGGCAAAGAAAATGTAACTAGATGTAACAACATATGGGAAAGAATATAATCAGCTGATTTGAAAGTGGATAGATAATCTAATTAATTCAGTTTAGGCAGACTGCTTAGGAGAGGAAAATTACCCCGCACCGCCACCAGTTTGTTGTTGGGATATTAGATGTGCTTTCTCATTTACTTTCTGCTCAGGGAGTTGGAATACAATAGCACAGCCAGCATTCTAAACTCTGTGGAGGGATGGATGCCTCATGTACACTCTGACCATATCCAATGACCAAGATTAGATGTAGGAGTGATAGAAGTTACTGAGTTCCTCCCCTTAGTGATGCTCCCTTGGGAAAGGACAAGTCAATTGTAGTCAGTGAGTGAGAGGAGAGTGGGTTGTGACTGCCTATGGAGTAATATGCTCAGAAACAATGGGATGGAGGAGACTGGGAAGCAAATGTGAAGTCATGCACCTTTAAGCACTCAGTGAAAACTAATTCCTGATGACAACAGTGACAAAATAAAGAGTATCAGAAAATGAAGTAAGTTATAAAAATTAAGGCAATACTATATGAGAATAAATTATTATTGAAAGCACAGATTAAAAAGCAGTTGAAAAGGATATTAGGTGATCTAGAGGAAAAGAAAAACACAGTTAAGAAAACAGCAAAATTACAAAAAGTGGGACGAGAAACAGAATGCTGAAGAAATATACATTACTGAGAAAACTGAGATGAGTGACAAATATTTGAAATTTCATTCTATATATGTAAACGAAGTCTCTTATTGAATGAACAAAAAAGGTCAATCTAGTTAACCTTAAAATATTTTCTTATAAATTGACCATAATTTATCAGATACTTGAGACCTTCTGGATGTCCATGATGACAAAGGCTCTGTCAGCAGGAGCAGACCATCTGCTGGTTCAGAGATTTGCATAGATGACACCAAAAGGCTCATGGGAGTGAGTCAGTCTGCGAGGCAGCATCCTTGCTGTACATGTAGCCCTGGATAATTCCTCCTCAGACTGTTGTGTTCTGTTTAGAGCCTCACAGTGACATGTGAGGTGGAGAAACTGGAAAAGGCACCATGGTGAACAATAAACAGGAAGGGAAGTGGAATAGAAGCCTGTGAGAGAGGCACTTCAGCTTTCGAAAGGATACCTGCATGTAAATAATGTCAAACAGGTGTTATTCATTTTTTACTGAAGCCATAACCATTTGTTTTTGCCAGGTTAGACTGTGGAAAGGACTTCCTGATATAATACCAGAATTCTGGCTAGTAGTATGCAAGATAGAAAGACATTAATGGGGCCGGGGATTTAGCTCAGTGGTTTTGGAGCCTGCTGAGCAAGCGCAAGGACCCAAGTTTCATCTCTGGTACCAAAAAAAAAAAAAAAGGAAAGACATTAATGTCTCACATTGAGATGAAAAAGATTTTTAGAGGATAGTAGACACTCATATTCATCACCCATGAAATAGCATTCTACATCCCATTGAAGACACAGTTAATATGTTTGTATGCTCCTAGGCACAATAATGGGACACAGAAAAACCCTACATCATGCATTAGACGCTGTGGTTTGCCCCCATAGCATTTTATCTGTGGCAAAAATATACAAAAGACTGAACGCAAAGACTGTTTGCTTTATGTTTTAAACTTTATGGCATCTTTTATAAACATTGCAATCCAATTAAAAACAAGCTAGCAAAATATTTTCTAATCATTTATAGTTCTACCAAAGTTGACGTTTAAAAAATCCACCTATTCATGTCTGTCTCTATGTACATAACGAAGTACGTAGATTGTTTTACAATCAAACTGTCATTTTTGAAACTGCAGTCTTTTTCACACTCTAAGGAAGGCCACAGATTTTGTGACTTTATTTCTGAAAAGAGATTGCTCTTTATTTCTGCAATAAACTTTTGCTGGTTACATAACACTAGTTTGGAAGAGAGAGGTAGAAGGAAAAGAAGTTAAGCGATTCTATGTAAAAGGCAGTAATAGTGTGATGATCGTGGGTTGTATAGTTGGAGAATTACAAGTTATTGACTGGAACGGGGAAAGGACTAGAAACTAGGTTGAGGGAAAATGAATGTTGAGGTTCTAATATGGTAGCCAGGTCCACGTCAAAGGGAGCTCTTAGCTGTGCAGTAAATGTTTACATACTGTGTAGTCCACTAAAGGCAGAGAGATGGATGATGTGGGAGAGAAAATGGCTGGCTGAAAGTCCTCTTTTAGGACAGGGAGTGGAGAGACTGTCTTTCTGTGATAGCAGGGAAAATATAGTTGAAGGCTGTAGAGGAAGGTCTGTTTGTACAGTTGGGTATGGAAAGAAGGTGGCTTCTGCGTTCCTGAGGAAGTAAGAAGCAGGATTGCTAACTCACAACAAGGACTAGGGTTTGGTGTAGGAAGAGAAATAAAGAGTTAGTCACTGTGGAGATGGGGATCAGCCTCATACGGTTTGTTCAGGGCCTGAATAAAACAAAGGATTGAACAAGAAAAAAATATGCCCTCTCTGCCCGATGGTCTTTAAACTGAGTTGGTTTTCTCCTCCCTTTGGAATTAGACTGGAACTTCTACTATCAGCTCTGCTGGGCCTCAGGCATTTTGACTATAAACCTAGAACTTCTTTCTTTTCATAATTGTGTGATAATAAGTTGTTTTTTATATAGGTGTTTTTATTTATATGCACATTTTTAGATTATTCTGTTTCTTTGTAGAACTCTAATACAAGCAGTATCCCCAAAAAATTCATATCCGCTCAGAAACTAAGAGTACAGCCTTATTTAGAAATAAGAGTCTTTGTAATCAGATAAATATCAAGATGAGATCACACTGGATTATGGCGATGCCTAAATCTAATTACTCTTATAAATGTAAGAAGAGGAGAAGACATAGACAGTGAGACACACAGAGAGCACAAAACAATCTTGAGGCAGAGACTGGAGCAGTACATCTACACATCAGGGAATTCCAAGGATTGCTGGAGCCCAACAGAAGTTAGGAAGAAGCAAGGAAGGATCTTTCTTTAGAGCCTTCAGAGGGAAAATGACTCAGCCAAAACCTTGATTTTAGATTTCTGACTCCAGAACTAGGATGAATACATTTCTATTGATTCAAGTCACCAGGTTTGTGATAATTTGTTATAGCAACCACAGAAAACTCAAGGAGTTTCTGGGAAAGATCTCTTTAGTTAAAAAAGACTCAGAAGAAGAAATAAAAATATTGATATGCCAAAGAATAGCAAACATTTCTGCATGGCTGGGGCACTGGTTGAGTGGAGCATCAAGGCTGAAGAAGAGTCTGCAAAGGTATTAGAGTTCTGCTAGCCATCACTGGAAACTTGTTAAAAGTGGATGCTAGATCAGTGGAGGAGAAGGACAAGGGAATTATAAGCTAAAAAACAATACCATTTTCTGAAAACAGTGTTTTTATTTTCTTTTCACATTTTCACATGCTGTGGATGATGCACTTTTTATTTTTTATTTTTTAGGAAGTGTTTTTTAAAGTGAATTGTATGTTTCCTGTTTTGTGATGTCCAACATTTTCTGGGATTCTTTGTTGCCCCTGCCTAACTGGTGCCCTTCATTAGATTCACTTAGAGGCAGTAAACTAGTAGATGGGTGGGCTCCTCTGATAGCACCACTTAGCCTGTCAGCTCCTTTAGAGCAAGGAGCATGTTGCATCCTCCTGGAATGCTTGTTGCCTCAGGATCTCTCTGCTTCATAAATTAAACCTTTGGTGCATGATTTGGATTTTATACTCTTAAAGTCCTGTGCTAGAATCCCATCACTCCATCAAAGTTAAGTTCTTTACATAGAAGACCAAAAGACTCCACCAGAAGATTTTTAGACCTGATAAACACATTAAGCAAAGTGGCAAGACATACAATCGACATGCAAAAATCAAAAGAGTTCCTGTATACCATCAATAATGAACCCACTGGGCCGGGGATTTAGCTCAGTGGTTTCGCTGCCTGCTGCGCAAGCGCAAGGACTCGAGTTTAATCCCCGGCACCAAAAAAAATAAAATAAAATAAACTTTATTAGCAAATGCTGGTACAAGCAAATTAAGTAAAACATTTTGACCCTAATCGGAAGAGCACACGTCTGAACTCCAGTCACCTACCAGGCAAGGATTCGCGGTAATCTCCAGGAAAAAAAAATGAACCCACTGAGCAAAAAAACCCCAAACAAACCTGGAAACAATTCCATTCAAGATAGCTTCAGAACAATTAAATACCTTGGAATCAACACAACCAAGGAGGCAAAAGACTTTTGTAATGAAAACTACAGTGGAAAATGGAAAGACATTCCTTGTTCTTGGATCAGCAGAATTAATATTGTTAAAATAGTCATAGTACCAAAAGCTATCTATAAATTTAATGGAATGCTTATTAAAATATCAATGACATTCTTCACAGAACTAGAAAAAAAAATCCTAAAATTCATATTGAGTCAGAAAAGATCCTGAACAGCCAAGGCAATCTTGAGCAAAAAGAGAAAAGAAGAAGGCATCATAAAATGGGATTTTAGGTTATAATATTAAGCTATAGTAACAAAACCAGCATGGCACTGGCACAAAAATAGATACATAGGCTGATGGAGTAGAACAGAAGACCCCCCCAAAACAACATCATGCTCCTCCAGCCATCTGATTTTAACAAAACAGCCAAAAGCATATTGCTGTGGTTTGTATCTACATTTCCCCCCAGAGCCTCATGTGATCATAGACAGGACCTTTGGAAGGTGATTTAACTATAGGGGCATTACAGTTGATTTCTGTTAGGAGGTGGGGCTTGGTCAGAAGAGACAGGTGATTATGGATGTAACCTAGTAGGTTGTATCTCTGCTCCCAGTTCCCTCCTTGACTCTCTGCTTCCCTGTGGCCAATGACATGAGCAGCTTTCCTCTACCCAGGCCCTTTCACCATGCTCTTCTGTCCCAGAGCCAGTCAAATATGGATTGAAACCACTACAAACTGTGAGCCAAAATAGATCTCTCCTCCCTTAAATTGTGAGTGTTGGATATTTTGTCCCAGCAATGTGGAAAGTGGCTCAGATATGTAAGTTGGAGAAAACATAGCCTCTTTAACAAATAGAGCTGGGAAAACAGGTTATTCATGTACAGAAAATTGAAACTAGATCCATCTCTCACTCTGTATTAAAACCAAATCAAAATGAATCAGAGACCTAGATGTGAAGACAGAAATTTTGGGAACCTATGTTTATAGCAGTGCAATTCACAATAGATAAGTTTTTGAAAAAGCCTAGATGCTTGGCAGGAGATGAATGAAGAAAGGTATACATGTATCAGTACAGTACTATGACTTTAACTCCTTGAAACTATACCTTGGAGAGGGATAGCTGGGTCAAATGGAATTTCAATTTTTAGTTTTTAGTTTTTTGAGGAATCTCTATACTGATTTTCATAGTGGTTGTACTAGATTATATTCCTACCAACAATGTTCCTTTTCCCCTAAAATCTTGTCAGCATTTGTTGCTTTTGTGTTCTTCATAGCCATTCTCAGAAGGAATCTCAGAGTTGTTTTGATTTGTATTTCCCTAGTGGCTAAAAATGATGAACACTGGTTTTCATGGACTTATGGACCATTTGTGCTTCTTCTTTTGAGAAGTGTCTTTTAGGTTCATTTGACCATTTTTCACTTGGTCACTTAGCAGTATTACCAGTAATAGAGAAGAATATAATCATGTCATTTGGAGAAAAATGGATGGAACTTGAGACCATAAAGCTAAGTGAAATAAAGCAGACATAAAATGTTGAATATTGCATGGTTTCTCATATAAAAAAAATCTAAAGTCTAAACAAATGAGTGAGTAAAATAAAAGAGAGATGGAAATTAAAAAGAAGGCAAATTTTTTAGAGATGGAGATGGAAGGAGGGGAAGAAAGAGGTAAAGGGAGATGAGGATAAAGAGACTGAAAAAGTCCAAGATGCTATATGCATATATCAGTTGCCCAAAACAAACATCACTATTAAATAATTTAGAAAATAAAAATAAAATAAAGTCACATGCAAAGTTATCTTTCAAAGACAGGCTTTCCAAAGTGAAATTTCATTCTTAAGAAACTGTTGTCTTCTAACAATTTTAGCACTGTGCTTAATGTCTACAAACCTTTCTTGGGACTTTCTTCTCTTCTCTAGTCCAGGTTCATAGCAATCGGTCAATTTATTCTAGACTTGGGCCAGGGTTAACCATTCTGTCAGCCTGCTCAGATGACACGTGTGCATTTTAATAAGGACACTTTGCAGAAAGAGTTTCAGCTGATACAGATATTCTGAAGAGAGAAGCACAGTGACCTGATAGGAGCTAATCTTTGGAGTCTCATCTGCTTTCAAATTCAGAGTCCACTATCTACAAAACGCATGGCCTTGAGCAAGTTACTTAACCTCCTGAGCCCCTACTTCATCATCTAAAAGTGGAGATAGTAGTACCTGCTTTAATGGAATGATGGTGAGGATTAAATAGATAACATACTGAAAATACTTCATATGTAGTCTGGGTGCAGAGTAATTGTAGTGCTTAGTATTTCTGAGCAGAGTTTCTGAACTTCGGCACTATTAATACTTTGAGCCAGACAATCCTTTCCTTTGGAGTAATGTTCTAAGCATTGTAGGATGTTTAGCAGCAAACCTAGTGTACCATTTATATTAGATGCTTATAGCATTCCTGCCCCTGGGTAAATTCTGCCCTCAGACCTGACCCATGTCCTTCCCTGGCCTCACATTCCTAACCCATCCAGTGGGAAATTTGAAGGTTTCCCTCCTTGATCCAGGGGGTAGTTCTCAGGTTTGTGCAATCCACCTACTTCAGGGAATATTTGTAGGCATTTTGATGGGTTAGGAAGGTGAGTGCAGGAAAGGACATGGGGGTGTGATCTGGGGGCAGAATTAACTTTCCAGTGCTGATACATCTTTGAGACCTTATTATTATTATTATTTTTTTTTGCTTAAATTCTTTTCTTGGTACATTTTAGGTACACAGTATGTTTACATTTATCATTGGGTGCTTGTACCTGTACATGATGTATCTTGGTTCTTATTTTTTCCCCATTACCTGTGCACCCTTCACTCCCTCACCTTTCCCTATTTACAAAGACTTTGTTTCCATTTTTTCCTTTTCTCATAATTTTTCCTTTCGCTTCTTTCCTTTCCCCTTCCCCTCCTGAGATCTTATTTTTCTCCTTGAAATTTCATGCTAATTTTGTTTTCAACTCAATAGTATACTATTGCTTTCAGAACAATGCAATGTGATTTTTTTATGCCTTTAAAATGTGAGATGTTTTAGGAAGTGCTGTTCTCTCCTGAGGCTTTGAAAGGCCCATCCTATGACCAAATATCCCAGATTTCAAAAAATGGCTTTGGGTGAACTTCAAGCTGTGGCTGGTGTCAGATGCTGTCAAGTATTTTTAATTTCATCAAGCTAAACTTCTTTTCTTCGATCTGGTTTTTTCCTTTGCTTCTACATTTTTTTAAAAAAGTAACAACCTTTTAATATGGGGGAAATGTTTGAAAATCCTTAAAAATTGAACTTTGAAGTAGAATGCTATCAGGAAGTGGAGAAAACATTAAAATATTTTCCCAGTGAAACGGAACAAACAGCATCACAAACGCTTGGAACAAACTGTCTGACAGTGTGACTCTTGTGGGCATTTCATTCTGTGATTTGTAAAAAGCATGTCAGAGACAATAGGGTCTAGTCCTGTTGTTTCTGTGATTATTCTCCAAACCCAGGCCATAGTGAGGGACATTACGTTAAATGCTAATTCTCATTTTTATGATTTGATGAATTATTTCTGAGAAAAGTACTGTCGCATCTGCTGGTTAGAAACATCCGGTGTGGCTAGCGCAGAACGAAGGCTTGGGTCACCCAGCTGCAACTAATGTCAGTGTTTCGGTTATTCGCTGATGCAGTCCAGACTCTGACTCAACTCCCTGGGTTACCAGGCGACCACAGCTAACTGCAGTTAGTATACATTAAGCAAGAACCCAAAGCACAAGCACAAAAAAGAGCTGAATATTTTTATGAGAAGGGGATTATGAGCTGAACTAGATTATTTGTTATCAGGGAACACAAAATATGAGAGCCTGTCCTATCTTCCAGTAGTTGGATTAATTTCACTGAAAGACTTTTGGGCTTACTGGTGACAGTCTTACACAAAATTGCCTCAGAGCTGTATGTTATGGAAAATTTCTAGGTCAAAGAAATCTTTTTCATTGAAAGGAAGAATTCCTGTTAAGAACTGAGTTTTGGGAAGCTTTATAAGCCCTGGTTCTTAGGCCCTTTCACTCCTTGTACTGTAGAAAAGGAGAATCCAGGAGAACACGGTATGTTAATATTAGGTTAATTTTACCATTGTACTTAATGCCTGCAAATATTTCTTGCCACTCAAAGTGCTGTGGGATGTGCAATGGATTCAGGTAGTGACATACTCTGTTTTGCTCATGATGGGACCATTGGGTGCAAAGGAAGTCTAGGAATTGAATGGGGACCCCTCTGTTGTGTTGTAACTGAGGTCATGAGAAGTTCGTGTGCTGTGGCTGAATGGGAAGAAGGTACCTGTGTATGGGACACACTAGTGCTCTTTTCCCTCTAAATGTGTGTACTCCGTGGATGCAACTACTCTGGGAGGAGTTTCATCTTCAGAAGGGACACCCTGTGATACTGGAGTTGTTTATGTATTAGGAAAGCATGGTATAATAATACAAACTTGTTCATAAAAAAGAGAGCCATTTATTTATTTTAAGTAGGATTAGAAGAAAAATATTGCAAATATTTATCCGAGTGATCTGAAAGCATACACACAGTAACATTTCTAGCTTGTTGTTGCAGAATTGTTAGAACTGACTGAATTGAGAACTTTACTTTTTATCTGCTTTGCTGATTTGAAATGATCAGATTCCCAGTTTCAGATTTTGCTAAAATAAATTGTATAGACTTAAAATTCTCATTTTGAAGGTTACAAAAATCAGTTTATAGCTAAAATATAAACTCAGACAATAAACTGTCACTAATATAACTGTACTAACATTACACAACATCATCATCAAAGCTGAAGCCCATCATAATCCTTGGAATTTGATACGAAAATACTACTCTATCCATTCTTGTGATAATGCAGTTTCTAAAATCATACTTATTAAAAGAGAGTAACATTTAAAAGAGCAATTAATAAACAAAAGATAATTAGTCAAGAATGTGCATAGACCTGATGTTTCCCCACTGCAAGCCAGAGTCTATCTTTGAGTCAGATAATTATATACTGTCTTAGAAAATATGCCATTCATATTTTTAAATAATTCCCTCTCACTTCTGGAATATTTCAACAAACAGGAAATAGGTATGAAACAAGTTATTCCCATAAAAGTGGTAGACCAAAGACACAAAGCTTATCTTTTCAGTGTAATATATAAAGTGCTTATGGATTATACTGTTTTAATTTAGCTTACAATCACTTCAGCTGTCATTTTTAGCATCACATTATGCCTATTATTGCCTGAACTATTTCAGTATTTGAATTAAAGAGCAGTTTAGCACCTTTATGGTGGGTTTTACATATACTAATTTAAACTTACACACACACACACACACAAGACACTAAGCAGGAAAAGATTTCTGGTTTTGGGGGCCATATTTCTAGCAGTTAATTTAGTTAATTTTTAGTTAAGTATTTGATGAATATCAAATTTACTTCTATACATTATATATGAAACCCAAATCAACTTTATTTTCTCAATTTTATCTCCTTAGACCTGGAAACTTCTGGGGAAAAGTAAAATAAAAAATATGGGATATTATGTGACAGAGAGGAGTTATGTTGTGAGAAACTCAGGGCTTAGTTGTGTTTTGCTGCTAATTTCTGGTTTTGTACTTTACTTCACTGGGCTTGAATATCCTCACATGAAAAAATTAGTGATCTGGGTCAGGTGATCCGAAGTATCCTTTCTGGTGCTTAAATTCTATGTTTCTAAGATGTAACATGTGACAAATTTAACTAAGATATTGCTTGGCATAATTGTATCTTACTCTTCTTGAGCTCCCAGGGAATATCAAATGTGTAATAGATGCCGAAAGAAAGAAAAAAAGAAAGAAAGAAAGAAAGTCATTATATGACTGTAAAAGCTTTGCCTAGCATCCTTGGGAGTTTTCACAAAAGAAGGATCTTCTCTGTATAAAAATTTTAGCAATTAAATTCAGAGATTACATTTGAAAGTTTTGAGTTTTATTCATATAAATGATAATTCATATCCTTGATATTTACAAAGTGTGATTTAAAAATTTAGAACACATTTATGTACTCTCCTAAAAAGCACTAAGTAATATTACTATGTTTAAGGAAGTTTTTATGTTTTATCTTGAACCCTTTCATAATTAGTCATGAATACTGCTTTCACAGATATTCTTTAAGAGAAAAAAGAAAAAGAAATTCTTGCCTTAAAAAGACTCCTGCTTCAATGCTGATTCTAGATAACATTTAGCTCTCAAATTCTATTATTCTATAGCTTTAGATATTGAATTTTCCAGACTTACGCTTCATTACTAAAGGAGAGTTTAATATAAATGAGTCTCAGAAACACAGAGTGCTATAACTTTAAAACTTTTGTAGACAGAAATAATGCCAATCTCAGTATCAACCTAAAGATAAACTTATTTGGCAATGAAAAAAGATCTGTAGAATTATACATAGCTTAATTTGCAGGAAATATTATAAATGGCAAAGTGTAACACTATTTAATACTGTATACATATTCTTCTTACAGAATTAAATTGGTAACCCCATTTAGAGTGACAGCTTACTGAAGTAGAAAAACATGACATTCTTTTTCTGCCACTTACTAGAAATATGTCATTGGTAAGTAGCTTAAACTCTTGGAACCCTGCTTATTATATCTGAATAAAAAGATAACAATAGCTATTTGAGGCATTATTATGAAGATTAAAAAAGATAGCAATGGCACATCTGCTTTGGTGCTTGGTACAGAAGGGCACAGCCTCGTCTGTGATGTTTCTTTCCCCAAATGTAGCTCTCCTTTTCTTGTAATAGCTGGGAATAGTGTTATAATCTTAAGCACCCTGAAAGCACTGAAGTCTATCTTCAAATATGACCCGCTGTACTTGATTCAAAACAGAAAAAAGACTGCTCTGAGTGCAGTAACAGGAGTTTCAAAGATGAAAATAGGCCTGGCGTTTATTTTTGATGAAAACTGCAGAAGAAAAACAGGCAGATAACATGAGAAGTTACAATATGATGCTATAAATGATTGAATGAAAGTTGCTTTTCTTTCTGTTGTCTACACCAGTAGATGGCCCCTTGGCCTATTTGAATTCAGCTACAGGACTATTGGCCCAAGAGGGCTCATCAATGACTTCATTGAAAGAGCAGCAGCAACGGACCTTGAAGAGTGACCAGCACCTTGCAGGTCTCTGAAGAGTGCATGCTGTGAGAGACATCTGGAGAGGAGTGTGAATGGGAGGAGAGTATAAGCAGAAGAATCAGCATGTGCAAAAGTTAAGGTATGAAGAGCATGGCATAGAAAAAATGGAAAGATCGCCCTGCTAGCGGAGATCAACTAATAAGGAACGAAAGGAATGAGATTCAAGAGGTCCATTGTGACTGTATTATGACATGCAAGGGACACAGGACACAGATTTTGTTCTGCAGTTGATGGGGCAACCGACTCTGGCTTTGAATGGAAATTTGCCATGGTAATGAGATTACATGGTCTACTCTGTTAAGTACCTACCATGTATTAGGAGCGGTGTTTTGCTGTCTTCTGGATATTATTTCCTAATCCTTAAAACAATATAGATGTTTTTTAAGTAGGGAAAGTGAACACATTTTTTAATCATAAAAATGTTGCTTCTGTATTTTAAAATTAATTGGTGGTTATATTACCGTAAAGGCAAGAGAGCACTGTCATTAAGTGCTCAGGCTCTGAAGCTAGGCTGTCTGAATCTGAATGCTCACCCCCGACTCACCGAACCTTGTGCAGGTTATTTAGCTTCCAGTGCCTCCCCTTTAAAAGGGGACAGCAATGCCTATGTCACAGGGCGTTTAAATGTGAAATGAAGCAATGTGTATACAGAACAATGTCTAGCATGAATAAAAACTCAGCAATAGCCAGTATTCCTTTGTGCCTTTGCCCTCATTTACTGCCAATCTAGAAAATATCAACAGTGTGCCAAGAACAGTGCTGGTTTCCAAGAATACAAAAATCCATATGAGATGATTGCTACCTTTACAAATGTGTGTTTTCCCCCACAGGACATACACTGTTGTTCAGCAATAGTGCTCCAGACTTCATGGTGATTAAAGCAATTCCCTTGAGCAGCAGTGATTTATAATCTCCCATCGCAATGTCCATTTCTGTAAGAACCAACACCTCTATTCTTCCTACTCTTCTTCCCCAATATGACATAAGATCTATTCAGCCCGAGTTATCTTTGGTGACAGGTGTTTCCCTTGACTCTGGGCAACAAAATGAAGTCAGGGAGCTTATGTCAGTGGACTCCTCCTACTTACATGCACCAAACTTTTCAAAGCTGAATGACTGCACCACTGCCTCAGGGTCTCTTGGATAATTCATTAAACTTACATGTTTCCTAGGATATGTTATTGATAGATGTAGTTTTCTTTCCCCAAAGTACTTTTTTTAAAAAATGTTATTTTATAAAGTCTAATTTCTATAAGCTGGAGAGAAATGTTAATGTTTAGAATCTTCGGTGCTGTACCCAATTTAGGGGAAGACTTGTTTGGGAACATCAGTTATTCACTGCCTTTTAAGCCACATAACACTGCTCACCCCTATGTCTCCTAGCTTCAGGATTATGAAAAAGTCCAAGTAATTCTGTTCCATTCATGATGGCTTCTGCACATTGTCTGAAAAGATTCTAAATTAGGCACTGCAGGCTTGACATTAACATTGGTTGAATAGATGAAAATTGTTGGTAGAAGGGACACCATGTCCTTTTGAGAATAACCACAGAACATTAAAATGGACAGATGAGCAGTTGTGATAACCTCTAAGCAAAAATTGAAAAGGAAAATGTCTACATAAATAAATGAGAAGGAAATGAAAATAGCAAAGCACTTACATTTAAAATAACTAAGTGAAGTACCAAAAAGATGATATGAAAAACTACTTTAACACCAAGGAAGCCTTTTAGAGTGGAGGGGATTATTGACACAGGATGAATTGTTTACTTGCCAAGAAAGAGAGACATTGCCATTCTGTCCACTTTGCATATTGTCTGTATTTATTATAGGAAATGTGAAATGTTCAGATGATATGGTATCTGCATGTACTAAAAGCCATTACTAAAAGAGAAATCAGATCTCTCAACTGCAGATAGAAAGATCCATAGTAAAATAAATCAGAAGCTCTAGATTTAAATGTGAATGCCAGAAGGAGACTGGTGCCTCAAGAAGTTCTTATATTGTACATATTACAGCTTACGAAATGTAAGTATTAAAAAGTAAAAATCGTATTTGGGATATACTTAAGATTTAAAAAGTCTTCCTGTTGACATGCAGAATGGGACGGTTGACAATTATTTTGTCTATAAGAATTAATTAATACTACAAAATTGTATAGCTTAGAATATGGTTTTAAATCAATTGTTAATTTTTTTTCAATGTAAAATACCCCCAAGTTTCAAGAAAATGAAAAGATAAACCATAGAGTAGAGAAAATATTTGCAAAAGACTTAGCTGATAAAGCATTGTTATCTAAAATGTACAGAGCTCAAAAAATTAATAAACCAATTAAAAAGTGGAATGAACACCTCACCAAAGAAGACGGCAAGTAAGCATAGGAAAAGATGTTCAATATAATATGCCATTGGGAAGTAAAACAACAGCTGCATAAATCCAAAACACTGACAACATCAAATTTTAGTGAAGATTTCTAGCAACAGGATACTTATTCATTGTTGATTGAAATGCAAAACGGTACAACCACTTTGGAAGAGAGTTTCAACAGTTTCAAAGGTTTCTGACAGACTACATACACTCTTATTGTATGATCCAATGATTATGCTCTTTGGTAGTTACCCAAATAAATTAAAAAGCTATTATTCAAAAACACCTGCACACAGATGATTATAGCAGCTTTATTCATAATTAGCAAAACTTGGAAGCAAGTGAAATGTCCTTCAGTAGGTGAATAGTTAAATAAAATGTGGCACATCCAGGCAATGACATATTATTCAGCACTCAAAATGAAATGAGTTATCAAGCCATTAAAACACAGGGAAGAAACTTAAATGAATATTTCTAGGTGAAAGAAGTTAATCTGAAAAAAACAAAACAAAACAAAACTATCCACTGTGTGATTTCAACTACAGGATGTTTTGCAAAAGGCAAAAATCATGGAGACAGTAAGAAGTTTAGTGGCTGTCAGGGTTTAGTGGGGAGGGAGGATTTTTAGGGCAGTAAAATTACTGTGAATCGTATTTTAATGGTGAATACATGCCATTGTACATTATCGAAGTATGCAGAATGTACAAGATCAGGAGTGAACTTTAATGTAAGCTGTGGAGGTCAGGTGATAATGGCATGTCAGTGTGGGTTCACAGATTGCAGCGAATGCACCTGTTGGGGGGTGTTTCGAGTGGGGGAGGATGTGTATGTGTGGGTATAGGAAAAGTCTGCACCATTAGCTAAATATTGCTCGGAAGCACAAATCTTTCTAAAATGTAACATTTATTAATTTAAAAAAGAGGAATGATCCATTGCTGTAAGACATACTGTAATAAGCAAAACTAGTCAATAGTGATGTAACCAGGATACTGGTTTCTTTTGGAAAAATCAACTGGAAGGGGGCATTAGAAGGACTTCTGGGGATGCTGTGTAATGTTCTATGTCTTGATTTGATTGATAAACACTTTGTGAGGATACGTGGAAATATGTGTTTTCTTGTCTCTCTCTCATATATATATATATATAAATAATCAATATCATAATATAAAGCATTTTATATATACAAAAGAACCTACCCAACTTTACATGTAAATTTCAGTTATTTTCCTGGGGGAATGAGTAATCCTTGCTCACTTTTCTTTCAGTAATTTTGGAAGAAGTTAATGAAGCATTGATGGATTAATTAAGACCCAACTAAGACAAGAGAAAACACTCTAAGTATTTAGAATGGATGCAGTTTTATCCAGGGAAATAGTTAAACAGATGATGGGCAAACTGAGAAGTTCAACTGTGGAAAGTCAATCAACTTAAAGACTAAAAGCATCAGAAAGCCAAAGGCACCACTACCCACAATTCTCAAAGGACAAAGGGAAGAGATAGTGTTGCTGTAGTTCAGGGTTCAAGGTCACTTGGGGAAGCTGGTGGAAAGAGCTGGGGCTGGAAAAGTAGCCCCTAGGGATTAGTCTCCCTGGAACAAAGTCAGAAGGGCAGGGCAAAGCACAGATCATCTTATGGTAAAAACACACACAGAGGGGTACAGTTGGAAGATAAAGATCAGTGAATAAGTTTTCCAGTTTTATTTTCTCTTCCATAGTAACTGTTACATGAGGCAAACTGAGTTACTCATGTTTTTACAGTTCATTAAGTTTGGCTCCTGGGAATTGCATTTAACAAATGTCCTAAACATTACTGAAATCTCCATTTTAGTTTTATATCCAATCTCAATAAATCAAATTTGCACACCTATACAATTATGAAAGAATTACTCACTTTCATTTTGAAGTTAATCAAAAGTATTAAAGGAGACATGTTTGCTTTTCAGATTAGAATTAGACAGTGATCAGTGCTCTGTCAGTTGGATTGTTTTATTCTGAATTGAATGTAGGTACATTCTGATGTTCTGGGCATCACCATTCTTCAAGTAGATAATAAAGACATAGTTTGAGAATTGATCTAAAGGAGGAAGTGGAAAGCCACACAATTCCTTCAATATGATCACCACTCCATTTCTCTATTACTCTCTGTTGTACTGAAAAATGATAATAACATTTCAGATTACTATTAGAGCACTAGTTTTCAGACTGCTATCGGTCTTTTCTAGTATGGAAAGATTATCACATATGATGATGATGTAAAATATATTTACTGTAGTTATCCATTTTATAGCTAGGCAAAACAAAGCTTAGTGAGTGTGTATGTGTGTGCACACACATGCATGTGCCTAATTGTATGTAGCAGTTTAAAATTTAGTGCATCTGACCTTAACCGTGTCCTTATTTTAGTTTAGGCAATATAAAATCTCCTAATAGGCAGCTTTTGAAATGTTATCCTTATCTTACACATAGATGTGTTAATGATTAAACTATTACTAGCACTAAATTTCCTTCAGTTTATGCCATTAAAACATGATTTTATCTTAATCTGGTTTATTGCTTTGATAATAGATACATTTTCTATATTTAAAAAAATAAAGTGACCATTTGAATAGGACGAAATGTTAAATAGAACATTTCTATTGTCTAATAGAAACCTGAAAGAGATGTTAACGGTCATCTCTGTGTTAGACAACTCATAGTTCAGATGGTTTCTGATAACAATAAACAGACAAAAGCTAGAGAAATGAAGTCTTTCACTGTCTGGCACCTCACTAAAAGTAGAAAGCAGGAAGGCATTGATAATATTTAACCTTGTTATTTTCCATGCAAAGAAGAGAAATATTTCACAGGGAAACAGTTCAATTCCCATCTTAAATTCTTTGTCTTAATCACGCTTACCTAAAATTGAGTGAAGAAACAGCATGAACTTCCCAAAACCATCTATTTTCTTTTCTTTGAAATGGTAGTTGATTATGTCATTTAAAGACTTCCTAAGTACTTCATTCAGGGTCGGGTAAATCTTATATATCTGCAATGAGAAACAAACATTTATTTAGTTAACCAACTCACCTTGCTTGCTTATTACAGAGACAGGAAGCCAGGATTGACATATCTAGAACATATGGTATCTTACAACCTTTTCATACACTATTAATAACTTGGAATACTGAACTGGAAACCTTGGTTTTAATTTATTATAAGAAATGTTTAGAATATTAGGCCTTTACTCTAGAAGTCCTTCTACATTTGAGGATGGTCAGGCCCAGAGGGATGAAGTGATGGTCCATGATGAAAAAGCTAATTAGTAACAGAAAGTGGCCTGGAACCTTAGGTTTCTAACATAGTTCTTTGTTTTTAGTTGATTAAGAACCCAAAGATGGGAGAACATGGACTCTTCTATGTTTTCCAAGTAGGTAAATTTTTTTTTGGGGGGGGGATAGGGGAAATATTGCTATTACCACCATTTCTGCTAAAACCAAGGAAACTATTTTTGAAGTCAAAATCCACAATACACTATAGTCTCTCATGCCTTGAGCCTGAGGAGTTGTACGTAGATATCACATAAAAATGACCATCGCAATGGCAACTTAACATTCTTTAATAATTCATAAGATTTAGTAAGTTGTATAATAACATAAATAGTAAACAGTTCACAAAATTGGTTCATGTTTCTTCAAGTTAAATTGTTTTACAAGCTTTTGCCTTGTGAGAAAATTTACAGATGAGAACTGAAAGAAGAGTTACATTGCTCTTCCCAGGGCTTAAGATTCCCTGACTCTGCCTGGAGGGACCCAGGTATTCTATCTATGCTCTTATCAGTATTCTCAACATTCTTCTCTTCCTCTCCTCTTTACCTCTCTGCTTCTCCCTCTCAATATATGGCCTAGATGTTACTATCTCAGTCGCCAGATGACTTGGAGTAGCAGAAATCTGAATCTCTGGAATTTACATGCTAAGGGGAAGGAAAAAAGTGAGGTGAAGGGAAACGGCAGAAAGCATCGGATCATAGTGGGGATGGAAAGGAAAGTGATAGAAAGAGCCTTGATGGATACCATTTGCACCCAGCCCAGTGCAAATCTTGTATTTTCCTTCCCAACTCTTTTTAAAATTCAGATTATTGCCAATGACCAAAATAATTATTTTAGCTTCCATGACTGACTTTAGGTATCCACTAATTATAGCTGCATCCAGAAAATTCGGTAACACTATCTCCCCCTTCCTCTAATGTAAGTTCTTAGTTATGCTCACTAGTACAGGATCATATTTATTCAACAGGAACTAAAGAAATTCTCGCTGCATATTTAATCCTTCTTCTGTCATGTTAGGACCCAACATTCTTTCCTTGTGATTACATTCTAAGTACATACATGGATTTGGCATTCTTTGAATTAAATTATTTTGATCACAGCAATACTTTCAGATTTTTTTGTTCTTTCCTTAAAGTATATGCTATTATTATTTTAATAAATTGAGCTAGGGGTAAATCAGACCTATGCATTTGGGAATAAATTATATATTAAAAATATTGCCCCCCAGTGAATGCAACTTTCCATCACATAATCAGGAAATAAAGGGAAACATACACATGTTCTTTTATGTAAGGATGAGCACAGAGATAAAGTTACATGTAGCTCTCTCTGGTAATGTATAATCACTAAAGAAATCCTTTAGTACTGGTCTGGTGACATTTAGAATCTTGTTGCTTGTTGTTGCTCCTCTACCTGTCAATCAATCTGGGGGTTGGTACTTTACACGTTTATTTTTGGCCTAGGTTTCTGAGTTACACCAGACTGCAGTGGTCTAGAAGGGAGATTAGGCAGTGACAAAAACACTGGACTGAACTCCCACATGGGTGGCTCAACTTGACTGGGATCTATGATTTTAGTAAAGCTGCACCTTACCCTGATTGTAGGCTGGCTTTGCTTTTACCATTACTCCTCTACCACAAAGTGGTCCCAGTTTCAGCCTGTATCTCACAGGCAGTGATCAAGAGCTGGTGACTAATCCACAGACAGATCCATCTCTACTACTCTTGTCTTCTATTCCCTGTAGCACCTTTAGAGTATGCGAACTGGATATAGATAATTCTTTCTACTCTTGAACCTGAGGGTGGCTGCCTCTCAAACTGCCAGTGAATTAAAGCCATCAATCTTTCTCTCTTTCTTGCTGCAACCTATTGGACATTTGCAAAGCAAAATTCTCCCTGGAACACTGGGTAAAGATAGGAAATGATACCTTTTGCTCTTTAAATTTCGGGTCTGGTAACTTAAATTCTAGGCTAACTAACCTAGAATTTCTAGTGTGACTAGAAGTTAAGATTTAATGTCTTGAGATGAAATAAAAACACTGCCTTCTTTTCCTAGATCCCTGAGAAATTTTCAGAAGGGTTCAGATTGGAATCAGTCTGTGGATATCTTACAACAGACTACCAGAAGGGAAAGAATTACTTTTTTTTGGGTGCCATAATTTAGTCATCTAGGCTAGGTTGAAGTTGTGGTATATAGATTTTTGCTTAATAATGAAACTCCCTCAAATTAGAGCACATACACATAGAATAGGCCACATAAAAAAGCTATGACAGGGCCAGGGATTTAGCTCAGCGGTTCCCTTACCTGCCTCGCAAGCGCAAGGACCTGAGTTCGATCCCTGTACCAAATAAATAAATAAATAAACACCAAAAAATATCAAAATTAAAAAAAAAAAATAAAAAAGCTATGACAATCTGAAAATGGACTCAATCTAGAGGCTTGGTAATTCCTTGTGATGTGGGATTTGATAAGGCACATTCTTCATTATATAAGGGTAGAATAAGTGGTCGCTTCTGGCTCTGGTTTCATAGGACCTACTCAAATATGAGAGTAAAGTAGAATTGATATTCATGTTGTTATTCATGTCTATGCCCTTAAAGATCTTCCTAACTAAAGTAGCACTAAGGCTTCACTCTCTATTTATCTTGAAATATTTTTCTGCACAGCACTTCCATTGTTTAATGCTTTATTTACTCATTGTCTCTTTGCACTAAATGATAAGCTTCACAAAGGCAAGATCTATGTTCACCACTGTACCCCTGATACTTAGAATAACGACTAGTGTGCTCGCTTCTGTAGCACATATACTAAAATTGGAACGATACAGAGAAGATTAGCATGGCCCCTGCGCAAGGATGAAACGCAAATTTGTGAAGTGTTCCTTATTTTTCTAAGATCGAAGTCGATTAATGATATAAATATTAAAACAGAAACACTAAGCTTGCTGGCAGATAAGTTAGGTAGAACTCTTGAAGACATTGCCATAGGAAAAGACTTTATGAACAAAACCTCAGCACGGGAACTAGCACAAAGAATCAACAACTGGGATCTCATCTTATTAAAAAGCTTCTGCACTGCAAGAGAAACTACCAACAGAGCTAAGAGACAACCTACAATGTGGGAAAAATTTTTTAGCAGCTGTACCTCAGACAAAAGACTACTATCTAGAATATATAAAGAACTGAAAATAATCAGATCCGCAAAATTAAAAAACCCAATTCAAAAATGGGCATCTGAAAGGAACAGACATTTCTCAAACAAAGAAGTAAAAGCAGCAAATAAATATATGAAAAAATGTTCAACATCACTGGTCATTTGAGAGATGCAGATGAAAACAGCACTGAGATTCCACCTCACCCCAGTAAGAATAGCTGCTATCAAGAAATCAACCAATAACAAATGCTGGTGGGGGTGTGGAGAGAAAGGAACCCTTCTCCATTGTTGGTGGGAGTGTAGACTGGTGCAACCACTGTGAAAATCAGTATGGAGATACCTCAAAGAACGAGGACTAGAGGTCCCATTTGACCCAGCTATTCCCCTGCTGGGTATCTTCTCAAAAGAATTAAAAGAATCATACCACAGCAATATACATGCACCCATGTTTATAGTGGCACAATTTGTGATAGCTAAAGCTTGGAAACAGCCCAAGTGCCCATCAACTGGAGACTGGATAAAGAAGATGTGTTTTTTCTTTCTTTCTTTTTTTTTTTTTTTAAATAAAATGGAGTAGTACTCAGCCATAAAGAACGAGAAACTAGAGACATTTATAGCTAAATGGATGCATATTGAGGACATACTCTTAAATGAAATAAATAGGATACACATATGTAAATACCAAATAGTTTCTCTATTGTGAGAAACTGAAAGTGTAAATAAGGATTAAAATGATTAAAACAAATAAATGATAATTTGAAATAGGAAGAAAAGGTCCAAAGGGGTAGGGGAAGTGGGAGGGGAAGTGGAAACGAAAGAAGGGGAAGGAAAAATTATGAGAAAAGGAAAAATTGGAAACAAAGTCTTTGTAAATAGGGAAGGGTGGAGGGGGTGAAGGGAGAACAGGGAATGGGGAAAAAATAAGAACCAAGATACATCATGTACAGGTACAAGCACCCAATGATAAATGTAAACATACTGTATACCTAAAATGTACCAATAAAAGAATTTAAGCAAAAAAAAAAATGATGGCTAGCACGTAGAAGTTCTGTAGTAATATTTATGGCATGAACAAACCAGTGAATGGATGTAGTATTTTGGGTTGTCAGTAAATCTGAGGAGAAATTAAGATGTTTTTAATCACAAAGATATGCTGGTCAGATTAAGGCTAATAAATGATAATTTTATTTATATATTCTCTAGAACAAAAGAAATGATAAAGTATGAAATTAAATAACATGAATGTAGTAAGGAAGAAACCCTATTATATTGTTTATCTCATGTTAAATGTTGCCCTCTTTTCTTATAAATCTTTGGTTCAGTATCTTTTTCTTATTCTTATTAGCTGTCCTGACACTGAAAATAATTTCATTACAATTTGCAGAATTCACAGGCCTCTATTTACAATGCTAGAAAAGGAACCCAAGCAGGGATTTTTTTTTCTTCTTTCATTATTATTTAGGAACTGGTAGCCTAAATAAATAGGAGGAATGAAATAGTTGGTCTCCAGGATTTACCCTGCAGGCTTTCCTTTTCTGTTAGTCATGTTGGGCAACTGGAATGTTAAGAGTACAGATTTCAGAGGTGAGGATGGGCAGCAATTTCAGATCCTTGAGTTAGTGATGATAGTCACCATAGATGTGCAAAAGGATGCCTCCCACGAATGCAGAGCTGGAGAGCTATGCTGTATTCATAAACATGTGAAGCTTGGTAATTTCTGATATTTGACATTGTTTGTAGGTGTAAGTTGTAGCAGCTATTAAGTGAGTTTGGCTAAGAATGATTATAGTCACTGCAGAAGCGATAATTACATGTCTAAATAATTTCCAAGAGATTTAAATAGTTTTTTTTTTTTTGAGTGGCTATATGCTGCCATATTCACAAATTGCATTCACCCCAGTGCTAAAGCTGAGATCAGGATTCTTATCAAGCCTCTTGTGCAAACACAATAACAGAAAAATTCTGTACAACAATGAGGAGGCTGGAACAGAAGGAAGAACAGGTTGAAGCCCCCTCTGGTGAAGTCCCTTCTGGTGTTATGGAAAAGAGAATGAACTTGGATAAGTTGATTACATTTCATTCCTGTCTTTACCTCTGACTAGCTGGACAAGTCATTTACTCTTAAAATTGTGTTTTAAACTGGAGGCAATTTTGCTCTCACCCCTATGGACATTTGTCAGTATCTAGTGGCAACTGTGTTTGTGGGGTAGGTTAGGTACAACTGGCATCACACTGAGTGGGTAGGGGCCAGGGTGCTGCTGAACAACTACAACACACAGCCAGAACAGCCCAGTCCAAATAATCCAGTCCAAACGACATCAGAAACTAGTCCAGATGGCTAGTGTTAGTGGTAATCCTATTTCTGTAATTTCATCACAGGTCTATCCAGACATCTGAGTTGCTCAACGTAAGCCTAAGTTCCCTTTTGAAGTTTCCTCAAATTCTGTATATCATCCTGAGCTCCTTCCTTTACCTCCTAGTTCTCTTATACCTCTTCCACACCCCGTTCCTTGGTGTTGCTACACCACCTGTTGAGTTCCTCCATTACAGTACCTGTTACCATGGAAAATGATCATAAAATTTTCTTACCTCTCTATAAGAATATGTACACTTTGAGGGCAGGAACTATCTGGTTTATTTCTTTGTCGTCTCTAGTATGTCATCTTTAATGATGAATAATTACTCTCAGTAAATGTTTTAGTAAATGATAGATCGATGGACAATTAGCAAACACAAAACTCATAGTTTTCTCACTTGGTTCTTGCACAGAATTATGGTATAAATTTATGCAGATAATTTCACCAGAGTATTACTTATTGACCTAAGAATATCAAAATGGCTTAGCAAGGTGAAGTAAAATTCATGGCCCTTGGGTTAAAATCAGGATCACCCCAGACACAGGATATTACAGCAGAATCAGGAAGAAGACTGCTGGCAACTGGGCCTTGGAGGACATTTAAAAATTAGAGATAAAATTAGTGCCTAAGGACATTTGGCATACTGTCTGTTTCAAGGACTTGTTCTTGTTGACACAAAACTCAGCCTGAAAACCAAGAATGTCTTACATATCTAAACATAATTCCCATTATGCACAAAGATTGTTACTTGAGGTTCCTAGGAGAAAGAGGCTTCAGCTGTGATGGTCTAGTTCCGACTGTGAGGCTCTTGTGAACAGGATGATCACAAGGCAGGCAGACCTTTCCTTCTACCACCAGAAGGACAATCGAGACTGGTTACATTTGTTCCTATGCAGTGTGGCCACCTCATTTCTGGGATGTTTTTAAGCCTTTGGCCAAATAACCAGGGATATTAATCGAATCTCGGGGGGGTGTATATCTCTAATGTCTCTGCATCAGATCACAGCCCTGTGGTTGCACAACATGAGTATATTCTACCATTCTAGGAATCTAGATGTTCACACAAGTAAAGCATAGCCAATGCCATGCTTCATGTTTTTAGTTGCCTACTCTAATACTTGCTATCTGTGACATACAGGAGAGCAAGACGATATCTGAGCAGGTAGAAGGTGGTAAGCAGAGAATTCTGTTTTATGCTTGATATCTTATCAACAGGGTTAAAGAAGTCATACTTCATCACTTACGTTAAGGTAAAACAGGGAGAACATTTGGACAAAATAGCTGTCAAAAGGAATGGACACATACATTCGAAATTTTTGCACCATAAAGCCAGAGGCCTGCTGTCATTCAGGAATTCTTTAAAAATATGATGACTTGCCTGTCAACATAAGTGCAGTTGGCTATTCTGTTAACTCCTTTAATGGTGCTGAGAAGGAAGAAGGTGATTTAAAAAGGATTTCTCATTCTATTTCTTGCACAGCATTTTTTTCCCCAAGGGACTGCCTTGTCGTTACTTTCCTTGCACCTAAGTAAAAGGTTAAGCCAATGGCTAACCCAGGTGATATTTGAATCTTAAATGGTCATTTTCCTAATGGGACATGTTCAATTACTTACACTGTAACTGGGAAACCTCAGCAGAGGAAATCAATTGCTAAGGACTTGTGTGATCATGCACAATTTTTCTTTTTTAAAAATGAGAATTATAAAAATAATTCACTTCTATGGTAGTATTTATGAGGAAGGCAAGTTCAGTTTAAAATAGACCAAAGATGGCAGGAAACTTATTAAGTATTTTTTAAAGTCAATGACTTTCTTTATAGGAAAGGAAGAAAACAACGATAAATTATGAAGACAATATTAGAATCCATATAACACTACAGAGGAAATCTCTATGAAGATTTTACATATTTAACACACACATATGACTATGAATATATTTATGAGTGGTTACATGTATTTAAGTAAGTACACACGCATATATAATATACATATAGATACACGACAAATAATTGTTAATGAGCTGAGGGATTATAATGTATATATACTTTTTATTTCAAGTATTTTAAAAACTTTTTGTATTCTCCTATTATAGTGATCCATACAAATTCTGCATGAATACTTTCTCTTTTTGCAGTTATAAGATTTTTTTATTCATTTGCTAATTAAAGGATATGACACATAAGATATAGGACGTCAGCACTCATTGAATGCTTCTTTATTGCATTCATATACTCATATTCATTCATATATTCATATTCAAACATTCAGATTTATACAGAATGCATTTCTGTTACATTGTAGGGTAAGGTAGTAGGTCATCATTTTACTTTTACAAGAAAGACATCTGTGTAAAACCTAAGTATCTCCAAATATCAGAACAATAGAAGTCATTTTTTCAGGAAACATTTTAAAGAGAGTGATTGTCTCATTTTGTATTTTTTTAAGAACATACAAGTACAAAACTAATGAGAATTTCATTTACTTACATAATCACTAAACTTAAGTATCTTAAGTTTTTCTCTATTAAAATCTCCTCGTTAGGGGCCGGGGATTTAGCTCAGTGGTTTCACTGCCTGCTGAGCAAAAGCAAGGACCTGAGTTTGATACCCAGCACCCCCCACCAAAAAAAATCTCCTAGTATGATTATAACTAGGATAACATACAAATAAAATCAAGTACAAGCAAATGCCCCCCACAGTGATGAACTCATTAAACCTTTAACTTTCCACGTTGAAATAAGGTGAAAATAATAATAACATTTTTGCTGACAAGGAAAATAA
Source organism: Heterocephalus glaber (assembly GCF_000247695.1). Next base: position 9,112,437 of record NW_004624779.1, on the reverse strand, counting down.
TGCTTACCTAACCTTTACCTTTTGTTTCTTGCATATCAGTTCTGTGGTCAAACAGATCAAAAAGAGAATTAAATTGAATTTTTGAGGGTAAGTAAAAATGGGTCAAAGATTAATCCAATTATTATTATTATTATTTTTTGGTACTGGGGATCGAACCCGGGACATTGTGCTTGAGAGGCAGGCAGCAGAACCACTGAGCTAAATCCCCAGCCCCCAATCCCATTAATTTTTAAAAGACAAATTTTTAATTCTTCACATGCAGGTCTATCACAGATTCTATTGAAATTTCTCTGCTAAAGTATGATCTTCAATATCTTGGTCATAGTTTATGTTCACTCATTTGATTGAAAAGTTCAGGATGTAGTTCTAAGAGATTAATGATACAATATGATCCAGAATAACAGTGTTTGATTTTATCATGATTTAAAACTTAAAAAATTGAAAAGAATAGAAGAAAGCTAAAGGAAAGTCATGAAGCTGGTTATAGGAAAAATAAAAATTTAAAAAGAAAGTAAAAGAGATTTCATAGGAACTTTTGTCAGTTACATTAGTAACAAAAAAAGAAGATGAAAAAGAGGAAAGTAAATGTTTACATGCAAAGTATCGTACTCCCACAAGTATATGGAATTAAACTTGTACTAAGCACATGGAATTCCACATTGTTTTAAAAATCACCCTTCTCTGCAATGCACAAAAATCCAACTATAAGGCTTGTTCTGATAAAATAACATATATGCAAGGATATCAGTTATTTGGATGCAATTCAGTGACAAACTCTTTGGCATGAAAACCAGATTTGTAGTTTTTCTGTTGTGCTTGTTGCTTCTCGCAATGTATACATATCTTGCTTTCCCAGAAAAGATATTTATGTGCAAATCATGAGTGGATATTTTCTTAGACAAAGATATAATTTTTTTTGGAAGTCACAGAGAGACAGAAACATCTAATTCTGGGATTCTGCTCAGGCCTCGCCCTCCAATCGGGGCATTTCTACTTTGCCTGTTGGCCTTACATATGCCATGTGTCTGAGGAGCCATCTGAGGATTGGTGTGGGGTTTATCTACCATCTCATCTGTGTCAGAGAGGATAAATGCCTTTAAAAATGAAGATAAAAGTTTTATCATTTAATTTAATATCTGTAAATTGTTATTCTACTCTGAGATTAAAAAAAGTAACACTATACCATCATATATTTGAGGTTCTCAAACTATTTGTTTTGAAGGCCCCTGAAGAGCTTCCTTAATGTTTTTAATCCATCTATATTTACCTTATTAGAGTTAAAATTTAATTTTTCTTAATTTTGGAGATTGAATCAAGGACCTTGATGTTTGTTAGGCAAGCACTCTACCACTGAACTACATCCCCCGCCCTCAGTTTTTAAAAATTTATTTTGAGACAGGGTCTGGCTCATAAGTTGTCCAGGCTGGCTTTGAACTTGTGATCCTTTTGCCTTGGCATTCTGAGTAGCTGGGTAAAACTCAGAAATGTTAAAAATGTTTATTTTATAAAGTAATTTACATAACAATGCTAAACACATTACATATTACATATAAGATAAATAATAAAATAGCAATATTCTCCAAAACAAAATTTTGCTGAGAAAATGGCATGATTTTATATATTTGTAAACTTAGTGTCTTGGTAAATAGAAGACAGCTGGGTTTTCGTATAGGCTTCTATATTTAATCTATTGCAATATCTTGTTTGAGTTGAAGAATACAAAGAAGCTTGAAGCTCACATAGACATGCAGTTTGAAGTGGCTATGTATTGTCATAGTCTTTCAGATTAATGTGAACATTTGTCTTTGATACAACACTGACACTCAATAATGATTGTTCCTGTAAAGTGAATTGCAGTGCGCAATCTGAAATCAACCAAAGAACTTTGAGTAATTCATTATGATAAAATTCATTACTATCCTTACATTATTGTTTTGACATTATTGTTCTTACATTTTGTATAGGTTTTAAAATTCTATAACATCATGTATTTGTTAAGGCCACCAGTCAAGGTGAAAAATATTGTTTCACTGGGAATATTGGTACTGTGAATATTCCAAATGTCAACATATTTCATTTGCAACAACAAAAATCATTTTTGTTAATATCAGTCTCATCAGAAAAATATTTTTGGGTGTTGGGAAGCTGTCAAGCTCATAGTGGTGGAGGCAAGCTTTCTCAAATTCTAATTTCTACTGGAAAGTTTGGATTTTTATCATCCTCAGAAATTTGTTTGTTGTTTTTTTTTCTGAAGTATCAAGGTCACTTCATTCATTTCCAAGAAAATATTTTTCAAATTCCCATGTCTGGATACTCATAGTATGTCTGCCATTTTTCTTCCAGGTAAACCTGTTGTCCTGTGAAAGAAATGGCTGGCCCAGCTTGTACCCTAAACATTCATAGTTGGAGACAATTATTGTACTTCAGTATATTTTAGAATTACATTATCAAGACTTTTCATTTCTAAGCATCAGCTCTCAAAAAGATATGCATTAAAGGTTTCAGGATTTAACAGAATGTTTTTTGTTGTTGCTGTTTCTTGCTTTGTTTTTTACTGTACAGTTTGGGTTAAAGAACATGACTCCCGGAGGAGTGTGGTGCACTGGTCTGTAATAAGGTTTCAGTAGTTTAATACTCCATTGCTTTTATGCCATCAGTGCAGATGTCCACATAGTGAAAATGGTAAAAACTATGTTAGATTATTATTAAAATAATATTGACATAAATGAACCATTTCTTGAGAAAGAAGGAGCTATATTAAAGTAGTTTAGTAGAAGCTCTTAGGTCAGACAAAGCCACAGGCAACTATTTTCTTATTACTGATTTAATTTGTATGTGATATTGAGTAACTTGCTTATCTACTCCCAAGACTCATTTTCATATTTTTACACTTCTAAAATGGGAAAAATACCAGGCTTTACCTCACTGAGTTGTTCCTGAGGATTAAAGGAGATCATTTAGCACAAGCCTGACACACAGTAAACCTGACAGATGTTAACTGTGATTACAAATATTTAAATTATCCCTTGTTTTGAGATCAAGAAGAAATGATGTGAGTAAATCATAGTAACAGCTGTTGGAATTTGTTTATCCTACCCAAATCCAAAGTTAAGTTCAACATTTCCTCTGTAAGTACAAGCTACTTGCAGTATATTATTTTCCCACTGTGTTGTGTCCAAAGATACTTTACCCCTTGTATGTTGAGTTTGCACATCTTTGAGCAGTCAATCATGAGAGATGTTTCTTGGTAGTTAACGCTAGAAGTGATAAATGAGAGATGGTATTTTATCCGGGTTCCCAAATCTCCCAACCTCTAATCTGTTGCCTGACCCACCACATTTGGGAAGTTGACATTACTACAGGGTCACCCTATAGCCAAACAGCCACTGGGACTCCTTTACCTAAGGCCTACACCAAACACTTTGAGAAATGTCTTTCCTTGGAATTTGGGCCATTTTCAATTTCTGTCCTCCAGATTTTATCACTTTGTGGAGAAAATTGAATTCAAAGAAATGAACTGTAAGGGGAACAAGGGGGAAGTGGGTGTTTGCCTTAGTGAAGAGTGAGGTATGTGTGTGTGTGTGTGTATGTGTGTCTACACGTGCAAGCATGTTTATGCATGCATGTGCATACATGTATATTTTGTACTTTTACAAGCAGGGACTTTGTGGTGGTGACTGAATGAGTGGTAGGAAACTCAGGACGTCCAGCTGACCTTTTAGGGGAAAGTTGGTTAAATGAAAGTCAGGGAGACCCAGGTGTACTGTGCTTGGCTGTTGTGTGTGCATATATATACATATATGGTATATATTAATATATATATATTTTACTGCCACAAAGTAATGTACTTTCTCTTAATTTCTCTGACATTATAAGGGGGTTACTTGGTCTGTTCTTCCTGTTGCCGCCTTTGAAATATATGAGGTATGACAGAAAAATATGCTGTATCTAAATAAAAAAATTATTACAGTAAAAGACAAATTGGCATTAACCCTCCTCAAAAATACTACTCCTTGCTGCAAACACACTCACCCCATTGTTCTTGCCACTTTCTGAAGCAGTTCTGGAGAGTGCCCCTTTATGAATGTCTTTAGTTGTGTTCGCATGGCTTCCTTGATGTCCTGAATTGATTCAAAATGTTTACTTTTCATGGTCATTTTGACCTTGGGGAAAATCCAGAAGTCAAATGGATGCCAAATCTGGTAAATAAGGTGGATAAGGACACATTGTAATGTTTTCATTTGTCCGTCTTTCATTGGATGACACTTGACAGCAGCATTCACTGTATTTTTGATCACATCTCATAAACACACTTATAGATAGGACTTCCAGAACTGCTTCAGTAACTGGCAAGAAAGATGGGATAAGTGTGTTTAAAGTGAGGGGGAAATTCTGAAAGGAATCAATGGTAATGTGTCTTTTTAATGTAATAATTTAAAAAATTTTATCAATTTTTGGTCACCTTTTGTTTTTGTTTTGCTTTTTGGTACTGGGGACCAAACTCGGGTCCTTGTGCTTTTGAGGCAGGCGGCAGAACCACTGAGCTAAATCCCCAGCCCTCGGTCACCTTTTGTATCTAAGTGCACAAAAAATCCTGATTTTAACGATAAATAAACAACAACACAAATTTGATGATAAATGGCTCATGATATTAGGTCTCAGTGTTAGAGAAACAATAGAGTAGAAGTGATAAAGTTGAAAGGAGAAGTGCGTGTGTCATTTAAAGGCAGATGCTCTCTCTGTGCCAGGTAGTCATATGTCCATTATGGCCATATTTCCCATTATTCAACTTCAACGTGGAGATCCAGATTCTAACAAGAGATCTTCCAATTTGTAAACTTTCAATTTGTTGCTGCAAATTGGTTAGGCTAAATACAACATGTTGATAAGCATTTCAGGTTCCTGTATTTTATTTTATTTTTCCAAAAAATATAATTTCTTTCACCTTCTGATTTCATGAATCCTTCAAGGCTGCATTTGACTCTTCTCTACCACCACTCTTCCCTTGGGGCAAAAAAGGTGGGTACTAGAGAGAGTCCTCCAGTGCTCTCTGGTGATGACAATCAAAACATCAGCTTGATGCTCACTCTACTCACTTGTCTGGTTACTGAAAACTTTCATCTATGTGAAACTCGCCATTCATCACTGAAGCCAGTGAAACATTTTCTGGTGATTTTGTGAGATATTTACCCCAAGGTCATTTTACTGTCAGTGCAGTTTGGGCTCCAGGGTAAAATGTAACAGAAAGAGTATGTCTGGAAATTAGGTCAGGCACAGACTTTAAAAGCACAAGAGTTCTAGATCTTGACTCCAGTGAAAATGAAGCATCTAAAAACTTGTACTCCAACTGAAGGCAAGGCCAGCAGTACATGCTATTGACTAGAAGAAAGATATTGAATTTTATGTGGGTAGATAAGCGTGGTGTCAGTGATCAAATTATCCACTAACAAGAGCAATATCTAGCCAGTACTGCTAATTTGATCCCTGTTTTAAGTATTTAATAGTATCTTAGCACTTATTAATTAATGGAGAGCATCTTATATCCTTTGTTTAGAAGTTTTGCTTGAGAGATGTACTTTTAGGGTAGAGAATGGGATAAATTTCACAATTTTGAGAATGCAAATTGAATTTCAAATAGTTCAGTCATACAGAACCAATAAAGGATCCTGAGAAAGTTAGCAAATAGCTCTCATGACAGGTCTATTTCATTTGGATGCCCATGTTGTCTTAGATTACTGTCCCCAAGTATGATACGCCTGTAGTCCAAGTGCCAGCTTTCAAGGATGCTTCCTTGTGTACATTCATTTCTTTGCTGTTTTGCCCTCCTTGACATGCTCAGATAATTTAGTGACCTAAAATACAACTGCTTCTAGAAGCTCAATACTTTGTTATACCTTTGTTTTGAAAACAGTTTTTGAGTATGTCAGCAAAAACAACCCCCAAAATGTGGATATTGTTACAAGGTCAGCTTTTCAGAGGTTACAGGCAGCCATTATTGGCTCTCTGTCAGACAGTTACCATGGGCATCAGGGCCATTCACAGGCCATGAGTCAGCAGCTCTGACAACACTAAATATGGTAACTACTTAATGCCAGCATGGAACTCATGGGCTTTCAGAAAGCATGGGAGGGAGAAAGTGTTTTATTTCTCAGGTTTATATAGGAGGGTATATGGACAGGTCATTAATGCCCAGATGTTAATTTGTGCAAGTATATGAACATGTGTTCGAACCTAGATTAAAATATTTATGGATTTCTTTTCACATAACTTCTTCTGTAAAGTGAACCACATTCAGGGTAACAGCTGGAATATCAGAAGCCAGCAATTTCAAATGGGATTTTGTTATGCCAAGAAGGAGATATGTGCTGATGTAGGCTGACCATCCAGTGCTCACTGGACACAAGTGGCCACTGAGCCACTGAAATGCGGCCAGTCCAAACTGAGATGTGCTGTAAATGTAAAATACGCACCCACATTCAAAGATACAGTACTGACAAAGAATGACATCTCAGTGACTTTTTACCTTAAGTACATGTTGAAATGATAATATTTTATATACTTGACTAAGTAAAATGTATAATTTAAAATAGTCTCACCTGTTTTTATTTATTTTTAAAAATATGGCTTCTTGAAAATTTAGAATGATATATGTAGTTCACATCCTATCTCTTTTGGACAGTGATACTTTAAGATACTAGATAACATCTGTTTCCAGTATAACACACCACACACACACACACACACACACACACACACACCCCACACTCTCACACATGTAGTAAAAGGATAGGAAGGGGGGCATGGCAGGGGACATTAAAATAATACAGACTTTAAGATTCCCTATAAGGTGCTGCTTCAGAAGTCCCAATTCTCTAAGCCAAAGAATGATACAGCATCAGCCACAGAAATGAGACAGCCCACCCTGAGTTGCCAATAGGCCTCAGCTCTAGGTCCAAGAGTGAAAGGGCCCTTGTCATAGTCCATTTAATTATGACTACTTCCCTAAGAATGAAAGACACTGTAGAAATAAACTGGTGAAACTCCCTGAACTTCTCATTTTTATTTTAGTTTTTCTGAGCAATTAAAAAAAGTCACCATATTTGGAAGATATACAAAAGCAAGAAAAGTTTCAAGCAAGCTAAGACAAGCTTACAATGTTTTCAGAATAACAACTTTGTATTATCTGATTCCAATAATAGGGGTTAATATACTGTTGAATAAGACTACATACATATGTAAAGATTATGTATAATACATCATTGATTTCATTTCAGCATGTTTTTAGTAAATGCATCATAGTAATTTTAAAAAAATAGTTTCAATATCGAGCAGTTAGAACTGTCTCTTCTCTTTATTCTAGATTTTACAACCATGAAATGTAATAAAAATAGAGAATCCTGCATATTCTAAGATTTTATGGGTTGTTAATGAAACTCTTTCAGAAAAATCAGACAAATAAAAACCATACACTGAAGCCAGTGAGATCTGCAAGACGTGGTTTGGGAAACCTGACAGGGCTTAGAAGATGTCAGTGAGAGAGGGAAAAGCAATTTCGACTGTTCTCTAACCTGTAAGTTCATGAAGAAAGGGGTTGATGGTGATTGGCAGCACATCTCAAGGTCTTAAAAGAGGAATAAATATGATACAATGTTCAGGGATTTAAGGTAAAAAGAGACCTTCTTTTCTTGCAGTGTGGTTTCAGGCATGTCAATGTGCAGAAGACAAAATCCAAACTAGCCTTCACTGACTGCACCAAGATGAATCACTTAAATGAGTGGCTCACTTCATCCCTTCCAGAACTGACAGTCTGTACTTAGTGTTTTAGTGCAGTAACACTACAAGTGAGAATAAAATGACCACTGAACTATAAAGAAGGACAGACTTGAGCCATTTGTAGGAAAATGGATGCACCTTGAGACCATACTGTTAAGTGAAATAAATAAGAGACATAAGCTTAACTATCTCATGATTTCTCTTATCTGAGAAGCCCATAATATAAAGAAAGAGCAAAATAAAACATGGATAATAGGAAATAGGGAGATAGATCTTTTGCAAATGGGAAGGTGACTAAGGGATGGAGAGAAGTGGTGAGGAAGAGGAGGGGAAGGGCATAAAAACAGTTTTAAAAAGAGAATTAAGATGTGTGATCTACATGTACCAATTCTTAAGGTATAAAAACATTATGTACTACAAACATGTACTAATAAAATTTTTAAAAAAGAATTGAGATGTGTTATGTACATGTACCAATTCCCCACAAAGGTCATTATGTATTGCAAACATGTAAAAATAAAAAATAAAAATTGAAAAATAAATAAAAAAGAAACTTACAGCTATATAAAAGAAACTTAAAAATCTATGCTAAAATTTTATGATGATCTATGTTACCTGTAATGGGTTTCCTTAAACCACAGAATCACTTCCAAGAATATTGAAGACCATTCATGTCTTTGATTCTTTTCTTTTGGGAATTGTCAGGGCTTTCAAAGAGGGTGTCATTTAAACTAATTGTTATAAGGGCTGGGGATGTAGCTCTGTGGCACTGTGCCTGCCTTTCAAGTGGAGGTCCCAGGTTTGATCCCTGGTACCGAAAAAAAGAGAAAAGCTAGTTGTTGTAGTTTATATCTAGATGTCCTCCCTTCATGCGCTTATCTTAAAAGCTGAATTATGAGTGCTGACTGTTTTAGCTCACTTGCTGTTAGGCTGGATGGAAATCTGGACCCCTGAGGGAAGGACCAGAAAGGGTGCATTTCCTTCCTGGCTGCTTCTTTCTCTCTCTGCTTCCTTTTCACCCTGAGATAAGCAGCTTTCCTCTGCCCAGGCCCTTCCACCATGCCGAAAACCGTACAAGGACAGACACTTCTCAAAGGTGAGTCAAAATAAACCTGTCCTTTAAGCTGTGGGTGTTGGGCATTTCATCTCAGTTACTAGGAAAGTGGCTAAGACACTAGTACTGGAAAAGTAGTATCTATATCTGATAACATAATAAACTTCTGTGGAATGAGTGAATGAAAGAGGTTGGAGAAATGCTATCTCACAACGCCTGATATAAACCAGTCACTCAGAAATTGCATCCTGAATTAAATTGTAGAATTTGAGGAAGGACATATCACCAAGGAAATGAGGAAAGTATTGACATGTAGGAACAGTGGCAGGGTTATGTGAAGAAATTATACAAAAAGGAGATAGGGCTAAACTATATAGAATCCAACTAAGAAGACTGAATGGTACTGGCTAGATAAAGAGAAGCTATCAATTATTTCGGAGCAGAGTAGATGACAAAGTCCAGTCTCCTTAATGTGAATCCCAAGGCATCCTGAGGTCTGGTACCAGCCCACTCCTCTGGCCTTCTCTGGCTGTTATTCCCCTCTCCAATTGGGCTGAACTCCCACAATAAGCACAATTTTCTATTATCTCCAAGTGGTATCCACATTAGTCTTTCTGGCAATCTCTCTTCTTTTATCTTCCTTCCTGCTCCTCTGTTAGGCTAATTCTATTCACCTTCAGGTCTCTGTTAATGTCACTTCTTCTAGAAAACCTACCTGGACCTCTGTACTAGGCTATCTCTCCCTTCTATGTTGTCCTATTGATCTTGCTCTTCTCATTACACCACATAATAGGTAATCAACTATCTATTATTAGTCTTCCTTGTTTGTGGTAGATCTCTTGAAGGTAGCTATCTGCAGCTGTATCTCCAGTACCTTACACAATGCCTGTAGTATCCATGGAGGGAATTTGTTTAATTAATAAAAGAGAGTAGATCAGAGATGAGTATTATGAACGTTGATCTGATTAAGGCATTTCACATTCCTCAGTGAGGAAAGCCTTAGATTTAAAAATTAAATTTGGCTGGCACATGGTATATAGTCATTAAGATATTACAAAATTAAACTACATAGTAATGATTATTAACATTTGTTGAGTGCTTATCATGACAAGCACCGTACTAATTACTTCCTAAGCATTATTCATTTAGTACATATAGTGATCTTATTAAGAAAGGTGTTGCCAACAAGTAAAAGAAATCATAAATGCAATTATATGTAAATAAAATCTGAGAATTTTACACAAACATTGTGTATGTGTCATAAGCTTGCAGTTCTGGTTGCCACAGCTCACAAGATATTTATGAAACATCTAAGAAGAATAGAGAAGTAGCTATATAAAGACAGATTGAAAGAAATAAAAAGCACTGTGAGAAAAATGAAGATGTGAAGGCTATAAAGCTTTGAGCAATCTGAAAAAGATGACAGATTTATCCACTGGAAATATTATTGTAGTTTGATGAGGTAAGTTTTAGGTCCATAAAAGGATGTTCTACTAGTATTACTAGATTTAAAATAGAAAATAATTTTTAAACACTGAAATGATTCATGAATCATAGAGCTTTAATAAATTACTAATGTGATTTAGATATTATTTCTTAATCTGACAGAACAACAACTGAATTCTTTGATACTACATCTCCTGGGACCACTGTAATAAAAAATATGATGCTAACAGGACTAAGAATCTGATTCAATCCACTAATTTTATGTCATTGCTGGCATTAGAGCACGTATTTATAAACATCCAACTGTAACAGCATTGCTATTTATGTCTAATAGAGTGTCCATCTGTAAGCTCGCTCAATAAATTCTCACAATACTGGGAGAGTGACTATGGGTACCACAGGCTAAGAACCTGAATTTTCATTCTGTTCTGAGGTAGAGATACTGGCTTCAAGTCCAAATGATGATTAAGAGTCTCTAAAAGAGAAAGGATCTAATTACCATCATTACCATAAAAAGACTATGTCCCCAGGGGGAGAAGTAGGACCACAGCAGGTATGTACAAGCAGAGAAACAACAGCCACACAAATGTGCCCACACACACACACACACACACACACACACACACACTTCCTTTCCAGTGATTCACATAACTGGAACTTCACCATTGAGCAGAAGGTTCACCTGACTCATTGCTTTTCTGCATAGATTTTTATTTGTGTTTTGGCAATAAATCTGCATGATGGAAGGTCAACCTTTTCTCTCTGTACACTTTGCTTTTTCAGGGAGTAAAAATTTTTGTCTTTTATGCCAAGTGCAAGAAGCAATGTGATCAGAGATCTGTGTAAGGAGGAACCTCCGAACAAAGGTAGAGCACCTTCGATCCTCATATTTCCCTGTGTAAGCGACTGTCCAAGACTTAAAGAGTCCTGGGCTCTTTTTTTGGTAGAATAAGAAGTACAAGTTTTGGGACAAGTGAAGTATGTGGATTCCTCCCCAGAATGACAAGTAACACCTTGGCATTTGTAAGCAAACTTATGCTATTTTTTATGATCTTGAACTGCTTTCATACTCAAACTAAAATCAGAACCACAGAGTGAATTTTTAAGGTTCCCACAATTCCCTCTGCTTTGGGCCACATACAGCATAGTATTGAATGGAGGTGGCTATGTGCCAAGAAAGAGCAGGTGGCAAAAGGTAAAAAGAAGGCATTATTGTAAAGATTTAAAAAATACAGTGAAAAGAGAATGTGCATGAAAGTCTGGGGTATATATATCAAGGAGGAAATGAGGGACATCCCAATAGATAGGAAGTGAGAAAAATAAGGTTATAAATATTCATATGTTTGGCAGAAACAACATTTTTTTTTTGGCAAAAATTATGGTTTCCTCAATTTTTTTCTGGAGGATAATAGGTCATCAAAGAATTTCACCTACTTATTTGTAGGGTAAAGTAGTACACATTTTATGAAAACTTTTCAAATAAAATATTTAAAATTTGAACATTTGATACATGTAAACATTATTGCCAGAGAATGCCAGAAATGAGACTCTATCTTTTATTGCCTTAAATTCTTTTATTGGTACATTTTAGGTATACAATACATTTACATTGAGAGAAGCTGAGCCAGTCCCAGCACCTGGAAGGAAGCTCCCTCACCACCATCCCAGGCTCCTAGGACAGAGAAGGTGAGCTGGTCCCAGCACCCAGAGGGAAGCTCCCCCCCCACCATCCCAAGCTCCTAGGACAGAGAAGGTGAGCCGCATGGGCACCAGAAGCGCCCCCCACCGTGGGAATGAGAAGGCATGTAAACAAGCCTCAAAAACAGACTTCTGGATCATCTACAGCAACCCTAAAGGGAAACGAGATGGAACAATCTGATACTCAACTACCTGGACTCTCTGAACTGGCAACAAGAGAGGATCTCGGAAAAATGAAATCAGAAATAATTACTCAGATGACAGCAAAGATTGTGCTCATGGTGCAAGACATGATTCATAAATCTATGGAGGACACAGATAAAAAAATAGAGGAGCTCAGGAACATGATGGAATCCCAACATAGGAAACAAATTGTATCCATAAAACAGATGCAAACAGATTTCCAGGAGATTAAAAACTCCATCGAAAGTCTGAGCAGCAGAATGAACCAATGTGAGGATAGTATTTCAGATATAAAAGAAAACATTGCAATTAGTGACCAGGAAAAGAAAAATTGCTTTAAAGTTGTAAAGGAACATGAGAAATCAATCCAGTAGCTGCTAGGTGATGCAAAGAAGAATAACATAAGACTGATTGGAGTCAATGAAGAAAGAGGAGAGAGTGCAGATGACATAAAAAA
>NW_004624779.1:9014221-9097142 GCF_000247695.1 Heterocephalus glaber | reverse complement strand
AATCATTTTAATCCTTATTTACACTTTCAGTTTCTCACACTAGAGAAACTATTTGGTATTTACACATGTGTGTCCTATTTGTTTCACTTAAGAGTATGGCCTCAATATGCCATAAAGAAAGAGAAACTAGAGACATTTATAGCTAAATGATTGAGACTCTATCTTTAGAATGAGGGAGAGAAGCTGCCAGAGGTATTTCCCTGTTCATGGGTATAACCTTCCCATAGGAAATCTGCCAAGTCTTCATGGCAATTGTACTCTTGGGTAGCAGTCATTTTGCAGATGTATCTGTTCTTAAGCTCTTGATATCCCTTTGCTCAAGACAGCATATCATTTTAAGAGCTGACTGATAAACACTGAAGTAACTCTCAAAATACCTCTGGGAGATCACTATGATGTCCATTTTCTGGATGATAAATACAGACAGAGATAAGTCTGTAAGCCAAGAACAAATGGGAACAGAGAAGAGAGCAAAATGAAATTCAGGAGCATCAAATTTCAAGTTCTCTGTAACAGTGTTCTTATCTCTAAAGAAATTCTAATAAAGACCTGAATCATTAGAATCAAATCTGAAAGAGCCTAACACTGGCTTTAAGGATAATGTTGTTACATTTTTACGTGATATGATTTAAAAAAATACTGTAAATGCTTAGATAAGGATGAAAAAATTTATTACAGTAGAAAGATATGCTGCCATTAATTGTTCTGAAAATACTCCCCCTTGCTTCAAATACACTTATTCCTTCATTCTTCCCACTTTCTGAAACAATTCTGGAAGTCTTCTTTCATTAGTGCCTTTTTGTGGTTGCCTCCATGTCCTGAATTGATTGAAAACATTTAAGAAAATTTCTGTCAAATAAAAACATTATGGTGTATTTTCATCCACCTTGTTCACTGGAGCTGGCATGGTGTGACTTCTGCCTCTTCCTCAAAGTCAAAATGATCATGGTAAACGTTTTGAAAAATTCAGGACTCAAATGCCGCCATGACAGCACAACTAAAGACACTCACAAAAGAGGACATCCATTACCACTTCAGAAAGTGGCAAGAATAATGGGATAAGAGTATTTAATGTGAAGGGAGTATTTCTGAGGCGGATTAATGGTATTGTGTCTTTTATCGTAACACATTTAAAAAAATTAAATATTCATATATTTTTATCGTACCTTGTATATGGGTTACTTGCTAAAATTAAATGGAAAAATTAGAATAGGACCAGAAGTACTATGTTAGCAAATTATGAAATACGGTTCAAAATTTATCTTTTAATAAATATATATTTTAATGACAAAAACATTTGGGGTATTTTTAAAGATACTTGCACACACACAAATCTTCACTGTAATTATGAAATTATCTAATTCATTTCTTAAAGACAAAGTGAAATGGAAGAAAAAATATAAACTGGATCAAGTTTGAAGTGCCTTGAGAATGTAGCCTAAATCGAAATGCCTGCTATTTGACTGATGTGTGAGCAAATCTTGACTTGGGACAAAACTCTAAAAGAATCTGAAGGAAGCAACACTAAACAACTTGAAAGGTCTACTTTATTGGCAGCACAGTCATTGTGATGACACTTTGAAGGGGAATGAAAATGCAGTATGGAGCCAGAGGACTTTATTGCTGCATATGTCCAATTTTTTTTTTTTTTACACAACATATTTCAAACCCATCTGCTCTACTTCCACCTTCTTGTAAACTACTACACTGGTCTAGTCATTTTATTTGGATCATCTGCAATAGTTTCCTTTCTCTCTACTTTTATTCATACTCCACTTCCTCACAGAAGGCTAGTGCAGTGTTTCAAAATGAAGATAGAATTACATCATGTTTTTTTCATTGTATTTTCCACTGGATTCCCACTGTGCATGCAGCAAAGAGCAAAAGGTTGAACATATCATATAAACATTGCCTGGTGCAGTTCTTGCCTATTTTTCTAGCTTCGTATTTACCATAATCACTCAGCCTTCCTGTGTTCCCGCAACTCTGGCCTTCTAGTGCCTTAAATGCATCAATCTCTTCCTCATTCAGATTTTTTGAAAATACTGTTTACTCTGCCTGAAAAATTCTGTCCACTGCGCAACTCTTCTCTTTCCTAACTCTTATCATCCTTCAGGATTCAATGTTAGTGTTAGAAATAATGCTCAGAAAGACTTTCCTTGGTCTCCAAACTAATTTAAATTCCCCTAATACATTCTTTGATGGCACCTTCTTTTCCCCTTCAGGCATTTTCATGCATATAGGCATGCATTCACTCATCCATCATTGCTGAGTGCTTAGTATGCACCAAACACTGTTCTTAGCGCCTAAGAGGCATGCTCTAAGCTCTCTTGGAGCCTACATTAATTACAATTTGCATTGATATATGTTTATTTAACACTTGTCTTTTGGAGTATTATTCAGCAAAAAAAAGAATGACATTTTGTTATTTGCAGAAAAATAGATGGATCTGAAGATCAAGTTCAGTGAGATAAGCCAGACTCAGAAAGACAAATTCTGCATGTTCCCACTTATATGTGAAATCTAAAAAAGATGACAAAAAAGTCGAAGTGAGAGTTACTAGATAGA
Organism: Heterocephalus glaber; assembly: GCF_000247695.1. The sequence continues at coordinate 9,094,574 of NW_004624779.1, read as the reverse complement.
AGGAGGAGGAAGAAGGAGTTCAAGAGTGAATCCTGGGCATGAATGTGATCAAAATACTTTACATAAGTTGAACTCCCCCCAGAACATGTGAAAGAAGTAGGGAGGGCTGGGTGTAGGGTGTGGTGGGGAAGAATGATTAAAGTATGTTATGTGTACGTGTAAGTCTTCCAAAATGAAACCAGTTAATCTGGATAATCAATATGTATTGATACAAAATGCAGGGAAACATCCTGTAAGCTGTGAGATCAAATAGTCCAAAAAGCAAAGCAGTTAGAAGCTGTTAAACTTTTCAAAATACGTTAGCGACAAAGGTAGCTCTAGAAACCAGTCCCAAATAGGTGAATACTCTTCTTCATCTTTAGGAACGTATTTATGTAGCAGGCATGGAGAAGTCCACTAGCTCCTGCCTTCTTCTTGGTGTACAGCTCTACTGCATGGCCCGGATTCCATTGCAGTGAAGTCATGTGATTATGTTACAGGCAATGGTATTTGATAGGATCCACTTCTATGTCTGCCCTAGAAGTTTTCCTGTGTGCTCACTATGCTTTTTACCTCTTTTGCTGGCTAGAAACAGAGGACTTTGTGATTCCAGAGGAATCCTAGGGTGAAAAGGTCCTGGATCTTTGAATCCTCACATGGAGATTTTTACTTGCTTACCAGGACCAAATAGCAAAATACCAAATAACAAAATTCATTATTTTCAATGTCATATTGCTTCTAAAATAAAAGTAATATAAAGCATCCACTTTATTTCAGACATTGGCTTATAGAAGATCAAGTGGTATAACAGTTAAAGCTGATAATTACTGGAGTAAATTCATATCATTTGCCTATTAGTTCCAACAGACTTCCAGATATTACATAGCCAACCCTGGATATAAAACACACTTTCCCTCAATAATGTGTAAAATATGACATAATTTCTTGTAATTATTTATATGAGCTAATTTTAGTTTTAAAATTAAAACTAAAAGGATTAAAATATTTACATCTTAAATTTATCCGTAATTCTAATAAATATTTGAGTTTATTATAGACAAATGTAGATAAGAATTTAGGTAATGTGCCCAGCTTTTCACTGTGATATTTTTCATCATCTAATGAGGAATGTTGTATTGTGATTTGGGTCATTCTGAAATAATTGACACAATGGCCTTTTAAAAAACTGATTTAAGGGAATGAGCTGTTGACAAAATAGAAAGCACAACAGATATGACTTAAAATACTTGACCAAAAAAGAATACAAGCTAAGGACTTACATATCTTATCATATCTTATGCAGATAAAAGCAAAAATAGGAAGACTCTTGGCTGTATGTCAACCTTTCTGTTTCTTGATCTCTATAAAAGATTAATTTTAAAAAAGAAAAAAGAGAATGGTAATGAAAATGTGCCTAGAAAACATATTAACAAATGAAACACAATTTCTCACAAAATGGTTACAAGACTATGAAATGAATTAAAAAGTAGAAAATTATGTAAGCCAAGTTTTAAAGTCAAGTAGCTGAGGAAGCATCTGAATTAATTGTATTTTCACTCTCTGATAGCCTTCTACAAAAGACATTGTGGGAAACTTGCTCTAATATTTATTGAATGCTTAAATGCTTGGTCAAGGAAGCCCTCTCTTTTTTTCTGGTGTTGATGCAACTTTGTCACCTGCCTATGAGTCTAGTATATACAACACTGTCTGTATAATCTGACCCCTTATGGAGATTTATTCTGTACCTTTTATGTATTGAGATACATAATGGAAGATTATTTCATGAATAGGGATATCTAGAATGGAGAAGGGTTGCTGTATTACTATGCTAATATCCATTCACAAAATTGAAATTTTTCTCTTCCCTCAGTCAACAGAAATTATCAATTACTTGCTACATTACAAGGTGGGATTAATAACATTAATAGCACCTTTGCCAGTTTCATGAAAAGGCACAAAAACCTGTATATAAATCTTATTAACAGTAAAGAGTACTACCCAGCATCTATACACAGGGTTCACCATAAATGTCAAATCCTGAGGATAATAAATACATTTAAAATCATAGCATTTATTTAGCTAAGTTCTCCACATAGTATAAAAATCCCCAATGTCTTTCAGAATAAGAATCTATAAGCAAGAGCTCAGCGTTATAAAAATCTCTATTTCTAGGATTTCAACTCCGGCCTTATGTTTAAAGGCTATGAAATAATCTTGAGAAATTTAGGAAAAGTGTGTTGTCTTCTGGTGTGAAAGTGATCATAATTTATGCACCTAGTTCATAACCTCAGAAATGTGCACAAAGAACTTCTAAAGGGCAACAATTCAAAGAACAAATTTGCCATTTAAAAAATAAATTCAAATATTTAGTATACATTAAAATGTTTTAAAGTGTAAGGAACACTAGAAAGAATGTAATGAGCTGCTTAGAATATTATGTCTTTTAATATTTACTGTAATGAAGGATTCATTGTACATGGGTCTAAAAATTCTGGCAAGCTGCAGCAGCAGGAGAAAACACTAATGCCAGAGACATTTTATATCCATATTAGGCTGGAGATAAAAGACTGGTTGAAGTGAACTTAAAATTATGGTTTTCTTTTGCTTGCAATTTTTCTAAAAGGTCACTGATGTTCTTTTCAGATTATAAAATGAGGAGCCAAATTGTGTACTTCTAGAATATTCCTGATTATAAATACACACAACAGTGACTAAACCTATTCTGAGCTCAAAATAAACTAAGAGATGTTCAAATGACTACAAATCTTTGGAAAGCTTTCTAGCTCCCTAGTAGGACTTAGGAGATGTTTCAAGTACGTTAACCCTGCAAGTCTTTTGAAATGATAACTGTGTTTAACTGCACTCTTTTAAAACTTTATTAGCTGCCATGTAATTTTGTCTATGTATCCAAGCTAATAATATAAATATTATAAATAGTCATAAATAACTAACATTCACAAAAATGTCCTCTCAATAACAACAGTCAACATGGGCTGGGGATTTAGCTCAGTGATGCCACACCTGCCTCGCAAGCTCAAGGTCTTGAGTTCTATCTCTGGTATAAAAAAAAGAAAAGAAAAAGAAAAATAATAGTAATGACAATAATAGTCAACTGCTATATGCTCCAGGAATCACTTGCCTCTGTAAGTAAATGGCTCTCTTCTCTACTTCGCTATAGCTTTAATCTTTCTATATGTATTTGTATTTATACCATTCATTAAAAGTCTCATTAGAGGATGAGTAGAACTATGAAAGGATGTAAATGGTCAAGGAAAGGCTAAAATCACCTTCTCAAATGAGATTTAGCTTATTTGTGGATTTAAAATGTTTGTTACTCCTATTTTTCATTATCTCCCATATTTGCACTGGCCATTATAAGAGTGAGAGATAATTTAGAGAAAACATTCAAATATACAATTGATGAAATATGTAGTGTTTGGTTTGTTGTAGAGTTATGTTCTGGAAGTTTAGCTCTAGGTTTTAGAAGTTTATATATTTTTAGAGGTATATAAAGAGGATGTTTAATGACTTATGGGAATTTAACAAGTCATGTACTTAGAGAATATAGAATCTCATTGCTGTGATTTATGTAATAATACTTTTATTAAAATCTCATGTTGAGGGGCCGGGGATTTAGCTCAGTGGTTCCGCCGCCTGTCTTGCAGGCGCAAGGACCCAAGTTCAATCCCCGGTAACAACAACAACAACAAAAATACTGAAAAGATTTAAACATTTGGGCTGGGGATTTAGCTCAGTGGTTCTGCCACCTGCCTTACAAGTGCAAGGACCTGAGTTCAATCCCCAGTACCAAAAAAAGAAAATAAATATTTATTAAGATATGATTATATATCAGATAAATTAGTCAAACTATTCTGAGTAGGGGAATAGACCTTTGGTTTCATTGTGGCCATGAGCACCGTATTTTTCTATCATTAGGCAAATAGAAATGCTTATGAATTAAGGTGATGGCAATATGTTTCCATCTAAAACTTTAAAATGTGGGAATTAAGATGTCTTCTAAGAATTAAAATATAAATCTACACATAATGAGTGGAGCCAGGTATACAAAGTCGCTCTGATGATAAAGAAAGATTTTATATGCAGGTCACACTTGAGTGACAGTGTGGGCCCTAAGGTATCAGCCATAAACATAGTTTTGGAGCCAGACTGCCTAGATTCCAATCACAACTACATCATTTTCCAGACAGGTAAATTAGCTAAATATTGTGTCTCTGTTTTCTCAACTCCAATATAAGAATAGGTATAGCACTTATCACAGAGTTGTTATTAAATAAATTTAGCAAGTATACTGCCTAGCGCAGCAAGTACTCTAAAAAATAGCCATTCAGTTACAAGACTGAATTATGTAACTTCACCCCCCCACCCTCCTTCAACTGCAGGGGAGTCAGCAACAGAAGCATAGCGAAGATAGAGTCAGGGAGGGAATTAATACTCATTGCTCTCCTATGATATGCTAGGCATTTTATTAAATGTTCCATACCCATTAGCTCATTTAACTCCCAGAGATACTCTTTAGCTAAAGCAGGCTAAGCGACTAATTAAAGGACAGATGACAGTTAAGAAGTGGAGCTGAGATGCCTGGAATCTGTCAAACAATGGTCACTCATTACTCTTTCCAGTACATCTAAAGGAGATATTCAGGCAAAAAAAATGACAAAGGCCTGTTTACATGGTGATTCTGACAGCAAAATTACCTTTTCTATTGAGATACATGCTTAGCTCTAAGTTCTTAAATATTTGGGTGACCCAACAAACTGGCCTTACCCTGATTTAATTTTACTAAGCAACTCTTGCATTCTATCTGGCTTCCTCCATCTGCCTACAGGTAATGGCTGGGGAGTTAGCTCATGGGAGTATCCTTGTAAACTACTTTTGGTTTTATAAGTTTGTTTCCTTGAGCTTGGACAATACAAATTCAACTCTGAGAAAGAACTGTCTGTACCATATACAACAGAGAGGTCCAGCCCTTGCACCATGATATTCAGAGTAAAACTAGGAGTTAACAGATCGTGGCTCGACGGGCTCCTATGTGGAATGAGGACCCATGTTTACACAAATGATTGGCTTAACAGTACCTGAGAGCCAAATGGAAAGGCATCTCAGTGAACTATTCTGCCATATTGATACATCGCTGAGGTTTATCTCCCTTGAAACTTAGGGTGTAATTTGTTGTCACTGTGGTGGTTGGGGATGTGATACTATAGGAGGTAACCAGATTGCTAAGAGGGATTAATGTTTTCTTGTAGTAAGTTAATTTTCATGGGATTGGGTTAGTTAAAGAGAATGGGTTGTGATACAGTGAGGCTGCTCTTTTGTTTTGTTTCTTCCACACTTGCCCACTTGGCCTTCTGCTTTTCTGCCATGTTATGATACAGCACCAGACCATCACCAGAAGCTAAACTGACTCCATTCCATGCTCTTGGTTTTCCTAGCTTTTTGCATCATGAGCCAAAATAAACTTGTATTTATTATTAAATCACCTAGTCTCAGGTATTTTGTTATAGTGACAAAAATATGGATCATCACACACATGCAAGAAATTTAATTCTATATAATTTTGATGGAGTATTTTCTTTTTCTTCCAGTCATGGTGTGGAAATATATTCTTTTTTCCTCTGAAATTTTCCCCTGCATGGGCAATAATTTTTAGACAACAGTGGCTTTACAGTTATGAAGGCTCTGATAAGAGGTGTTGGAGGGGGGCAATGAACTGTGCTTAATTAAATCCTGTTTGCTGAAAGTAAATAGCAGAGTGCTCCACTGACAGCAACAATAACTGTCTGTGAGATGAATTATGCTTAGGGTTGAAGATATACCTCATTTCTTTGATTGTGGCACAATATTAGGGCATAACTCCATCTACTTCCTTTCTCCTGGAATAATACAGAGACAAAATACCAGCAATTAATCAAGGTCTTATGTAAGTAAATGTGGCATTTATTCATTTAGAAGGTTGGCCTGGTTGGAGCCTACTAAACAGCAGGTAGGTGCTACCCATTTTCATCCTTCTCCCCATAGCCTCTTTCTAGGAGTTGGAGTTGATGACATTTCATGTTAAATACACATTACTCATCAATTTCTCTTATGCTATTTCAAAGTAATTAGCAAACGAATTACTAAATTAATTTTAATCAACACTAGTGATCTGTATTTTAGTTGACAGCTGAATATTCTTATGGCACAGTCACGACTTTGGATTCTGTTAACTCCGTGACTTAAGAGCTGTGGGTGAGGAGGGAGATATTTTAAAATATGACAAAACAAAATAAATTTAGAAAGAAACATTCTGTGCAGTAGTGTTTCTCAAATTGTGATCTATGGGCCCTTGAGGGTCCTTGAGACTGTTTCAGTTTATCCACAAGTTCAGTATCATTTCCATAATAATACTAACATACAGCCAGCTTTATTCAACATATTTGGAAGCGAACTGACTGTTTAAGAGCAATAGTGAGTAAAATTTTCAGCGTCTCTGCAAGAATCAAGGGAATTATATCAGATTGTGCTAGTGATTTTTAACTGCAGTTAAAAAATGAGTATATTATTTCTGTTTCCTTGATGGAATGGTACAAATTATTAATTTTTCTAAAACTCAACCGCAAATTTATATTTTAATATTTTGTGGGATGAAATGGAAAGTATACATAAGGCTGTTTTGTTGCACACCAATAACTATGTGTATGTGTATGCATACAAAGGGTTTGCATGATTATAAACTGAGCTAGTTGCTTTTTTAAGGAATATCATTTTAAGTCAAAGAAGACTGACAGACAAACTATGGTTATTCAAATTTGGATGTTTCACAAGTGTTTTCTGAAAATGAATGAAGTGAGCTGTCACTTCAAGTAAAACAAATGACAGTTGTGTTGTTCATGATCAAAATGGAGATTTTAAGCAAAAATTAGAATTCTGGAAAGCTTGCATCTGCCACCATAAACATGACAGCATCCCAAACCTAAAAGACTTTTCTGATGAGATTGACAGTGATTTTAACAAAAGTTTTCTTTTGTTGTTGTTATTCTAAGTAAAATTTGTCAATATTTGGAATACCTGTTTAACTCACTAAGCCTATATTTTTCAAGCAATCAATGCATGATCCTATACAATCATACATAGGTAAAAAATACATACAAAATGAGACATATAATGAATGACAAAGTAATGAAGGATAAAATGTTCTTTGAAATGATTTAAGATTTTACATTGCAATTCACTTTTAAGAAACAATCACTTGTTGAATGTAAATAAGTATAGCCATTTTAGAAAACAGTATAGAAATTCTTTAAAAAATAAAAAATGGAATAACTGTATGATCTAGCAATTCCACTCTGGGGTATATATTCAAACGAAATTAAATCAGTATGTCATAGATATCTGTACTGAAATATTTAATGAACATCATTCACCATAACCAAGATATAGAATCAACCTAAATGTTCAACAAACATGAATGGATAAAGAAAAGTTGGTATATATTATATACAATGGAATATTATTCCATCTTAATAAAGGGAATCCTGTCATTTGTAGCAGCATGGGTGAACCTGGAAGACATTATGTTAAGTGAAACAAGCCAGGCATAGAAAGACAAGTAATTCTTGATCTTTCTCAAATGTGGAATCTAAAAAAGTTGAACTCATACATGTAAGAGAGTAATATGGTGATTAGTAGGGAGTGCGGGAGTGAGGAGATGTTAGTCAAAGCACAGCAAAATTTTAGATAGGAGGAATAAGTTCAAGAGATTTAATGTAGATGGCCAATATAGTTAATAGTAATGTATTATATTCTTGAAAATTGCTGAGAATAGATTTTAAATATTCTTACTACAAAAATATAAGTACTTGAAATAATACATATGTTAATTAGTTCAATTTAGCAATTCCACAATGTATACTTACTTTCAAATGTGCTGTACACCATGTAAATTTATAGTTATCAAAACAAAGGAAATACTCTTGCTGAGTTTAGGAATAATACAAAAGAATATTTACAATGATCTAAAAAAGGTATTAAAATAGTCTTAACTTTCCTCACTTTATATCTGAGGCTGAAAATTTAAAATATACCTTAACCAAAACAATATATTGTAATAGAGTAAGTTCAGAGGTAGATATGAAAATTCAACTGCTCTTTATTAAAAGCGACATTGATGCAATTTGTGAAAATGTAAAACTACTTTTTTTCTTACTAAATGCTTATAAATTAGAGTTTATTTTTTAAAAATGTGTCATTTATGTTAATAAATAAATGAATTCTTATTTTTGCTAGAATTCATAAGTAAAAAATTTAAAAATTCTTAATTTTAATTTCTAATTTGGATAATACCAGCCCCCACAAACATAAAACTCTTTGGGGTTCTCAATATTTTTAAGAGTATGAAGGGACCCTAAAACTATAAAGTTCTAGAATAAATAATGTACAGAAATACTTTTTGAGCAGAGGAAATAAATTGTTGAGAGAAAAGTGAAGAAAAATGTGACCATGAAGAATGAAAAACAAAATCTATGGAGGTTATGTTATCCATATAGCAAACTCTAGTTTAAAAAATGTTTTGAAAGGCCCTGAATAGATAAGCACTGTCTTTTCTTTTCTGTTGGGAGTTAGAGAAAAACCTCAGTTTTGCCAAGTAATACTATAAAGGCCATTTATTGAATATCTATTATGTGTTTCACAATGTACTGTAGATTTTGTGTAAATTATCTCATTAATCAATTGAACTGTATTACTCCTCTGTAGCCTACAGAATCCAATTTTGATGATGTCTGAACATTTGGTTGGAGCTTTCAGAAAGACAGGCCTTGTTTTTCCCATTTATTCTTTTTTTTCCTAAGCTAGAAATTCAAGGCACTGTGCACTGCTCTCCCAGCCTGGACTTGGGTATCTTTGGGTTGTTACAACTCTTTCATCAATATAATGGTCAATAGTTCTGCAAGGAAATAAAAATGTGGTGCATGTATGTGTGTGTGTAAAGATATTATATTTTACAATTATAGGAGCCCTTGGAGTTTATTGTTTGAGAATTCTGTGTTTATTGAAAAAGTTTTCTGCATACGACCTCTTTCTCTCCCATTCCTACGTGCCTGCTTTTCTCTTTCAGTTTGAAACTTGCTAACTTCATCAAAAATTACCATGTTTTGTAATGTACTTGATTCTATTCCTTCCTTGTGCCTTTCTTACTATCAAATATCTTTGTGTTTCCCTTTATTTCATAATTAAATTTAACATTAACTCCCAAACTATAAAACTTGTTTTTAATACAATTCTTACTCTTTTATGCTTTCCTTGATTTCTGGCATTGAAACATCATAACTTCTATATTGGTCATTATAAATCTGCTGTATTTCAACTAACTTCAAGTTTAAACAGAATTGTGTGGGTTGCAGAGAGTATCACTTCTCTTTAGCACTGTATTCTGAATTTCAAATGACTGACTTGCTGTGGACATTTGGAACTCAACATGGTCGTAAGAATTGTCTTAATCTAGATATTAGAAGAGTTACCATGCAGCATCCAAGGACTGACTTAAAACACCAGAAGGATGGTCCTCATTTTTAAACATGCTACAATGCTTCCATGGTCAGACTCCTGAGTAAGACTACTTGGATTCAAATACTGGCTCATCATTTACTAACTTAAAGAAATGTCCTATCTTCTCTATGGAAACACTAATTAATAGCAAATTATTCTTTTAAAAGTTAATTTTTAAAAATGGACAGTCTTTACTGAATTTAAATTATAATTTTTCACATAAAAATTTTTATAGCATAGGCTTTAATTCCATGCTGAAATTCTTTGCTTCTAAAGATTTTAGTATGAACAATTTGCATAAGCTACAGTTGGCATATTACACAGGAACAAAATTTACCAGTAAAGCACTGAATGATTTTTGAAAGAGCTGAGAAATCCCGCTGATAGAAAGATTCTCCCTGACAGGGGACAAGAGTTCAAGCTGAGTTCTGGCATTTTCTGCAAAGGACTTTTCCAAAACAACACTAGGGAACCGTTAAATAAGGCACTATGCCCAGAGTTATGTAGAAATCTACAACAAAGGAGATCAGCATAGTTTGTAGCTTTTATGTTAGAGCTGAAATGCAACAGGAACCACTTGGCTTGCTTTCTAGATGATCCTCCCCTTAAATCACTATTAAATGGGGTATGCAAGCTTCATAGACTGATAAAACAAAGTTGATAAAAATTTCCCAAATGTAACTATTTATGCCGTGCCACCATACAAGGAGAGGAAATAGCATAATCCTATGTAATCTGCTCCTGATACTAAGGGATTTATAATTCCTTACTGAGAGTTTTACATAAATTTTATTTTCTTTTACTAAAAGAATATTAGATTGAAAATGTCATGATACATAGAAGACAATGTTTACTAAATAAAGTTTGTCAGAGTAATGAAAAGTAGTCAGCAAAAAAAGAACAACAACAAAAACCAAGCAATGAGAACAACAGACTTACAATTCTGCCAATTGGAGGAAGAGTTGTTTCCTGTGAATAGTACCAAAAGCAAGATAGTGCAGTGTTCATAGAGGATAAATTTCCAACTAAAATGAATCAAATGTTAAAACAAGTATAATGTGAACAACTGTGAAATTTCTAGTAGGAGTAGAGCTGAATAAATTCTAAAACATCCAATTATTCCCTAGTGGGGATGAAAAATGAAATCATACTTGTGAGCTCTTTTAGGTATAGCAACTCTTGGATGAAGAATTAGTTTGCACATGGGAGTCCTTGGTCCATATCTTAGATAAAAGAATGTTACCTAGACTTCATACTAGCCCTAGAAATTAGGTATAATTTTTATCCTTAGCACAGAGAGCTTAAGTAAGCCATCAATGACCACAGATAGTAAATGGTAGTGTTATTATTTCAGAAATTCAGAAGAATTAGGCTATACAGTGTCTCAGAATATGGCTAGATGTTGAAAATGTAATGAAAAAGATGGGTGGAGAGGCCATCATTTTCACGGATTACCACTCAGATTTGAGAGGTAAAGTGGATGGCTAAGCTTCAAGAAAAGGTCTAATAAGCCAAGGGCATTAGAGAAAGGTCTGGAAATCACCCTTCCAAAGTGAGAGAGGAAATGCCAACCACACACCCAGCCCTGTGACACAGGATTGGGTAGAGGGTGAGGTAAAATAACAACTTTTCTGGAGTGGAATGCTAGTGAGGCCATGAAATCAGTGGCCCAGTGGGCTTCAATCAAAGCCATGGGATGGAGAGTGCTTAATGAAGAGAGCGAGAGTGTGGAGGGCTGGTGGGAACAGTAGTTAGTCCAAAAATGAAAAGATTTAGGAGGAAGTTAGCTGAAGATGCTGTCTGGTGACAGATGCTAGGCAGAGGATGAAGGACTGGGAAGCTTTATATGTTTGGCTGTAGTTGACCAAAGGTCATAATCATAGGTGGTATGGAAGTCCTGAAGAATGAGGCATGTTAGGGTCACCTAGAAAGATTTCATTTAGACCTGGATTTACTTTCTGAAGGGCAGGTTGTAGGTTGAGTGAATTCTTGAGACCAACACTAGAGACTCTGAGTTAGGGTGGAAGGTACCCCACTAGCCAGGAATCTGAACAGCAATGATGATATGGTGAAAGAAAGGTAAGGCAAAGGCCTAAAAATGAAGCCAATTCTGAACTCTGGATCCCCAGACCTATTCACTGGCTCTTATTTTGGTTACTTATGAAAACTCCAGCAAGTCAGAGTAAGGGATTACCTGTTGGTCAGTACTGCTTGAACCAGAAGACCTTCTGAGGTAGTTTATGATGGCAAAAATAAGAGAGCACTAGGGAAAATCCGGATTATTTCTTAACATAAATAATGTGATAATCTTTTTGTGTTTTAGTTGAAACTGAAATTGAGCTGTAATGAGGAATGAATTGTCCTTTATTAATTAAGAAAACAAAAGAGTTTGTGTAAGCATATTGGAGAATTGCTTCGTTCTTAAAGTATTTTATAATATGCTATTTTGTAATATAATAAAACATTTGATGTAATAAAACATGAAAATTTGAAACTAGGAAAATAGATGATAAAGTTGTTAGCATTATTTCATTGAAAAAACACTGTGTTTGAATATTATACATTTTAAATAATCAGTAGACTATGAATGCATAGGTATAATGTGTCTCAACCAGTTTGAAAATATAAATTTACTGAGTGTGACAAACAAGTTGAAGTATGAAAAAAGGGAATGCATAGTGCTTGAAAGAAATCAAGCATAACTGTTGTTCTGCATTAGATATATTTTTAAGAACTTGGAAGTTTTATATTTACAACAAAGAAAATTGTTATGCAGGAGATATGTAATTTTGAAATGCCAGGAGGTTACTGGAAATTCTCTGATAAGCAGTTCTTTTAAAAACCATGAAACAAGATTTATCTGGATCAATGAGAAAAGAAATCTCAAAGAACATAATGCAATCTGAACATTGTGTAAGTAGAGGACAAGGGAAATGAGTCTTTCTCCATAATTGAATCACCAACCTGACAGCCAGCTTGATTTATAAAATTTTGTGTCATGTCTAAAGATCCTTGTGACAAAAAAGGATCAAAAGAAATCACTGTGTCATATGAATATGTGCATCCACCAAATCACTTGGAAATACTTCAGTAGAATTTATTTGGTGCCTCTCTGCTTTATACCTTTTAACTTCTCATTTTGTTAAAAACAATATGACTTACAGATGTTGGTTAACAAATGAAGAATACATAAGAGAATTTTATTATTTTATTCTATGTTTTTGCAGTGCTGGAGATCAAGCCCAGGGCCTCACACATGCTAGGCACCTGCTCTACCACTGATCCACATCTCTACTCCTCAGAAGAATACCTTTCATGTCTTTCAAATATCTGGAGAAATGACTTAAACACATTAGTGTTTAGTAGTTATTGCAGGACTTGAATTTATACTTTAAAATTTAGCTTATGGTCAGAGGATGTACCAGGAAATTTCTACAAGTAGCTAAAGTCTGAAGAAATAGACACAACATTGGAAAGTCATTAAAATAAATAAATAGAAAATTTAAAGGAAAATATTTCATAGTTTTCCCAGATGGAGCATACATCCAAAAGAGAGGTGGGTTGTTGGTGGCTTCTCCACAAGCCCAGTTGCACGGGCACAGATTAAGCACATCATCCTGCCCAGGTCTGGGCAGACCACCTGGAGCATTATGCAAAGGACAGTGGACTAGGCCTTATAAAGATGATGGTGTCAGAGACCTGAGAGGATTTTCACATAGCCTGTCTTCTATCATTTCTCAGGCATATTGATTCTGTGGACCTAAACCTGATGTCTTGGATGGATATGTGGACAGTAGTTGGGAAGAGTCAATAGAACATAAAGATGTCATAGGAACTCAGAAGTCCCTGAAGGGAGTGGTTTGGGAAGAGGACCCAGGGAGGCTGCACCTAAGCCGAAGGGCACAGTAGAGATTTCAGTGGGACAAAGGAATGTAAACACACCTTACACAGGTATACTCAGAACACCTGTTGGTTTTCCCAAGTATCACAAGTTCTCAAGGTGAATTTGTTTTTGTTTGTTTAGACTAATCAAGTGAAAAAAAAGTTCAAGCCAGTTAAATCATCAGCTTTCTTGATTTTGAATGAACTGATAGGTTTATTTGACTGTATATGGTTTGCCTAAGGAAGATTCATGGGGACTTTTCTTCTAGTCATGAGGATTTAGTTTGCATTTTTGGTGTTTTCTGGTTACTCCAGTGAAAACAACATGCATTTTGAGTCAGTGGGAAGGAGTAAGCCCAGATGGAAAGATGATTCCTGGAAAGTGAGTCCATCCATAGAGCAATTTCATTACTTTGACATTATTAGCACACCTCTGACCCTTGAGCTGATTAGCTACAAATATTTTCATATTAATAGTGAGACATTCTTAATCAATAAGTAATATCTAGATATAAGTTATCATCTATCTCCATGTGAAACATGCACAGATTTTATCTGGGTAACTTATTAAAAAGGATGTCAAGTACAGCAGACCTCAAAGTCTTACAAAAATTCACCCACGTTATAACCTCCTTATCAGGAAGATCTATTACTCTATCCTGGGTGGAAATTCAACTGATTTATCATTCCCTTTATAAAGTCTTGTTGATTACAACCTACATTCACTGTGCTGATGATAGCTGGCAACCTCTTGGATTTATTTCTTCTCAGGTATTGAAATTGAACCAGTTTGTAATTCCAAATGTATTTCTCTTTTTAAAAAAACATCTTACAAAAGGAAGTTTCATTTTTACAAAGCCAGGATACCTTCTAAAGGTTCTTAACATATGTGAAATAGGAATTCTTTTTGGACATAACTCTTTGTTTTCATAGGACATTTCCACTTCAGGGTTTCACATAATGTTTTAACAAGTGTTAATCTATTATGTCTGTTTTTCGTCTACTCCTTTACAATAGAGCAGGTCAACTAAATTCTATAGAGCCATTTCCGTATCTGTAGGCTTGTATATAAACTCATTAGGTAGGCACATATGGAGAACTATATGCAGTAATGACATTCTGTGTGTCTAATCCTTTATAGATTTTAAACTGTTTAGAGGAACTCTACATAAAACAATCTTCAGAAAAGCAATAACTGGTAGTCTAATCCTTCTACTTGTTTTCACATATCAGTAAACTAGCTGACAAACTACAAATATTTCCTCCTCTTACTGGATCAAGTCCAGATTCCCCCCTTGGCATTCCAGGGAGGCTTCCCTATCCTACTCTTCCTTAATGCCACCAATTTGCTCTTCCAGTGTTCTCTAGAAAAGATCTGGTGCTTTGGCCAGGTTGGTCTCTGAAGTTCACAGAACAATATGAAGTCTCTTCTGCCTTCCTTCATCATTTCAATCATTTCGCATTTCTCCTTCTGCTTCTTAGGCACATAGTTCCAGCACTTCTCAGCCCATCTCATGGTCCTCCTTCTTCAAGATGTCACTGACCTCTCCACTCAATACCAATGTGTCCTTTCAGAGAACTCTCTTAGCACTTACTTCTTAACTAAACATTTTTGTTCTTTTGTATGTAATTGCACATTCACAATATTTTGCCAGTTTATCTATCTTATGCATAAGTTTCATCTTCACAAGAAGATAAATTCCTTACGTAAAAGGGCTATGTCATATGTTTGCCTTCGACTTCTGTTACCTAATGATTCATGTGTGTCCGTAGTTTAAAAAGGCATCCTCAGCTGGAATGAATTCCCCTTCTCCCTGCAGTACTTTCAGCCTGGGTGTTGTTTATTCAGCTATTAAAGCACTTGTCACAGCTGTTTCCCACCCTATAACTTGAGCTCTGGGTGACTCACGGTCCTGTCTACTTCATCTTTTAATCTGTCAAAGTACCTAAGATAGCACTGTTTATAATAAGAATTTAACAATACTTGTTAATTAAGTTTCTATTAAACTTCAACTCTGCCTAACGTGCCCACATTCTCTATACCACTATTCTTAAGAAACAAACATTTTCACAGTTCAAATAATCATACTTGAATAAATTACATTTACATTTGGCATGTGAGAAGAAAACAATTTAATGCTTTCCTAATTCATTTATTCAAAAATGATGTTGTGATTTCAATTTATGTAGAATCCGTTGTGTTGTCAAGTCATCATTATAGAAGGTGTGATAAAAAATACAGTGTGTGTTTGAGTAAAAAAAAGTGTGCTACAGTAAAAGACACAAAACTTTCAAATACCTTTCAAAATACTTCCCCTGGCTTTGAACACATTTATTCCATTGATCTTGTCAGTTTCTGAAGAAGTTCTGGAAGAGCCCTTTACTGAGTGTCTTTAGTTGTGTTGCTGTGGTTGCTGACTTAATGTCCTGAGTCAACTCAAAACATTTACCTGTCATCGTCATTTTGACTTTGGGAAAGAGCCAGAAGTCACACAGCACCCGATCTGGTGAATAAGGTGGATGAAAATGCACTATAATTTTTTTGTGTACCTGCCTTTCTATTGGATGGCACTTGGCAGCAGCATTCATGATAGTTTTGATCATACCTCATAAAGACATTAACAAATGAGACTTCTAGAACTGCTTCAGAAAGTTGCAACAATGATGGAATAATTGTATTTGAAGCCAGGGGGAGTATTTTGAGGGGAACTCAAATAATAGCAATTTGTTTTTAACTAAAATAGTTTAAAAAATATAAACAAACACCATATATATCTGTTTATCACAATTTATGTAAGAGGCAGTACTGTATCAAAAATGCAAAATACTAAACATAGTAGGTGCTTTTTAAAGTGTCAACGTATTATACTGTTCTCAGCATAAGATTTTGTACATTATTCATTTCTTGATTTCAATATCTTATAAATTAATATAGCTGGATCTGGCAAAGTAAAATGAAAACCATCTCTCCAGAGCAATAGTCAACAAAACCTTGTGTCCTCAGTAATCATTAACTGGTCACCTTCTGTTTTTCTTCTTTTAATTTAAGTTTGCCACTCTTTCTTTAAAGGGGACAGAACTTTTTATGGATTCAGTTATGGAAAATCTATTCACTAGGCCTTTCAGTAATTTTAATTAAAATTCAGTTCAAATCAATCTCCTATGCTTAGCAAAAGCATCTGCCATGTTTCCCCCACTTAAGATCTTGAGCTGAAAATAAGAGCATTTTCCCGTTATAAAAGCGCTGTGTCTGTGTAAATTGAAAATAGCTTCTGAGGACAATTTTCACCACATTTGGAAGAATCATGGTTTTAAAAATGCAACTTTCAGAAAACAACACTGATGCCTCATTCAGTGACATGACTGCACTTCTTGATACACATAATGCCTTCTCTGTCAGCATGGGTTTGACCCCTTGGACCATTAGCCTATGCTTGATGCTTTGATCTGGCCAGCGCAGCACAATGCCTGTCATGTAACAGGTGATCAAAAGTATTTGTTAAATAAATAGATGAATAAATAAATTTTACAATAGAAAAGTTTTGCCTTAGTCCTTTTATTTTCTTCTACTGCTACTAAATTTAGCTACCAGTTCTAGCTTAGGATGTTCTCGCAATATTGTAATGCTTTTGAGTTTCTGAGAATAATTGAGATGAAAACTAAATAGAGATGCAAAAAAATCCAGAAAGATAAAAAGTGTTTTTGTCTAAACAAGAAAAGAAAAATTATACATACATTTTTTTGGGGGGGGAGGGGAAGTCATTTCCATCTGCCAGGAAATTGTTTAAAATTTAACTCTACATTGTGAATACAGCTCTTTGATTTGGTTCTGATGCTTTATTGCAGCCCCTAAGTAACTAAAATGAAACTCCTATAAAGTCTGTCTGTCTGGTCTTATCTGAGACTCAGATCCTGGTTCCTGCATCAGATTTTTGTTCCCTGTTTTGCTGAAGTCTGTATATTTTAGCCCTCAACCCTACACTGATTGGGTTGTCATGTTATACAGCTGTGATGCATTCAATGCCACTTCTGCCCCAGGAGTTCTTTTGCCCTAGGCTGTTCTTGTCACAGGCCTGAATACACAGTTATGCTTGCTACCTGTGGCACTTTGCAGAAGAGATGCTTTCATATGTTCAGGAGAGTCTGATATTACCCATCATATACATCAATCTATATTATTTTTGATCAAATATGGTATATGAATAACAATTCAAGTCATTCTTTTGAAAGTAAAACGCACTAATTGAAAACATGAGTTAGATATTAGGCCAGTTTTGATTTCTTCCTCCCACCCGCAGTATTATTAAGGAATAATTAACCAATAAAAATTACATATATTTACAATCTACAATTTTGATATTTTTATGCATTGTGATACAAATAAATCAATCTAATTAACATGGATCCCATCATATACTTATTGTGTGGTAAGAACATTTAAAATCTGCTTTCTCAGCAATTTTCAAGTATATATTATTGACTATAATCACCATGGTACACAATAGATCATCAGAACTGATTTATCCTGTGTAACTGAAATTTTGTATCATTTAACAAATATCTCCCTATTCTTCCTCATTCTGGCCTCGAACTCCAAAAATGACCTTTCTTTTCTTTGCTTCTATGAATTCAAAATTTTTTGATTCTACATATAAGTAAGTAAGATCATGTAGTTTTTGTTTCATTGTGTCTGGCTTATTTCACTTAGCATAATGTCCTCTCAGTTCATCCATATTGTTGCTGCATAGTATATCTAAACATTCATATTTACCTCCACGTCCACACATGTGTGTGCACACACACACACACACACACAGTGATGTAATGATGGACACTTTGATTGACTACTCGTTTTACCTCTTATGAATAATACTATAATTAACATGAGAGTAGGCTAATTCTCATTGCTTTATTAAGAATGCAGTACCAGTTTCTACATCATTTAGTTCTTTCCAAAAATGTTTCTGCTGAATATATATTGTAATGTATATCTTGAAGAACTCGTTTCAAATACTGTGTGATCATCTGTACAGGTAAAAACATGAGATTTTCCAAGTCTAACATACCCTACTAATATAGAAATGATAGTATCTGAAATTTTGATTAATACTTAAAGTTTTAAAAAGGATATCTTCATGAAATGACCCCAAAGCAAGTCACCACCAGCAGATATTTCAAGTAAAAAGAATTCAAGTTATAAGGCAAACACAATAGTAATGTGCATCTTGGTGTGTAATAAATAAGCAGTATTGTATACAAAGAACTGTTTTGTGGAGTCCCCTCATCAGTCTATCTGGAACATTATCATTCCTTATTTTTTGGGTCAACCAAGTACTAATTTTCAGGAATTTTTAAAATAAGCATTCAAATATTTTCAAATGTGTCTTATTTAAAAGTAATTAAAAATAACTTTCAATGTGGGTCCTCTTTTGGGTCTATTTCCTCCTTGCACTATCAAGCTTCAGAAAGAGTGGCTTCGTGTTGACTGCATTTCTCTCTCTTCCTTCCACTCTTCACCCAATGCAGTTCTGCTCCTTTCCCCACCCATCTCTACCTTGAATTGACTGCCAATGAGGCTGCCATGGAACTCAGAATTGCAGAATCAAATAGACAGAATCTTTCCATTTGGCTTGTTTCATGCAATACTATTTATCAGTATTATCCACCCCATGCCCCATATCTTCCTCTGGTTTCTTTAAAATAATTTCTTCTGATTTTTTTTCTTACTCCAGCTAATTCTTCCCAATGTCACTTGATGATGTAATTCTGTTTCCCCCACCCAAATCACTAGGGTTCATTAGGATTCTTCCTCAGTCTTCTTTTCCTTGTCATTTGCATGTGTCTTGGAATAACACACTTTTCATGATGTTAACTATTTATACATTAATGACTTTTAAATCCATGTCTTTACACCAGTTATTTCACCCACATATATTCAATTACCTACTGGACACTTTTACACAGACATTCCACCAAAGCTTCCAACTCAAAATAGCCACAGTCACTGTGCTCATTCTTATCATATCTGAACCCTTTCCCACTTTCCTACCACTGTGAAAGACATGACCATCCATTCTGTTGCTAGAGCAAGAATCTGGAAGCCAATTTTGATACTGGTCTTTCCCTCTGACCTCTCTCAAAAGCTCTGTCACATCGACTCTACATATGAAATATCTCTTAGATTTATCCTCTCTAATTTCACTGTCGTTATCATTGTGATTCTCTTAGAACACCATACTCTAATAGTTTCTTGCTGGAATTTCTGGTATATAGACTTGTTGTTTTTCTTGGTTTGGGGTTCTCTGCCCTGCAGTGCTTCTTACAGACTGGCAATGGTATTTTTTCTAGAATTCAGGTTGATTATGCTACTGTCTGTTCATAGTTCTTAAATGTTTTTTTCTCCTTGCAGTGTAAATTTTAACCTCCTTAGCATAGTTTTAAAGTCCTTTTATGATACTTCTTCTTGCCTGTCCAGTATTATTTTTGTGTAACTCATCACACACATTTTATGTTTCAGCAACACAACTTGCTACTCTGATGTTTCTTAAATTATGTATATTTACTTCTTCCAGAATTGCATATTTATATTGTGCATGCCTGTATATAATATGCTTTTCAAATTATGGTCACTTTTAGGGATTCTATTCATTTAACTTTTCCTCTATTTATCCTTTGCTTCCTCTCCTTGTAGGGCTTCAGTTGTATCTGTCACTGAAATCACAATGATCTGCTTATGCATGTATCTTTTTCCTGTGCTCAGTGAGCTCCCTGAAAGAAAGAAATTTCATCCAGAGACCTCACACAGAAATTGGTCTATGGATGGTGATCAAGGAAGATGATGAATGAATGGATGTGAGGGTGATCTGGCTGTGACATCCATTGATGTCACCCCATTGATCGCTAGGGTTGATTTGACTGATCTGGCTGGCTAGGCGGGTGTCCCCTTCTACCCTCATCGCTCCATGTGTGTCCCTCCTGAAGCTGTATGCACCATCAAAGAGGATGACAACTCCAAAAAGAGAAGAACCATTTCCTCGTTCAAGGTCAAGGGTATAGGAGTAGCTGTGCTCCCGTGCTGGGACCCCAAACAATTTCCCAAGAAAGATGATGAATGCATAAAGATAGGAATTAAAAAATATAGATTCTCCTCATTGTTAAGGGTCATGCATTTGACCAATTACTTTCATGAAAAATAATTTTCAGGAAAATTAAAAAATGCTAAGACTGCAAGTAAATATTCTCTTACTTTTCAACACAAGACTTTTATTAGTCACTTTTCTGTTGCTGGGACAAAATACCTGACACTTGCAAGTTAAAGGAGGAGAGATTTATTTTGGCTCACAGTGATTTTCTGAACATGGTTACCAGCTCCAATGAAGAAATGGCACAATGGAGGCGCCTAGTGGAGGAAGCTGGTTTTGTCAAGGTGGCCAGGAAGCAGAGATAGAGAAAGGAGGAGCCAGGAAAGGAGATATGGCCTCCTAAAGCATTTACCCAGGGACAGCTCTTCTCACCAGATTTGGCCACCTTACAGTACATGAACTACACCGAACTGTTCAATCGATGAATGTACTGATAAGCCACTACAGTTCAACCACGTTTCAATACATGAGACTTTTGGAGACTATTTTAGGTCTGAACCATAACAACACTAGTTTGGTTTTATCTTCATTTGCAACACCAAACCCTTAAAAACATGAAAAAAACCACTTTCTAACAAGAAAAGTTTTGGCAGGAGCCACCCACCAAAAATGAATTGGCAGAAAAAGACAATAAAACATGATTGAGAAAGTAAGATAATTGTGTTACTAGTCACAGAATAATGACCTTTCTGCTCCAGCTCTTGGAGAACTTCCTCCATTTGCCTACTCTGTGGCACAGAGAATTGACTGATACTGTGTTGGAATAAAATAGTGATTTATAGTCACCATTGATTTAAAATGCCTTTTAGACCAACTCCTACTCTTTCTGTCTCTGGATTTTCCATACTGAAATGATTTCATGGAATTCTGGGCACGTATTCTGAAACAGAATGTACTCCGTAAAACAAAGTATCTGAGGCTGACCTATCACCATTATATGGGCCAAAGAATGGTGGGTGTATATCTTTAAAAGACCTCAAAATGTGGTAGAATAGAATGGGACTGGGTTCTACTCTTGGTCCTTTTTGCTCTTGGACAAAGCTACTAGACCACAATTTTGGCTTCTGTGAAATTAACAGATTGAACTATTCACTATGTGATGGCTAGGCCTGCTCCCACCTCTAACAGTTGGTGACCCAAGCCAGAGATAAGCTTATAATAGTAGAAAATTATATTATCAAAGAGATGAAGGAGGTGTGCAGAGGAGTAAGCTATCATAAAAATGTGCATACTTCTTTTTAAAAGTAGTAAGATTCTAACATAAAGGCTGACTCATTGTAATTGATTTATGCACTGAGCACTCTCCCAGCAATGACTAATTCTCATGGGTATAATATCTTCATTTAGATTAATATATATAATGTTTCACAATTATAAGGCAAGAGCAAGATGAACTGGTGGGGAAATGTTTACAGGGAAGCTGAGTACCACTGAAATGTCTAAGCGTAATAATGTTTACTGATGAGTATAAGCACTACAGAAATAATGACAGCAACCTTTCCTTGTTTATTGCTTCTCAGTATAACTAATCAGATATGGGAAGAAAAGGTGTTCGCTGGTGCTTTTTTCTGTAGTAATGAGGCACTGCAGAGTGTGCTTGGAGTCATGGGTGTCATGCCCTATAGTTACGCCTCTCTGTCCTCCAAAGCCATGATATTTCTAAATTTTTCTTTGCTAAGAGAATGACACAAGTTCCGAAGAAAGAAATGAGCTTCTATGTATCAAGATTTATAGAGCTCAATACTTGAAAACAGGGTCATATCTTTATCTGCTAAATTTTCATTACAGGTGAGTGAACTGGTCTAAAAGGCTGAAAGGAGTTAGACTAGAATAGAATGGTACTATTTCTTTAGGGTATATGAGATATAAACTACTAAGTAAAGTATGATAGAGTTTTCTTCTCAAATCCAAGAATTGTTAAGATCCAAGGGAAGGAACTTTGAGATTTATCTTTATGAATTTCATATTTATGGGCATATTTTATATGTTCTTTGTAGAAAATGTGTGTGATACAAGTGAGTACAGAGAGGGAAATAATCTCAATATTTCATTATTTAAAGATAACTTTGATGAATGTTTCCTTTTAGGTTTTTTTCTATCAACATATCTATAAAATTGTGATTAACTGCATAATTTTGTGTCCTGGTAATTTTTAGTGTTATGTTATGATATCAGCATTTCCACAAATCATCAAAACCTCTTACAGACATCATTTTACTCTGAGAAATATGCTGAGCACATAAATTCTTTATACGGATTATCTCATCAAATTTTCTCAATGGTAACTTTATCATTCAAGTTTTCAACAAAATAAAAAGTTAAACCAATGTCACATGTTTTGCAGGAAAATACTTTGTCTAGCTCATGAAAGTATATATAAGAAGCTTAATGCATAAATCACCATAAAGTATTTTATTGAGTAGATTTATCTTAAAAATATTTCCTTTTCAATATTTTATTATTACCCATGAAGTTTGACCTCTCCACTCCCCTGGGACTTATGTGCTTTATAAGCATACTTCAAAACAAACTACCTATGCTACTGGAAGAGACAAGTGAACACATTGCATGTTCATCTGAACAATGAGGAAATCCCGGGTCACTCTTTCTGTCTCAATACACTATTTCAGAGAGTTAATGATATATATCTGAGAAGCATCTTAGGAAGACGTAAAGATTATAAATCAGGAAACTGGGATTTTAGACTGATTTGTTCTGATCTTGAATGATACTTACTCTTTTCAGTTTCATTCTCCTAAGATTTCTGTGGGGGAAACAGCAGGTTTTATGAATGATGGTTGGTCTGACTCATCCAAGTTCTCATAAAGACAGCCTTGCAGGCACAATTTTCTTTGGCCTATAGAAATTCTTCTCACGTACTGGACTAATGACCTTACTGGCAAGAATAGGACAAACTGATGACATAAACACATGGTTATCAAGCATGACCTTATTGCTCAACTATTCTGCCGAGAGTCCTTGATGAAAACTCTAAAAGTTAAAAATTTCTAAAAATAAAATTCAGTACAACAAAATGTGACTTCACTGATAGCAATAAATATAGAACTGGGTAAAAAGAAAGGGAGATAAAAGGATACTGTCAAGCTCTTTGGAAAAATTGGTTTCAAAATGTCCAAGAAATAATATGGTTTTTATCTATTTGTTATTCTCAATAGTCTTGTTTAAAATTATACTTTTAATGATTTAAAATTACACCCCTATTTTCAAAATGGAATATTTATTTAAAAGTACAAGATATGACAGTACAATATAATGGTAATCAAACAAAACTTTTTTTGTATGAGTGGCACAGGAGACTGAACCCAGGACCTTCACCCTGAGCTACATCCCCAGACCTTTTAAAATGTTTTATTTCGAGACAAGGTCTTGCCAAGCTGCTAAGTTGCTGAGGTTAGGCTCCAACTTGTGACGTTCCTGCCTTAGCTTCCTAGACTGTTGAAATTACAGGTGTGCGCCACCACACCCAGCTTCAAAAACATTTATTATCTGCTTATGATGAGAAACAGTGGCACTCCAAGAAGTTAGCATCTGAGTCAGAGACCACAAGTAAGTGGAGAAGGAAAGAATTCTGCCCTCCTGAGGTGAGTGTTATGAAAGATGAAATAAAAGGAGTTTTGGTAAGGTATGACCTGAAATAAATTCTGAAGACAATAATTATAAGGCACCAGAAATTAGATCTTTAATAACCTACTGTTCAAGAACTTAGGCAATCAAAACAACAATGGAAATTGAATATATTGTGTAGTTTTCTTTTTATAGCAATGAAAGCTTACAAGCTTGAGAGAGAAACTTTTCCTGGTACAAATTCCTGAGACCTGCGTAGCATAGCTCGTTATTCTGAAGACATCAAGTAGTACTTAGCATCATGTTCAGGGTTATTCTCTCTTTATTTTCCAAAAATAGTCCCACTGTGTGGTAAACTATAACAGTAATCAAGCGCACAAAATTAAGTGGTTACTCAGTAATGGCACTGAACATGCATGAGGAGGCGCTAGGCGTGAGACTCAATGTACCACAGCACTCCAGAAGGTTCCTTGACCGTACTCTAAGAACTGCCAGTTCAAGGCTAAATCTAATGACATTTACTAGCAGTGCTGCCATTTTATGTGTCTGTTTGAAGAAGATCCATATGTTTATACAGTAGGTGAAAAGGCAGCAAAGTTGACATTGTGATGGAAAAATTAAGAAGTCTGATTTTTATTCTCATACAAGATGGGTCACTCTAATTTACAAAAAGGTGGATGAACGCTTTTCTCAATAGAGAAGAAAAAGAATTCTGAATCTACTCTTTTGATATTGTAAGTTCTGCAAAACATGGAAGAAACAGTTTGGTGTCTTTCCTCCTGAGAGCAATTAGTAACAGACAGAGCTCTTATTAAGGCCATTCTTGATTGTGATAGCAAAATGAGGTCATTATAGTCCGAGTACCTATCTTTTTTGTAGATTTGGATGCATGTCTCCAGTTCACTCAAATATCAACCCAGTAACGTAGATAAATAAAATGAGAGGACATGGCACAGTCCTTTTTATAAGAATTAAAACTGAAAATGAATCTGTCAGAAGAGCGTAATGTTAGCAGAGATTCATTAAGGACTGGGGAAGCCTTTGAGGCTCCCTTTAATTGGTGTCAGGGAAACTTAAGATTCAAATCATAAGGACTCAGAATCATAAGCACATCCAGATCAAGCATTGCTGTGATCCTTTCTCCTGCATTTCACTAGGAAACAGAATCATGCCTTCCTAAGTGCATCAGTACCTTTCTTCTAGTTGATCTACCAATTCTGTTTCTTATAATCTATTGAGGTTGGAAAAGGTGAACTGTGTGAATGCATAAAGAAATAAAGTACCAAAATGTCCAGGAAAATTGGGGACTTTGAGTGTTTATGGAAAACATCTACAAACTGCCAAGGATCATGAGAAGAGATAGGAGGTATCCTTTGAGAATAGCACCTCTGTGTTGTTAGAGGTGCCTGTTACAGTGACAAACATCTCTCTCTCCTAGTAGGTGTTCATAACATCATGGAAGACTGAAACTATGAGAAAATTATGAGGTGTAGTCTATGTAAGCTTTGTTTAGAATGTCCACTTTGGAAGTAGGCTGGAGAATATTCAGCTTTATCAAACAGATTTCTACAGAAGCAAAATTTACAAAGTTATAAACCCTACTCTCAGTGGTCAAATTCATGTTCCATCTAGCTAGATGTTATGAAATGAGTTAATCTAATAATTATGAGAATACTATAGCAATATTCCTTCTCTCTCTTTGGCCTCCAGTCTTGCCTTTTGTTTTTAAGTCTTACCTTTTTGAAAAAACCATCTTTCATAGTGACCAATTTATCTAAAATTCATTTCCTGTGACTCTTACTTTAAATGATATTTGCTATCTACAGCTGTGCTTCTAAACAAAGGGATTTGTAATCAAAGGGAATTCTAAGGACACCCACTGTGTAGGGAATGAGATACTATTGAGTAAAATGGTGCATTTTCCTGAAATTTGGAAAAAATACTTTTATGGTGAATAAAAGAAAGATTTAGTAATGAAATGAAATGCAAATACATGAAAACTGAAAGAAGTTGATATAGACAGGAGATCATATTGAGCTTTGGCTCCAGGCCCCCCTGTAAGTAGATATTCATTCTATTTTCGCTTGTTTACTTTGGGGGCAGGGTTTAGATTTCAGAGTCACTAAGACCTCTAAGCAATAGAGACCCCTTAGAATTTTATAAAAATGCCTCCCTATTTATCTCTTGAAATTTATCTCTTTCATGTTAGCTTCAGACTTCACTCTATCAAAACACTGAACTGTTGGTTGGTTATATTGTCTACACACAATGTAGGTTTTGGTGAACAATATACTCCTAAATAGCAGTGACTTGGCACTAGGTAGGTTAAGGTGTCAATCATAGAGTCTAACTCTTGAAATTTAGGAATGTCTTCCTCTAATACATAGGTTATATATAATATATTTATCAATTATGTAATCTTGACATGAGTCTTGGTTATGAATGATTACAAATTTATAGGCACCTTGGTAATTTCTCTTTTTTATTGTGAACTATATTTTGTTGTGAAATCATGAAAGAACATAGTAAACCAAATCTAATTTTATTTTAGTTTGTATTTTGAAAACATATACCATTTTATAAATTAGGAGACAAGACAGATTTTATAGAACTAAGGTTTAAATTTGTTGTACTGAAATTGCAGCTATACCAAGATTTCTAAAGAACTAGTTAAAAAAATATGAGAGCCCTCCAGTGGCCAAAATTATGTATCCAAATATTCATAGTTACTTACTCAGTATTTTCCTCTTTAAAGAACTTACAAAATTTCAAACAATATTCCTTTTATAAAAATGGCTGATTTATTTCCTGGATTGCTATAATATTACATAAAATATTTTTAGCACTATGCAGAGGAGAATAGGTGTTTATTTAAATCACTTAAGAAAACCCATAGACATTAACAGCCTAAATCACTCATTTACAAATGAATAATTTAATGTATAATTTAATTCCTTCCACTGCACCATTGAGGGACATGGTGGTGTATATTAAAACCACTCAAGATATACAAAGTATCCAGCCAACACCAGCTGTGTCTGCTACATCTGTGTCTCTGATCAGAGTTGTATTTTAATGTGTATATTCTTGGGCTTTTAGTAAAAGCATAGTGTGTGTTTGTGTGTGTGTTCCTAAGTTATGGCTTTGATCGTTTGCATAAGAAATGTGTTGGCTTCCCTTTTAGCAAACCCATATCTAACTAAACCAGGCAGCAGTTCTTTCATTTGCTTATCCCTGGTCATCAGATTACCAGTAATGGTTTGGCAGAAAGCCCAGAGCTATGTCTCTGGCTTAAAAAATGTCAAGCTCTAAAATTTACCCAAATGTTGGAATACTGAGCATTTTAAAATTTGTTTTGTTTTAATTAAATTCTTATGTTACCTTATTAGACAGTAAAGCTTATTTTAAAAGAACTGTCACACACACACTTAAGATATCAGAGTCTGAATATTTGATGTTCAAATAGGATTAAGATTCTTGTTTATAAACGTGTAACAGTATATTTAATTATTACAACATTAAATCTTCAAAGAACACTTCCAAAAGGCCCATACTTACTTACTTTAAAAAGTTTGTAATGGAGTAGCAATGCCAAATAATTTATTCCCTCTAATTTAATTTACCAGAATTTTCTTGTTTTATAAATATTGTAGATAGAAAATATTCATCAGTTTTTCCTTTTGTATAGTAATGTTTGCAGACTCACCGCTTCAATTAATGTTCCTAAGTTAAAAAAGTCGAGTTTAGTTACTATCTGTGAATGACCATCAAGAAACTCTGCCTAGTGTAGAAAATGTTATGGGTAATTCTCAGAAAGCATGCTCTCAGGGAGTAAGTTATTGCCTAAGACAAAGCAGGCACTTCGGGAAGCTATATTGTGTCTTGAGGCCACTGGGGTACCATATAGGGAACTGAAGCAATAATTTATCCTTGGCAATGAAAAATATAATGTAACTTTCACACCAGGACCCTCTGCCTCATTACATTAAACGCTTCCCACATGTCATTTCAGAGGGGAGATTGTAATACCGTAAATCTAAGTAATTTAGATTTATGTCCTGGTGTCTTGAAAATGGTTACACAGGATATTTTCCAG
The DNA here is from genome assembly GCF_000247695.1 of Heterocephalus glaber. The sequence continues at coordinate 9,066,344 of NW_004624779.1, read as the reverse complement.
CATTCCAAATGTTTTAGGTGCTAGGCAGTTTCAGAGTGGGGATGTAATCCACTTCATAACTTAGCAAACAAGAAGCAAGTGTACTGCCCTGTGCCTATTGAAGGAATTACAAAGGAGCAGCCCCGCAGTGCTCAAAAGATCCTCACATCTTCCTGTAATGAGATTTTAGCGGTGTTACTGCCATTGTCATGCTTTCTGAATCTTACTGTAACCCCAAGAAAGAATATAAACACAAATTAGTCAGAGGAAAATAATGTATGCTAAGGATTTATGCTACCCACAATTTTGATTGAATATTTTTCTCTTTGATGTAGGTGTATTTCCCAAATCATTTTTTAAGTATTGATTTTTCTCCTATTTAAAATTGAGAGAGAAGAAATTAAATCCCTAATGAACAGAAAGTAGAGTAATCTTTTCAGAGTGTACAGGTGATGAAAAGACACCCTTGTTCTATCACATGAAACCTCCTTAACATCTACCAGTGAACCCCTATCTATAGTCATTTTCTCTGAAAGAGGTGCTGGTAGTGTAAATGTTCAGGGAACAATTGGTTCATTTTTAAGTGGTTATTGCATTTTATTTTTAAGTGGTTATTGCATTTTATACAACAAATATTCTAAAGAGAAAAGTGAATGTCTTGTCCTTGTTTATCTATTATTCTTGCAAACTCCCATAGATGGTTACTTTAGTAGAGGGTCATTTGAAACCCAATAATTGCTTTTTTCCTTTGTAAGATTTAATACTTCCGAATTTAAAGAAAGTACATAAAAAAAAAATCAAGAAACAGATATTGAAGGTGACCTTTCTTTTCATAAGGTCATCATAAAGAAATTACCACTAAGGGCTGGAGATTTAGCTCAGTGGTTCCGCTGCCTGCCTCACAAGCACAAGGACCCAAGTTCGATCCCGGGTACCAAAAAAAAAAGAAGAAGAAGAAATTACCACTAAATCTAATAAATCAATAATGCATGTTCATACTGTAAAATGGAATAACAGTTTTAGATTTTTTAACAAAATGGATGAAATAGTGAAAATCACATGGAGTTCTGAGTTCTGAAGACTACAGATAACCTCCTTATTTATAGGATCACAAATTATATGCCTGAAGTAATTTTAAATATTTTTGGAGGCTCTGTCAGTTTAAAATTTGATTTCCATTGGCTTCTAAATCAGCATCTTTTATTGAGTGCATGAAAACAAATTGTCAGATAGTAAAGATATTTATATATATTCTTTAAAATTCTTATCTTTATGTTCTAAAAGTATTACATGAGCTCCAATGCTATCATACTATAAATTATTAGTACAATATATTAGGGGCAATTAAATCAGAATTTACCGAAGTGTTTTTTTTTCCTTAAATTCTTTTACCGGTACATTTTAGGTATACAATACATTTACATTTATCATTGGGTGCTTGTATCTGTACATGATGTATCTTGGTTCTTATTTTTCTCCCCATTACCTGTGTACCCTTCACCCACTCCACCTTCCCTATTTACATAGACTTCATTTCCACTTTTTTTCTTTTCTCATAATTTTTCCTTTCCCTTCTTTCCTTTCCCTTTCCCCTCCCACCACCCCTCCCCCTTTGGACCTTTTCTTCCTATTTCAAATTACTGAAGTGTGTTTTGTGGTGTTGAAATATTCTCTATCTATATAGTTCTGCCTACATATCTATGTATGTATGTAACTATCTACCTATATATTTTTATATGTATCTATCTCTACCCCTCTCATGGTTAAATTAGCTTGGAAAACATTGAACTGAAGAAAGTCAAGCACATATTTTTAGTGTAGGACATTTGTGAACCCTTAATGCTAATGTTGACCTAAATCTCCAAGAAAGGGATATAGCTGATCCGGATCCTTCACCAGCCCCCCACACCCCCCGCCCAGGATTTCCTAGAAATATTGCTCTCAAGAACACAAATTAGATTTACTGACTTAAATTACAATCCAAAGGCCCTTAAAATATTGACTGAAAAATGTTAAACTTTTAAGTGCTTCATTAATCTTTGAAGTCCTGAGTTTTATCTTGTTAGTGCTTAAAGCTAAATGCTAAGGAAAAGGGAGAGTATCAGTGATGTAAACGGTACTGAAAGCTCTGCATTTCTAATATATAATATATATCATCATTTCTCTGTGTCACTTTTTCCTAAACCAGGTCTTTTCACTTTGCCTATTGACAAATCTGGGGGCTGGGATGAAATCTGCATCTAATTATCTTTTTCTCTATTTCTCTACTTCACATGAGTAGTTTTTAAAGACAGGAAAAGATGAACATTTCACACTTGTTCTCTAGGTTCTGTAGCAATTACCATTAACAGACGCTCCTTTCGCTTCCTGAAACTGTTCATGAACACCACCTTCTCAATGGTGAATGTGAAGCTAGGTAAATTCCTAGCATTTCGGAGCACTAGAGAAACCATAACTGATAAGGGGGCAAACACTTTGGAATGGGCATGTTTAGCGACAAAAAGTCTCAGTGGAGGTGAGACTGAAAGGATATAAACAGACCAAAGAAATCAGCATCACATCATAGGCAATGTATCTGCACACGACCAAGTGTGGACCTGCTCACCAGTACCTAAGGCTGTCAGTCTAGACTCTGAGGGTTTGGAGGTGCCTAGCATATGTTAGTGTGGAAATTCATTAGACCTCTTCATACATATTTAGTCCTTTCCTTTTCCAGACATGTGGTAGGATTGTGTTTTTCACACAGTGAAGTTGGATGTGAGCAAAGGAAAACGAATCATTTTTAAGTGAAAGCAGCAATGTTGAGAAAGGTCCTTAGCCAACCTGTGATGGTCAAATTGCCTGGATGAGAAGAAAACCTTTATTTTATACAAAATTGAGATTGGGTTTGTTTGCTACCTCAGGAAATCACACTTATTATATGTGGAATATTTCCTATGTCTACATCTTAATTTTATCATATTTTATAATAAAGTAGCAACATATATCTCTTACCTACAAAATAATTTGAAACAATGCATTAACTTTAGAAAAGAATTTTTACATTAATCTGAGGTGATAAAAATATCTTTTGGTGAGTGAACATGTTTCTATAAATGTGTGGTAACATTCTGAGAGTTGGAAGTTCATTTGCATTAGAAGATCAATTTCATTTAAAATTAATCTATATCCTTTAATAAAGCTAGTAAAGACATCTGTGTTCCTGAGCTATGATCATTTCAGTAAATTCACTGTTTCAGGAGGCAATAATCGGTGACCTATCACAGTATAGGAATGGATATACCTAGTAAAAGGAGACTAGAAATGGGCCGGGATTTAGCTCAGTGGTTCCACACAAGGTCCCGAGTTCGATCCCTGGTACAAAAAAAAAAAGGAGACTAGAGAAAGAAAAATCATAAAAATAACTCTATTGCTTTAAAATATATTGGGCACGAGGTCCCGAGTTCAACCCCCGGTACCAAAAAAAAAAAAAAAAAAATCTCTCTTTCTATATAGAGAGAGGCTTACAAAGTGTTCATGAATCAGGGTGATTCTGAGTCATACTTATGCTATATTTATTTTGCAAAGAAGCAAAGTCAGCTTTATGTAAATAAATGTACTTCTATTTTATATTAAGATACCACACAGTATGTTTTAAAAATATGTTTTATTTACCTTTTTTTCAGAATTTGTTCAGGCCTCTGTAAGATATTCCATAAACAAAATGTGTGATAAACATGAGATTTTAAAAAATTAAAATAATTTCAAGATTACTCGATAACTTGGCTTTCTAAGAGAAAATACTAATTTTTGAGTTGAGTTAAAATGGCATTTTCAAAATAATATGTGAGATCAGCAAAAAGAAATAATATAAATGAAAGAATATATAATAAGATGTTAATTAATTCCATTATTTTGACACTCTGTAATCCAGTGTTAGTTTCCAAAGAAAAAGGGACATAATTTCTTGCCTACCACAGTTAAGAAACAAGATAGAAGTTCAAATTGTTGAATTAATGAACCAGAGTAGCTTGGCTACTTAGAAGTTACGATTTAATCACTAGTATTCAAGACCCAGTTTTAGTTTCTTTCATGAGGCAAAAAGAAAAAGGTAATTCATATTTTAATATTTTGTGATAGAGAATTTTAGGTTCACATTTAAACAATTGGCTTTGAATATTTCATCAGATTCAAAGTTTCTTTAAAAGATAACATTTTCCCTTGCATATATATAGGCTTTTCTTTCTGTGGAGGTAAGAGAGTCCTATGTGAGAAATAATATAAGCAAGTGTTTCAAATTTTTCTAAATCTCAGGAGTTGGCATATTAAAGACACACAATAAATATTTGATGAGAAATGTGTGTGTCCCCAAAAATATACAGTGAAACATCCTTACAATAAATCAGGCTACATATTTTTTGTTCTTCTGGTTCCCACCAACTATGCTCACTTTTTAATTAATGATGTAATTTTCCTTGATTAGTATACTCTGATAGTAAAACAAAATTAACGTTGCACTCAAGGCCTTAAAATTTTTCATAAGAAATTTCAACCAGCTTCAAGATTCAGGGCCACAATGCCATATTACATAAGTCACCAACTGCTTTCCTGGTAGCACAACACAATGATCTGAAAACAATCTAGTGTTTTCTGATGATCCAGATTCAGGTTGTGTGCTATGAAATAATTTTAATTTGGTTGTATCTTCTTAACTTTGTCTTGCTGTGCTATCCAAGATTTTGATCTAGGTTGGCTGAAGTATATAATTTTTCCCACTCTAGGACTGTCTTTTAATTATGAAGCTCTCTGATAACGTACAGCTACTTACACTGCCTCTCACCACCAATTTGTCTAATTTAGGAAAAAAAAATTAGCAAGAAAACAGAGAAAGTCCTTTTCTAAAACAATGACCATGACTGGACAGGCAAACATATCGTTTCCTGGCACTACTTGACGTATAGGAAGGACCAATACTGACAAGGAATCTAAGGTAAAATGAGTAGTAATGTGAAATGAGTAGTAAAGTGAAAGAAAAAAAAAGATAAATTTTAAGGAAAAATGTCCTGACAATAGTCCTTTTAAAATTCCTTAAACATGTAGTGAGTGGTTTCTATGGGTTGGTTCCTGAGACTATAGAAACAAAGGACACAACTCATCATCGGGGCCTCCCAGAGCAGCGGGTGAACGATACAATTAAAGGCAGTACATGGAAGGTGACTTCTGAGGTCAACCTTGAAAGAGAAGTAGGATTCCCCCACAAAATAAAGGAGAAATAGACATTTTTGGAAAAAGGATTCAGTAGGTGGAGTGGCACAGAAGTATGATGGTATAGGGAATATTCTAGAGACAGCGGTTAAGTGAGATTAAAGTGCCGATGCTAACCAGTGAAGTAGAGGAGACAATGTTAGAGAAATGGATGAGGGCTTTGTGACAGGCTTTGTAGGTCTTACTGAAGAGACTGAGCTTTATTTTAAAGTAAACGATGAGCCACTGAAAAATTTTAAGTAATCATTGATGTCTATGGATTTTAGAAGAATGATGTGTTGGCCCCAGCGTGTTGGGGGTGGGGAGTGTGGATGGGACCTAGACGTGGAGAGTAAGGCAAAACCGGAGTAATCCCCCAGGGCGATGGTAAAAAGTAGAACAACTGCAAAGAGCATGAAAAGGAAAGGATTTATTTAAGATTTTTTTTTTTAAATGTGGTAAAACTGAACGAAGGTCAAGAGAAAGCTGGAGGAATGAAAGTCAACAGCTGAGAGTGATGGCAGTTGGGTGGATTAAAGAGATTGCCAAAGAAAGTGGTCAGCTAGGGACAGATGAGAGGAGTGTGAAGTATTGCAGACAGCTCTTATCGAGCGGGAAAACATGACTCTCGCAATCAGCACGCATAAGCAGTTTTTTTCCAAAGTCAAACTAAATCAGGTAACAACTAAAAAGTAAATAAAAATAAATAATTCCTAATATCAGCAGACTGTCTGACAGCTTCTCTAGAATAAAGAGTTTTTTCAAAAAAAAGAATGACTATAAACGCAGTAGAGTGAATTTCCTCCTCTTGTAATAGAATTGAGATAATTTGGACTGGCACACCCAAGAAGGTAAGTAAAAATGCTTGAAATAGGTGTAAAAACAACAAAGAGAGCAAAGAGCTGCTAAGATAGAATTTAGCAAGTGAAAGTTTTGGGGACCAGCTGTCAGAGAGGTAAGCTCAGCTTTACAAATTTTTGCCCCTGGACATATGAATTCTAGGAAAAAAAAAAAGACCTGAGAAAACACCTTTTTTTTTGAGACAAGGTCTCAGTATGTAGTTCGGGCTGATCTTGAACTCACTATGTACTCCAGGCTAACCTCGAACTTGCAGTGATTCTCCCGCCTCAGCCTCCCAAGTGCTGGGATTACAGGCCTGCACCGCTTGGCTTTCCTGATGGGCTTCAAGGAAAAGTCTCAGTCCATAGCCCTCTGGTAAGGACTTTAACTAATAACTAAGTAACCTAACTTTAGGCTGGGAATCCTGCAGGGCCATACCTGCCACATTTCCCTTCAGGACAGAGTGAGCCTGAAATAAATCATCTCTCACACAGATTGCCTCTTATCACAGAGGGCTCCCACAGCTTTCACTGTTTCACTTTATCTAAGGAGATTCTGGTCCAGTATCGCCCCCAGGTGCTTGGCAGATGCAAACCAAAATTTTCTCTGCAAGAAAATGGCAGTTTCATAGTTTCCATTTATTCTTACAGGTATTTTTAAAAATACACTTTTAGCATACAGCAAAGAGATTTAAGCTACTAGGAAAACAAGACACTATGAGGGAGAAGTGGCAGGAATAGCAATAAGAGAAATAAATGTAATAACACTTGAGATATTATAATTAGGAGGCATATTATAAATCAATTATCTTTACTATGTTCAAAGAAATATAGCCAAGCTTGACAATTTCATCAGGGAACTAGAAACTGTTAAAGAGACATAATAGTAGCAGAGAAATATTTGGGTTTTTTTCCTGTCAACGTCATTCAGCTACATAGTTTAAATTCTTACACTTCAGAATTTTGTACTTTTTCCTTTTTACATACTGAAAAAACCCCTCCCTGATGAGCCCAATATAATGTCACTTAATTTTGTAATTGGATCAGAAGCATATTAATTAAGCAAAAGGAATGTCTGCATGTGTCTATGTGCGTACTGTGTACAGGTGCCTGCATTCCCAAACTTCTGGGAAGCATCTGAGATTTATGCCAGGTTCATTCCTAATGTCAACCAATCAGGACACAGCTGGTTACAAAATATCACTAGGCATCTAATATGACCAGGGAAAATTTACAAAGGTACCATCTGTTCGTGGGGAAAGGAAAATTAGTTGCAATTTTACAACCTAATGGGTTAATTATAAGTCTTCCTAACAAATTGCCTAAACTCTTTCAGGTTAGGTTTGTATACTGCAGTGTAAATGTTCTCCGTGAATTTAGTACACTGACTTGAAAGCAATCTACAGGCCCATTCCTCCTCACCATAAGTCTGGATTGTTAGAAAAGAAAGGCTCCGGGCAGTGGAGTCCTCGGGGATTTGGAGGGAGAAGGAAGACAGGAGGAGGAGGGGAAGTGGGCAGAGGAGGGAGTGGACACCAAACCCAAGCTCTGCCAACTTCACATTGTGTTTGCCCTTGTCAGTTCACTCAGTAGTTGCAAAACCAACTCAAGCAGTTCTATCAAGTTAATGCCCCATCATAGAAAAGTAACATGGTATATTATTTATTCTTATCAAAGTTGAGTGAGAGTTTCATGTTAAACGATTGATTGTACCTAGGATAGTCAGTTTAGTTCATTTGAATCTGGTCTACTTGACAAAACAAAAGCTAGTTGTTTACATTTAACAACTAACTGTTCAGCCCCACATTCTGGAATGAGAGCGTCAGCAGTAGATTTATTTTCCCCATATAAAGGAGAATTTCCAATTCACACCATGTACCCTCTAACTATTATGGCCAGTATTTATTCAGAAAGAATGCTGAGCAAGTTTGGAAATGCTGTCCTTAAGAGCAGAGGGAGAGGTCATTTGACAAAACAAGAAACAAAACCTATACATGGGCAAAACATGCAGAACTGAAGAATGTCATTCCCTCTCTTAATGAAGAAAAAATGCTTATTAATCCTCAATCCGCTGCATGGCAACAGCAAATTGGACAACCCTTTCCCTCCCTGTTCTCTCAAGGTCTGTGTAAGCAGAGTGCCTCTCTTCACTTAGGAAATATCAGCTCTTTTGGAGGAGGGGAACCTGTTTGGAATTAATGAGGTAATGTTAAAAAGTATCTTCCATTAATAAACTATTCTCTTTGATGGAAATTGTTCATTTGTCTCTGTTATTTAAAAAATAGAGTGTTTTCTAGTGGCTCTTTTGCACTTTTAGACAATTCTTAAAGACTATTGTTCCCCTCTCTCTTTTTCTTGAAACTTGTTTTTTAATTGTGAAGCAACTTAGTGCCACGCAGGGGAAACTGAACTCCATGTCACAAGAGCACAGTTTCAATAGTACAGTGGCATAATAAACACAGTGCCGTTTAGTCTTTGTTGTGACAAATAACTCAGTAAACTCAGGGAGCTTAAGGGTTAACCAAAGGAAAAACAAAGGTAAAGGCAAAACTGAAGTTAAAGACCTGCAATGTAAGTTTCAAAACAAAGCTATGATACTCTATTTTGTTCTACTCCCCAACATGTGCAATGCTAATGATCTCAAGAATAGTAAGTCGGCTGCATATACTACAAAATCTTCACTAGCACTTTTTCATTTACACCAATAAAAGAGAAAAATTCCCTATTAACCTTTCCAGAGAAACGATGCACTTCAAAGGCAACCTTTTCACTTACCCTGGAGTATGCACACCATGGTCTCTTAAATCCTTTTAATTGCAGTACATCCAGAACATACATGAACTCTTAGCACATTCACCGGAAGAACAAACTTTAACCAAATTGTTCACTGCCACCAAGATCATCACAAATCTCCTTGGAATTCCAGGGCCAAATAGGAGTTTAAAATCCAGCTTCTAGCTCCTGGTGTATACTGTGTCTATCTTTAACTTGAAAATGATTTGGTTTCACATTCCACTGGAGTCCCACTGGCAGATGCCTTTGGTAAGCTCACCAATGGCAAGCTTTCAGTCCCCCTCTCCTCCCCCGCCCTCCGACCCAGCTTCCGCTGTTTTGTGCCTGGCTGGTTTATTCAGCTGTCCTTTTACCTGTCTCCGAGTGGGGGAAAGGAGATGCCTCCATTGATGGCTATTACGGAAACACTTCCAGGCTGAAGATCAGCCCGGGACTCACTGTGATTCTCCTGCCCTCCCCTCTCCCTACTCACTGCCAGAAACCAACTGACTTCCAAACTTGGCTGCCTGGAAAAGAATGTTCTCTGATTGGCATTCCTGGAAGCAGAAAGTGAGGCAGCTCAAGTTTTGTACTGTTACTCAGCGCGAATAAGTTCCCAGGTATACACAGTACCAACAAGGAACATTCTTGGATTTTGCTTTGAGGAGAACTGAGCAACATTTGGGGGCATTAAAAACATTTTTTATTGTAGGATAAAATTTAAATTTTAATATGCACATACAATTTTACCTAGACTGTCTATGGGTGCAGTAACAAAGTAGAATGGCACCCTTTTTGATTAAAAGTTGAATATGCCTAGAGAATGGCTTGCAATTCATTAGAGGAAGAAACAGCCACACAGCCGGCTTGACAGGATTGAAGGGAGAACAGCTATTTAACCTGTGGATTTTCTGTGAGATAAAAAATTTGCTGATAGGAACTGTGGAAAAATTGGTTTCAATAACCTATATATTTTATTCCAAACAGCAGGGGGAGAGGGTAGAAGAAATGCTTCTACCTCTCTGTTGAACTTTCTGTTTATGAAGTGACTGCTCATGAAGTCATGAAATGACGTTTTCATAAAATTTTTATGAGGGCTGGGAAAGAAAGTGAGTTTGTGTGTGTGTGTGTGTGTGTGTGTGTGTGTGTGTGTGAGAGAGAGAGAGAGAGAGAGAGAGAGAGAGACAGAGACAGAGAGAGAGAGAGAGAGACGGAGAGAGAGAGACCACACACATATATCTGAAAGAAGAGAAACTGAGTAAATGAAAACTAGGAAAAAGATGTTTCATGAAATAGGGTCTGACAAGGATTGATAATGGAGAGGTCCCTTTAAGTCACAACCTGTTTAACATTTATTTGGTAGTCACTGGGATCAAAAGATCTGCTACTGAAAGCAACTTACTCTTTATGTGCAAAATGGTAAATTTATTACATGCATTCTGATGGACCACACGACTTCTTCAGAGTCCTGATCAGGGCTTTATGTGGTGGTGCTTAGCCACATCACAACCCAGCATCACCAGCTTTCGGCAACTGTCAGCTGGCTGGGCTCCAGTGGTAGTGTGGCTGCAGCTGCTGGCGTGGCTCACAGGAACATCTCAAAAATACTCAACGGCAAATGGCTGCCTCCAGAAAGAAGGCTTTCTGGTTTTGTTTGTTTAAATTTTTTTGGATTATATTTTACCACATTAGAGCAAGACTGTTTTAAGAAATCATGGATGAAACCCTTGTTTGTCTCTAGTATTTTCTACAATATATTGCTGATTTTACTATTGTAATGTCCCATTAGGCGTGGTGGCCTACAAGCGTACTTACTACTTCATCTGTTACTAAATGTTCAAAAATTATTTTTTTATGAGAGAAAGAGGAAGAAGCGTTCCTTATTCTTAACCCCAAAGTGAATTCCTTAGGGAAAGTGCAGACCACTGCCAGTGCTGCTGGATGGAGGCATCAATCCTTCAACTGCCTTTTTTGACAGGTTGAATAGACATCTCATACCATTTCCTGTGGGTTAAATTAGACACTTTTACACTGGAGTTCTTCAATTTCAACAAACATTTCTTGTCTGTGCTAGTGTTTATGTAGGTCATTAATAATTCAGAAATAGAAGAAAAGAACCCTGGAGCCCAGAAAGCAAGTATCTCTGTTTCTTCTCCCTCTATCAAGAACTGTCTTTCTCAAGGGTCCTGGATGCCTCAAGGCACAAGTGACCTAAGAAGAATGAGCAGAGCTGGTGGCAGGCCACTGGGGTCACGTCCAGCACACTGCTCCCTTGTGTTGTGTCTCTGAACACTAGCATAAAACTGACACTCAAAAATGTGTGTGGAAAATGAACTGCTTGTGTGCAAGTATGTATTTAAGTTATGGAAAATGATTATATATTGGCTCACATTTTAGATAAAAATAATTTGCCTTTGTCTTCATGATTTTAAGAAAAATATCTTCCCCTTCAAACAATTAGCCAAGTGATCATAAGGAACTTATATGATGTATTAAGTACTTTGCTGAAGCCACAAAAAATATTTTTACACTGTGTGTATGTGCACACATGTGTGTATGTGTGTGTGTGTGTGAGACTGACTCCAAATATGACAAATATTTGTTCAGTTTACTTATGCTGATCTTGCTGGCTTGTAAGAAAAATAGAGAAAAAAGAAAGTATTAGGCCCTCTAATATTTCCCATTAACTAGTAAACTGTAATAATTTTCTTTATTGGACAATTACTGGCCATTATTCATACTGTAACATTTATTAATCAAATATCTCCTTAGGTTCCCATCTCTGTCTCCATTTATGTTCTTTTTTTCATTAAGTTTATTGGTACATTTTAGGTATACAATACAGTTATATTCATCATTGGAATCTTGTACCTTTACATGACATATCTTGGTTCTTATTTTTTTCCCATTCCCCTGTCCTCCCTTCATCGCCTCCACCCCTCCCTATTTACAAAGACTTTGTTTCCATGTTTTCCTTTTCTCATATTTTTCATTTCCCTTCTTTCCTTTCCCCTACCCCTCCCACATCCCCTAATCCTTTAGAACTTTTCTTCCTACTTCACATTATCAATTATACATTTTGATCCTTATTTACACTTTCAGTTTCTTACACCAGAGAAACTATTTGGTATTTACACATGTGTGTCCTATTTATTTCACTTAAGAGTATGGCCTCAATGTGCATCCATTTAACAATGCTGAGATTCCATTTATGTTTTCAACTGTGCCAATCCTAGAAATCCCACACTTTGAAACATTGTTAAGGGTATTATTAGTCCAGAAGCACAGTGGAAATTTTTGTCTTCACTTTTCCCCCTAACCTTCACAAGGCAATTGATAAGATTTACAATGGCTACAACTCAGTCTTTATCATGAGTAAATGTTTTTCTCTTTTGTGAGCACTAACGTGAGAGTTAGGATTGATCAGAAAAATAGTTGCTAGGGCTCGCTTCCAAGGCAAACCCAGACATGTAACAAGCAAATCAGATACCCTTGATTTATTATGAACAAGCAGTTAATCTTTGCTCCATTCTATAGACACAGACTGTACTGTCACAGTCCTGGAGAGAGCAAATGCTGTCTGTAGACTTCTTGCAGTGGTAAAAGGAAGGTTTAAATTCAGGTCTTCGTTGATTTGTGAGGCATCCATGTGCATGAAAATCCTGGTCACTAAAAAGCAAATGGCTTTGGTCAGTTTTTTTTTCCTCCCTGCTGTCCTTAAGTGACTAATGCAGGTAGTATTCTCAAAGTGATGCTTTTGGAGTTGAGATTTTACCTTTTGTATCCCATTTATTTTTAAAAGCATATATTGTTTATTGAAAAACTAAATTTTTAAGAAAGGGCTCATATTTTTGTTCAAAGGAAAATAAACTAATAAATATAAGTAGTAGTTGTTTGACAAGTAATTAAAATAGCCACTTCCCAAGAAAAAGTAAAGAGCTTTGTAAAGCAGAGGCTCTAACAACAGATCTGGAAGAGATTCAAAACAGCAGCATGCTATGTATAATTCTATGAAATGTGCATCAGTTTAAAATTGTATCCAGCAATGCCTCTATTGGGTATATATCCAAAGGAAAAGAAATCATCACCTAATAAAGATACTGCGTCACCATATTTATTGCAACATTATTCACAATAACCAAGATGGGGGAGAAACTAAGCGTTCATCAACAGCATATACACATATATACATATATATATAATACAGCATATATACATAGAGTAGAATATTATACCATTGTAAAAAAAGAAGGCTCTGAGGGCCAGGGATTTAGCTCAGTGGTTCTGCCACCTGCCTCACAAGCGCAAGGACGCGAGTTTGATCCCCGGTGTCAAAAAAAAAGGAGGCTCTGTCATTTGTGACGACATGAATGAAACTAGAGGACATTATGCTGAGTGAAATAAACCAGAAAGGAAAATACTACATGATCTCACTTAGACTTACAATCTTAAAAAGAAACAAAAATCAAACATATCGAAGTAGTAAAATCATGGTTACCAGGGGCAGGATGAAGAGTGGAGATAGGAATGTGAAGATGTAGGTCAAAAGGTGCACATTATGTACAGTATTATGTCTGGAGCTCTAGCTTACAGCATGTGCATTTGGTTAATAACATTGTATTATCTACTGGTAATTTGCCAAGACAAAAGTTAACTGGCGTATAAGATATGTTGATTTGGTTGACTGCAGTAATCATTTTGCTATGTATATCAACAAAACTGTATCAAAGTATCATGTCATATGCCTTAAATATATATAATGAAAAGAAAAAAGAGGAGTGTGCTATGTAATCTTATTAAATGCCAATCAACTTTAAAAGTGCATGAAATGAATACCCATTGTGGATGCCTATTGTGTGAAAACAACCCTATTCATGGAACAAATAATTCATGTGTACAAATAATCATAATATATTTGATAGAGAAAAATGGAGAATAGGGTTAGTTTTGGTGACCACTGAATGTCATGGGTTAATACTTAGGTTTAAAATCACTGCATTTGCATACATGTGCGAAGGTTGATCTTGATTATCAACTTGACTAGCTTGAGAGCTGCCTAGGGGAGAAGTACAGCCGACTTGGGGGGTGGGTCTAGGTGGGTCATGGAGGTGGGGCTTTGGGGCTGTAGCTCTGGCCCCTGCTTCTCTGGGCCTCTCCCCAGTGCTCTGCTTCCCTGCTGGCATGAACTAAATAGAGGGGAAGAGCAAAAAGCAGGGGAATGGAGGGACGCATAGAAGGAGCTCATGTGGGTTTTAAGAAAGGACACGGAGGGACACACCCAAGAAAAAGAACACTCTTTTTTTTTGTACCAGGGATCTGACTCAGGACCTTGCACTTGCCAGGCAGGGGCCCGAACCACTGAGCTAAATCCCCGGCATGAAAAAGAACGATCTTAAATGATGTTATGAGAACTTGGGAAGAGAGAACAGCGAACAGAATCCAGCACAATGTAGATGGGGAGGAAAGCCTGGGAGGCAGCCCCTTCAGTGAGGTCGACTTTGAGGACAAAAACAGCTAAAAAGGAGGTTGAGGATCTTAGGCCCCAATACTTCAGGATGTGTGTTGTGTGATTTCTTCTGATAAAACTTAAGAAACGATTTCACTTTTCAAGATCTGGTAGTCAAGTCTGTGCATCTTAGACATTTCATGATACTGAAGTGGATCTTAAATTTATAGGTAGATTTCATTGCACAAACATTTATGATAAATTAGTTCTAATCATTAGGTTGTTGTGTTTGTTAAAATAGTTTTCTTTAATATAGGTTAGGAATCATTTTTATCTTTGTCTTAATAAGCTTCCTGGATTATTTACCTCTACTTGTATTTCATTTTCTGTATCTCTCCACTTCCTTCAGGATGTCTATTGCAGCCTCTTGCATCTGCTTCTACATGTACAATGACTGGCCACCCTGGTTTGATTAGAACTAAGGGATTTTTGAGTACTAAAACCATGAATGTCTGAACAAATCATAGTAAGCTGGTCATTGTATACATGCAATTTTAAAAGTCACATGCAGTTTTTTAATAAAGACTAGCCTTTTTATGAATTAGAAGGTGCTTGGGCACAATACTATGAAAATCTGGATTTCATTTTGCCTTTATTCCTTGTTAGCTATACAACTGGGAAATATCAGCTTCTAATAGGCACTGTTTCTTCATCCCTACTGTGAGAATAATAATACTTCAAGGAGTTGTTGCAGCTGTAAATGAGATATGTATGTAGAATATATCAATGTATAAATCTATAACATATATTTTACACAAATTTTATATGACTACATAGTTGTTTTCAGAACAGCTTGTACTTATTTTAGATTGAGAAAGAATGGAAGCACAGAAGAGGCACACCACTTCACACCTTTACCATGTGTGGGGTGAGAAGCAGAGAGAGAGGGAAGAGATAGAAGAGCCTGACATATGCCTTTTTTAAAAAGAAGTATCTGTTTCAGAATTTGATTTTCCTTTAAATAAAACTCATCAAATTAAGAATGCTTTATTTTTTGAGAGACTCTGTCGCTCCAGTAATAAGCAACACCACATGATCAGAAAAGATGTGGATTATTTTCAATAAAAAATAGGGATTTTTTTGTTTTTTTGGTTGTGGAAGGGAATTTTTCCTTTGTGGGACTAAAGTCAACCTCAGCCTAAGCACAGAAATCACCATGTCCATCTCTGGGTGGAGCTGACACGTGGGCCCTCATCCTAACATGGAGGAGCGTCCTCTGTTGTCTCAGCACGTGCAACTTCTGATGCCTCTTAAGAAGCAAGGGTGAAATTCAGTATGGGAACAAAATGAAAACATATGTAATGTCATCACTTAAAACCTCAGTATATTTCCACAATCAAATATCTAATCCACCTTTAAAATCCAACTGAAAATCTGATTCTATTCCAAGTTTTTGGAGACATGTCCAGGATTAGAAATAGGACAAATCTGTGTTTTCTGATAAAAGAAATTGGCATGTGTTGACCAATTTGGATAGAATTTGTTCGTTATTATGTTCTGCTTATTCATTTGGCAATAGTTTTTCTCCAGATGAGCATGTGGCTGTTAACACTTTCCAAACTTGGTATTTTATTATGGGACCTTTTGTTCAAGGCTCACTGAACTTATCAATGAGAAAGTATATCTCCTTTAGCAGGAGCTCAGTTGTGAAGCCACTGGCCTCAGGATACTCTGTTCCCTCTTCCCATAGACAATCCTGCAGGAACTCCAGGCACCTGTCAGGAACCTGGGAAAAATAGCAAAGGATGCTGAAGATTCCCTTTGACTCGTTACCCAGGATCACCTACATCTGTAGGAATACTAGAATTAGTCAACAACTTCCCGAGAACTTCAGTGTTCATGGGATACTCTTACAGAAAAGGGGTACAATATGTCTTAGAAATCTAGTGTCTCCAGATCAAAACAGTATGAAGAGGAAAGCTAGTGTAGAAATGATTCAAGACAAAGTTTGCCTCAAATAACAAAATGTCCAAATGAGGCCCAGATGCTAATGGCTATGGCAGCTTACAAGGGAATAATTTCACTACCAGCTTTTTCTTTGCCTTCCAACCAAAATAAAGCATAAAATGATTGTGAAGATAATTTTACTTGTTTTGACTGGATTATGGTTTAATTGATAGGTTAGGCAGAACTTCAGCTTCAAAAGAAGGCATTTTTACTTTTAAAGATACAGTTTTTGGAAATGAGGGAATTTTTAATAATTATATATGTTCAGATATTTAATTCCATAGGCATATGATGAAAGTTTTAATAAAAAAGTCCTACAAGTAACTTCAGAATAAAGGGACTTTTTCATTTTAATTGAATGTTATACTTCACTATGTCTAAGATAGATAATTATAGACCTTGCTGGGATGTATCTTTTATTTTAGCATTGGATATACTTATGGAGAAATATGAAGTACTACTTGTCCCCCCAAAAAGAGCAAGGTGTGTGTGTGGGGAATATGTTGCTGAATTAAGTGGGATCATTTTCAAGAGATATTTGAGAATTTGTCCCCTTCTTAAGGCTGTGCTAAGGAATGAAGGCAGAGAACTACAGTAAAAGTGGAAAAGGAGGTATATATGTGTCATTTAGGAATATGGAATAATCACCATCATTAACAATTGAAAGCTGAAGATGTCTTCTCTGAGGACATCCAAAGCAATGATGAGCCAAATCTAACTAAAGCTGTAGCAAAGGTGAGATCCAGATCCAAAGAGTATTAAATTGGTTCAATCTCCTTGACCTTTCCTCATACATATTAGCAGACCGATATAGAAAAAGACGAACCCTTTTCTGGAGGTAAATATTCTTTACTACTATGTTTCTAAACCAAAGACTAATATATAGTAAAAAACTATAAAACACACAAAGCAGCAGAAAAGGGTGATTACTAAACTAAAAATATACAATAGAAGCAAATCCACAAATTTCCCAAATATTAGTCTTGACAGGGATTTAAAAAAATACTATGGAAAAGATGTTAAAATATACCATGAAAAAGTGTGAAATATGCATTTACACTTGACAAATTTAAGCAGAGATGTGGGTACTATACAAAAGAACAAAATGGAAATGGTAAAAATGAAAATTATGTATCATAATTGAAAAGCTTATTCATTGTGCTGACCAGCAGACTGAATCCAACAGAAGAAAAAACAATGACTAAAAGCTAAGAAAGCTCAATAAAATCATTCAAACTATAATGTAAAGGGACAAAAGAGTGAATAAAATAGGATAGCAAATCTGAGATTATTCACCATAGCTAATAGTCAAATATATGTATAATTGCAGCCCCAGAATCTGAAGAGGTTATTTGCAAAAAATTATAAGAAATAACTATCCACCTGTGAAAAAATATTCAATGAAACCCAAGTAGAATAAATCCAAACACAAACTAAAGAAGTAAAGCCACCACTACTAACAATAACAGTACACTGAAGCATTTTATAATTAAACCAGTGAATGATAAAGATAGAGCTGAAATCTGAAAAGCAGTGGGAAAAAACATAAAGGGAGCTGCTTAGAGAATGATGTCTGTTTTTTTCATTTAAAACACTGTATGTCTTGTATGTACATATGACAGTCTGACAACACTGCAGAGTCCTGAAGGAAAGCACCTTTTCACCTAGAATTTTTGTTCAGCAAAAATATCTTTCTACATGAGTGTGAAATAGGCAAAAGTTGAGAGTTTGTATCCACCAGATATGTGCTACAAGAAATGAGAAAGGACATTTTTAAAGGTGAAGGGAAGTTAACTGAAGCCTGAACTTACATGAAGGAATGGAAAGGATTAGAAGGGAAAAATATCTAGGTAAGTAAAAAGGTCTTTTAAAAAATTATCATCTATCTCCTTCCTACCCTACTTATCTATAATCATCTACCTTCCTACTTTTCTACATTTTAAAAACATATTGATCATTAACGTGAAAATATGAATGTATTTTGTATTCTCTATAAGTAAATAAGATACATGACATGAGAACAATGGTCAGAAAGTGAGTAAATATAATTGTACTTGTATGGTTCTTTTTTGTATTTTTTATTTTAATATAATAGTAGATATTAATAAATAAAATATTACAAAGCACTCTGGTTATTTATATTAAAAATAAAACACAATTTCAGTACAAAATAATTAAGGAATAATAATAGTCGTGTACCATAATCTTAAAAGAATGGCCAAAATGTTTCTCAGAGTACAAGCCACTAACAAAAACACTTTCTTATGAAAAAGAAACAAACACACTAGCACAAAACTTTCTTTTCAATGAACTAAGAGAAACCAGTAGTATAAATGAAACAAATAAGCATATATATATAGGAATATTTTTGAAACAATGGAATAAATAAGGAATTATTTAAACTTCTTCCTACTTCCTCTTTATCTATCTTCTATTTTTTCTTGCTCTCTCTCTCTCTGTATATATATATGTGTATATATATATATTCTCTTTATCTCTATATATTCTCATATAAGAGAAACCACGTGATATTTAAGCTTGTGTGTCTGAGTTATTTCACTTAACATTATCTTCTCAAGTTGCATACATTTGCCTACAAATGCCTCATGGTTATCTTTCTTTATGGCAGAGTAGTACACCATTATGTATAAATACACTTTTTTTATCTATTCATCTGTTTATGGCCATATACGCTGTTTCCAAGATCTAGCTATTACAAATTGTGCTACTATAAACATAGGTATGTATGTATCTCTGTAATATGTATCTTTGTAATATGATGACTTTAACTGTTTTGGGAAGATACCTAGAAGGAAGATATCTGGGTCAAATGGAATTTCTTTTTTCAACTTTTTCTTTTGAGAAATCTCCATACTAATTTCCATGGTGGTTATACTAGTTTACACTCCCACCAACAATGTGAAAAGGTTCCCTTTCCCCTACATCCTAGCCAGAGTTCATCATTACAAGATTTTTTGATGATAGCCATGCTTTCAGGAGTAAGATGGTATCTCAGAGTAGTTTGAATTGGATTTCTTTTAAGACCAGTGATGTTGAAATTTCTTCATGTATTTGTTTTCATTTCGTTATGGTTCTTAGACTATATGAGCATTACTATTTAAATGTAAATAATTATTCAGGTGTATACTGTATAATTTCAAGTCATAGCTTCTGGGGAAAAAGAAAAGAAAAAGACTCCAAACTGGATATGGATACAATGGCACAGGACTAACCCCAGAAACTTGGGAAGCTGAGGCAGGAGGATTGCAACTATGATGTCAGGCTGGGAAACTCAGTGAGAACTTGATTAAAATAAATCTTAATATTGATCCCCGGTAACCTCCCCCCAAAAAACTCAATAAAAAAGTGCACTGGTAGAGTGCTTGACTATCACAGGTTCAATCTCCAGTACCACAAAACAAACAAACAAACACACTTCAATGAAGTACAGTGAAAAAATATCAATAGACGATGCATAATGGAGGTTAAACATATTAACAAAACAACAAACACACAAACGAACACACTTCAATGAAGTACAGTGAAAAATATCAATAGAAGATACATAACGGAAGTCAAACATATTAACTAACTCAAAAGAAGGCCAACAAATAAGGAATACAGGAATAAAGAACAGATAAAAAGCATGGAAAACAAATACTAAGATGTAAAACTTACACATAATGACAGCAAATATGTTAAACGTGAATGGACTAAACACTCCATTGTCAAACTGAATATAAAAACAGATTCTAGGGGCCAGGGATCTAGCTCAGTGGTTCCGGCGCCTGCCTCGCAAGCGCAAGGTCCCGAGTTCGATCTCTGGTACCAAAAAAATAAAAAAACTAAAAACAAAAACAGATTCTATAGTATTTTAAAAACACAGACTGGTTGGAAGTAAAAGAATGAGAAAAAGATGCTAGTGTGTTAATCACTATGTACTGCATGCGTGTTAATAAAAATAAAAACTATCAGAACACAGTAGATTTCACAGTATATTACTAGTGGTAAAGAAGGATATCTCTTGCTGACAAAAGGATTGGTTTATCAAGAAGACATAAACTTAAAAACAGCTTTGAAGAACATGAAGCAAAAAGCTGACAGAATTATAGAGAGAATATACCTGTCTATAATTCTTATTTGAAGATAAGCAAAAATGCTTTTCAAGCTCTTTATCTCACCACACACACACACACACATGCCATTCATCATTACCCCATTACTGGCCACTGATAAACTGGAGTATAAGCAAAGCATTCTGGGACTTCCCAAGACAGGACACATCTTAAGAGGCTGTAGTCTAGAAGTCTCATGCAGACGAGAGGTAGCTTTAGCAGAGTTTTCTGTCAGCCAGCAAGTTTCAAAGGTTCACAGGTATGGCGTGCTGTGGGTTGTTGCTTCCAAGTGTGGTGAGTCACAAACAGCCTCATCCATTTCTCCTGGTCAGCCTACAAATATTATCAATTTTTCTGTGCTCCATGATGGGATGAGAGTGGGGAAAAGCATGTTCACACCCATGACCACCTCCCTGTTGGTTCACCTTGATTGCCAATTGCATTTATTATGTTTTTGAATTTCAATTCGTTTTTAATGATTTGTTTCCTTTTGATGCATTTGTTTTCTTTTTAGCCTAGCAGTGTTTACAGCTCCCTCTTCTGCTGCTACCATGAGTAAATGTCTTATTCCTTGTGGGTTCCCTATTCTTTTTTGTTTCTTTGCTTGCTTATTGGTATATGTTTGCAATACATAATAATTGCATGCATCTTGGGGAATTAGTACAGCTACATATTCCATCTTAATCATTTTTACCTCCTCCTCCCCTCCCTGCCCTCCTGTGTCCTCCATTCCCAGATTCCTTTCCCAGATCCACAAAGTTACTTCCCTGTTTTCTATATCTAACTTTTACTCTGATCTTTAAATTATTTATGTTTCATGTTCCTCATATAGGAGAAACCATACGATATCTAGCCTTCTGTATTTGATTTATTTCACTTAGCATTATGGCTTTGAGGGGTATCCATTTTCCTACAAATAACTCAATTTTACCTTGCTTAATGGCTGAGAAGTACTTCATTGTGTACGTATACATTTTCTTAATCCATATGTATATCACATTTTCAAGTTGGTCTGTAGGCTGCTTCCAAGATTTAGCTATTATGAGTTAGATTGCTATAAACATGGGTATGCAGGCATACATCACAGAAATATGATGTCTTTAACTCTTTGGGGGAGATATCCAGCAGCATTATAGCTGGCTCAAATGAAATTTCTATTTTTAGCTTTTTGCGGAATCTCCACAGTGATTTCCATAGTTGTACTAGTTTACATTTCTACTAACAATGTAGAAGGGTTCCTTTTTCCTCACAAACTCATCTGCATTTGTTGTTCTTTTTGTGTGTTTCTGATGATGATATTGTTTTTGCAGTAAGATGAAATCTCAGTGTTGTTCTGATTTGTAGATCATTAATGGTCAAAGATTGCTAATTGCTGACTTGGGTTCTAAGAGGAATGTTCAAGGTTCCCTTGCATTTTTGCTGTGGCCAACAGGAGGCTGGTAATCTGAGGCAGTTCTATGGCAGCCACTTGAGCCACAGAAGCCACGCTATGGACATATAACTTTGTGATAGCTGACCCTTGAGGCTCTGTGAGCACCGTGTCTGCAGGTGTGAGCTCAAACCAGGACTCAGATTTTCCCCAGGGTGCGGAGCTATAGGAAGCTATAATTGGGTGTAATAAGTCATCCCTTTGCTTTATAAATGAAGGAAGAAAGAGCTTGATGGGATGTTTTCTGCTCCAGCTGAAGAAAGTTAAAGTTTTTGGTAGCCTCTGGCCTTTTAAGAAAGGTTATGAAGCACTGGAGAACTCTTTTTTAGGCCTGACTTGAAATAGTTCTGTGCCCAAGAGCAGGTATTTACGAACTAAACAGGCCCTATTTTTATTGAGGTTAAAATAGATTTGCTTAGGAAAAAATGAGGAAGAAGAAATCTAAATATCTAGAATACCATTGATGGTTGATATTATAAGAAAGATACAGTTACTGAAAGATAAATCAAATCCATTCTGTCCCAATGGGTTTGAACAAAAAATAACCTTGAAATTTATGTCAGAAGAGTAGAATACAACTATTGATATTATTGAAGAAAAATTTGGTGAAAATTTAAATCTTTAGAAAAAATGGAAATCTACTTGCATGTGAAGGTAAAGGATGGAAAGAAAGACTGAGCTTAATTACAGGGGATAAAAGATGAAATCTCAAGAGGAAGTTTGGATAAAGAGGGATCACCAAACAAACCTAGAATCTGACTGAATACTAGACTTTGACTGAGTACAACAGATTTATTTGCTGTCCTTGGAGATTATACAGGTGATGTCACTAGGAGCTGGGTACAATAAAAGGATCAGAAATTGGAAACCACTTAGGTAAGAAGGTTTGAAGAAACAAGTATGTCATTGATTAAATATTTTCTTACTTCTGAAAAAAGTTAATTGAACATAAAATAAATTCACTAAAAAAGGTAAATGAGCTTACACATTATATTAAATTTCCAAAGCAAGGGTGCATCTTTAGAATCAAAGTGAGATAGAAAGTGCAATTCAAAGGCTTGACAAGAAACTGATGATGGAACTGTATAAAGAAAATGAAACCTCACAAGAAATTAACCATACAGGGAACAGAGAGTTTAGGAGAGAACAGAAATGTTTCATAGCAGAAAGGAATATCAGCATGCCCTAAGGAGCTGATACCTATACGTTATCGTTTATATCTAGATGTCTCCCACAAAGCCTATTCTCTCATAGGGGGACTTGGGGATGATTGGATTATTACAGGTGGCATAGTTGACTTGTTGGGAGGAAGGTTCTGGTCAGAGGCGACAGGTTACTGGGACATGGCCTGGAAAGGTGTATCTGGATCCCTGGCTGCTCTCTTCATTCTGGGCTTCCTGATCGCCATGAGGTAAGCAGCCATGCCCTCTGCCATGCCATCTTGGTTTGGAGCCACTAACCCTCCAAATTGTGAGCCAAAATACACCTTTCTTCCTTTAAATTGTGGTGTGGCATATTTTGTCTCACTGACAAGGAAAGTGATTAAAACACTGTAGAGAGTATTTACTTTTTTATTATATGTTTTAAGTAGTAAAATCATTACAGTATGGCTTGATTCACCAGGCAACTATAATATTAAAAAAGCAAGATTACTGTAACATTAAGAAAAACAAGATATTTTTTCATGATCTAAACAACTAGATACATTTGAAACATAACCTTTTTCTGTTCCTTTGGAAAATGTTTGCCAAATAATTTTCTCCTATAATTTAAGAATATAGTTGAAATACATTCACATTTGATTTTATTTGCTTTTAAACACTGAATCTTATAAGTGGTGTCTAAAAAAGTTGAACTCACAGTGTTAGAGAGTAGAATAGTGGTTACCAGAAGCTGGATAGGTGAGTACTAGGAGCATGTTGGTTAAAAAATACAGAATTGCAAGAATGAGTCTGAGAGATATACTGTACAATATAACCATAGTTACTAACTATGTATTGTATTTGGAAACTCTCAGAAGAATAGATTTTAAGTGTTTTCATCACACAAAATGGTAACTATGAGAGCTAATGCATATGTTAATTAGCTCAACTGAGCCAGTTCATACTATATACTACTTCAAAACATCCTATTGTGCAATACATACGTAATTTTTCAATTTAAAATAATATAAAGAAAATCTGCTCATAATCCAGTTCTTTACCACTGTCCTGTAAGCGAAGGGGAATGCCATATGGGATGTGCCAACATGTAGCCTTGTGTAAACAAAATAATACCTTACTTAAACAAATGCATTTTCTTCAAGAGTTTCTTTGAAAAATCTTAAAATTTGGATTTTAAGCTTTGAATATATTGATGGTTTTAGGGGGTCAGGGAAGGAGGCTGTAAGGTTTTAAGAGTCATTTTTGCTCTTAATATTCTTTCAGAGTCCTAGATTTATAATATTAGATAGCTGGCTACCTGCAAAGCCTTTATCAAACACAAGTTGGACAACTTTTAAAACACAGAGTTTAGAGGAATAAAAAAAGGCAAAAAAGGAGAAGCTGGGCAGGAGTAGCAAAGCATAGAGCTAACTGTGCCTTTGGTATTGGAGCAGGGGAGAAGGGAAGGCAGCCCATTTGTATTGAGTACCTATTGTGTTCAAAGAAGTTTGATCTCTATTAGCTCACATAATCCTTTAGGATCCTATAGATCCAATTTGATGAATTATATCCATTTTGTGGATTAACAAATGGAGTATCTGAGTCATTAAATTATTTGCCCCAGGCTCAAGATTAATAAGTGAGGGTACATAAATTTGATCATGTGCCTGTGTGACTTCAAAGCCCTTTTAAAAATTGTATTTAGGACTAAAGAGGCTACCTTTCTGGAACACATTAATTACCTAGCAATAGTAGGTGGTAAAATTTGAAGTTTTCAGATGTGGTGCTTGGTATTCCAAAGTAAATGCAGTGTATCTGCTAAATACCATTGCAAAGTAAATGCAGTGACAAGTTTGGGGTGAATGGCAGGGTGGAATCTTACCACCTAAGAGTGGAATTGGTAAGCCTGCACCTAGGCTAGACCCTGCAGAAGTCAAGAGGGAGAACTGGGAGATATATTCTCATTTATTTCATACAGGTTTATTTCACTTGAGCCTGTAAGAGGCCCTGGGATCTGACTCCCTGGATTCACATTTCAACTTTGTTGTGTCTTGCAGTGAGTTACTTAATCTCTTAAGCCTATTTCTTAACTGCAAAAAAGATGGTGATAATATTTTCTTTAGCAAGTAGTTGCTGTAAGTACTAAATGAGTTACTATATGTAAAACATTAGGAAAAATTGCTTAGCAAATAACAAGCCCATTAGAGTTACTATCATCATCATCATTATCATTTTTGACAGTAAGTATGTGAAGCATATGTGAATGAAATAAATATGTGAAGTAGTCTCACTTAATGCTCATCTACAAAAGCTAAATGTCCACAAAAAGTAAAGAAAAAGCCAACTTGAATGACCTAGGAAGCCTTTAAAATAACAATGACTGGCCCCAACATTGGATAATTGAATCAGAATCTGTAGGATTGGATATGAGCATCTATTTGCTCAAAAAGTCCCCCTGCATTCCAATGTACAGCCACAGTACAGAACTTTTACTTTTCTAGTCATATTTTTGTTTTCCTTTCTAATCCTTTTTATGGAGATTGAGACAAAATTAATCAGTTTCATCTTTTACATATGGGTTATGTATTTAAATATCTGACGAGTTTTGGTATGATTTGAGGAGGTTGCATAAGTGTCTTTTATTTTACATGAAATTAGTTATTCTGGACATTTGGTACAAGTCTTTATAATACAGAAAAATACTTGGTGTGTATTACTGAAATTTATAGAAGAAAATCTGATATTAAATTTAACAATTGCTCCAAGACATTTACATTTACCATGCCATTTCATTTGTGAAGTGGTGTGTGTGTGTGTGTGGGTATAAGTATATATAGAGGTGTGTGTCATACACAATATCTATTTTTGGAATGAGATAGGTTGAATAAATCATCCAGCTGTGCTATACAGCTCACCAAGGCAGAATGGCACTGAGCAGAATCCTTTGTGAAGAGTTAGAGACTAGGTATGGTGTAGTCAGTTTCATTAATTCAAAGTAACAATGGGCTAACATTGTTGCCACCATCAAAACAGAGTCCTATTAAGAACAACTCAAATTACCTGGCAAATATATGTCTGTTCAGGCTCCTCTATCTGAATTTAGGGCAGGTCATTCATAAATTAATTGAGTCAAGTTTCCTCTTAAGGTGAGAACATCAATAATTCCACAGGCTGGCAAAGTGGGAGGGATCTGTAATATTTGTGGTAGTAGTTTTCAACCTTGGCAATAGTTTAGAAACTGTTTGTAAAACTGAAATTTAAAATTAAATACTCATGCCTGGGACTCTTACCCAGAGGCTCTTACGTGGCTTTTAAGTGGGGCATAACTTTGGTTGCTTTTGTTGTGTGCTTAGGATTGAGAATCATTGCTGTGGGGAAAGAACATATACCTTGGATCCAGTTGATCATAGGCTTGAACTCTTTGTTGTTCTCATCATTGAATGTGAGGAACTTAATTGAACCTCAGGGTCCTCTTTAGTAGAAAGAACATAACACTCTACCTGGCCAAACTGTCATGAAGTTAAGTGGCAGTGAATTTTACAATTAGTACTCTCTCCCTGATACATGGTAAAACTCAAGTGTTATGAAGCAACCACAGCTCTCTTTCTCACATTTATTTTTCCTCTTTAGGAATCCTTCACCTCTCCTATGGAGCCTGGTCAAAGCTTCCAACCTGGTGTCCTGTCCCTATGTGGTTGTGACTTCCACAGAGATACCCTATCATATATTTAACCTGGCTGAGCTACTGCCTCTTTTAACTGTAGTTACCTGCAAGATTTTAGACTGCTGGGACCACCTGCAGGACTGTAAAAAACACTTATCTGATTTTTACCACTTGCATTTTCTGACTTGTAATCTTAGTTACTAGCATAATTTCTCCACAAGTGCAACAATGCTGTGTAAACTCTTTAAAATTTAAAAAGATGGTATGAAATTGAAGTGTTCAGGGATAAGAAAATATATGCAGTAGGCATCTGGTAATTCAGTTACCTGCTATTCCTTCAGTAAATATTTTTACTAAGCTCTTAATCTCTGCCAGGAGTTGGGTAAGACTCTGGTCTTTCAAGGAATGTGTAATGTAGAAAAACTAACAGATATAAACTAAAAGCAATTCATTTATTCATACATTCAATCATCCATTTTAATGAGTACCCATGACACAACTAGAGGCATTTTAGGTACTAGTGATACATAGACAAAATTCCCCATAATTCCCGTGCTCAGGGGGCTTAGGTTCTACTGGGGGCATTAGAGAAGGATACGTTTCTATGATAAAATAAACAAAGGTCAATCAGGGAATTCAGCTCAGGATAACAAACTCCCACCTGGGGATGGGTTTGTGGAAAGGCTTTCTCACAAAGAATGGAGAACTGATTCTTATAGAATAGGGGCTAGCCAGGAAGATAAAGGAACACATGGGTCATGATGAATTTCATGTGTCAACTTGGCTGGTCACAAGGCGCTTCTCACCAGTGCCCAGCTGGTGCCAGAGCCATGCCCTTGAACTTCTAGAACTGTGAGCCAAATAACTGTACTTACTTTATAAAATTTGCCTGTCTCAAGCATTTCATAATAGTAGCAGAAAAGAGACCAACAAAGGCACTTTACCTGAGACCGTATCTTTTCCTTTGTAAAACAGTGTCATTTATAAACAAAATCCAGTGGGAATCTGAGACACCCTGAAATTTGTATTGCCAGGATGGCTTGACAAATCATATTCTTACATACATGAATGTACACACACACACACATAGACACACACAGTAGTGTAGAGTGTGATTTGAAGCTACACTGTATAGAATTAACAGCAGTATAAGATGTTTGATTTATGGTAAACTACAGATTCTCAGATTTTACTTTTCTTGGTGTTTTTATAAAATTACCCTTCAACTAGAATGAACAACAAAGACTCAGATTCATATTGAATGTGTCTCGTTTTCCAGTCTATTGCTCACAGAGCATTCCTATAGAAACAATAGTTAATTTTTCTTAAATTTCAAAGAACATTCTCTGAAGAAAGCAATATTCATGTAAAGAAAACTGCATAATTGCAGCACATAGGAAAATAACATATAATTAGATCTTTTAAAAAACAAATGTGTAGAATAAAGAATTTGATAGTGACATTATAAGTAAGGCAAGGATAAAAGCTTTACAGAGATTGGAATTCTCTTTTGGGTGAAAGACGTATCAACTTAAAATTAGTTACATATATGTAATTTGTGAATATAAATGCTAAAAGCATAGAAAAATGTTTTGCTTGATTTTCTAAAATGTGCTGAATCCTTAAGGAAATTTCTTAATTCAATGTGATATCAAAATAACAGTTAGGTAGAACTAAAGATCTATGACACTGCACGATTCAACCCAAGATAAATGCTATGTTTACTTTTTGACCAGTTATTATAAATATAATATAAAAAAGCACAGTCAGAATTTGAATATACTATAATTTAATTTCTTATCAACTTGTATACTTTAAGTTCTGATTTATAATTATTCATTAAATAAGATATTAAAGACTTCCTTTATGATCCCATCAAAATTCTTAATATTTCAATTAAAAAATATGTCACAGCTAAAAAAGTTTATTTCAAATAAGATTTTTTTTCCAATTTTAAAGCTCAGTTTGTAAGGAAAGGAATAATAAATCTATTTTCAGTTTTGAGATGAATACAGCTTAGTGCATAGAGTTGAAAAAAAAAGACTCAAAACTTACTAATGATTGTTATCATTTAAAGCACAAACATCCAAACATATTCTCCTTACATTAAGAGAAATGGTTGATGGAAGTAAACGTGTACTTAGTTACCATTATTACTAATTCCAGAATGTTGTGGGGGGATTCCAAGTTACAAAAGGAAGCCTCACCATTCAGCCATTCCTAAATATGGAACTGAAATGGCCAAACGTGTGGTTTGGACCACAAACCATGAAAGAGTTTCTTCAATGTTCTTCCAACATCTAAGAATGCAGCAATCAGAGTGTTTCTGTTCTTGACTTAAGAAAATCTAAATTCCCTTTACACATTTAACAGATGTCATTGTAGAGGAAAGAGTCGATAATAGTTTCAAAATATAATGCATTTTCAGCTCTCCAGCATATAAGTATGAAGCCTCATTGTATTTCTAGTTCATTTCCTGCTACTGATGAGAAGTGTCTATGATCCGTGTTACGTATTCCTGACTCATGTTTTGTAATGGATTCAGAGAGATGTCGAAAGGACATTCTTATATATGGAAGGTCAGTGGCAGAATCAGTTTGGAAATGGTGCCCTCCCTCTGTCACTCTGATAAGATGTCCGGCAGTGAGTGGGGGTACTGCAGCACAGCAGCTTTGATGACCCATGGCAACTTGCACAGCATGTGTCTGGTTCAGAGGAAAGAGGTCATGGACCTGTGTCATTGCAGGAATTGTTTAAGAATCTTTCTCTGAAACATGTGCAGTGGGCACTTATGGAGGGAAGGCTATATGCAGAAGCTTCTCGATTTATGATGGGGCTATAGCTAGACAAACCATCATAACCATCATGAAAATATTGTGAGTTATGGTGGATGAAAACCCATAACCTATTGAAAATTCTACCATAGCAACACAATACAAACATAATACGAAGTAGACTCTTGGTTGTTTTCCCTCTTGATTGTATGGCTCACTGTATTGCACAGCATCATAAAAGAGTATCACTATGTACCAGTAGCCCAGGAAATCATACTGAATGAATTATCACTTTCACAACATCTTAAAGTCAAAAAGTCGTAAGTCAAACCATTATAAATTGAGAACCACCTGTGTTGATTTAATTTCATTGTTCAATAGGAAAACAATTTTTAAAATGTTTGTCACCATTTTTATCAGTGTAATCCATTGAAACTTCGATTTGTAACTTCTGAAATTGTTCCTATCAAATACTACTTCATCAACTTAACCTAAGCTGACACCTTTTTGTTTTTAAAAATTTATTCTTCTCTGGTCCCCAGGGCACATTTGGTCCTGGTTTCAGTCTTATTTTTCTTGCAACTTCTTCTCCACCTCTTTTTCAGAGAGTTCTGCAAAAATGAACAGCCTCTTGGTCACCCTTCCTCCCTCCCTCCCCTCCTTCATTTATTTCTGTTCTCACACAACTGCTTTGGTAATCTCACCCACTCCAGTCCAGTCCGGGTCTTTGTCCTGATATCTATACTTCTGTGTCTACCTGCTCCCTGAGAATCATTGTGAATATATTTCACTAATAATCCCATGGTCATTGAGTGCTTGTTATGGCCTAGGTATTGTGCTGTTAAGACAGAAAGTCTTGGGCATCTCATACTCTCCACGTCTAAAAGAGGACTCTGTACTTGTTTCCCCTCTCTCCTCAAACCTGTTCCATAGTGAATAGGTCACCTTCTTTAAGTAGCTGCAGTGGATTGAATCATAGCCCCCGAAAGGTGTGATGTGTACATCTGGAACCATCAAATCTATATTATTTGGAAAAAGGTTTTTTGTAAATGTAATTAAGTTAAAGATTCCAAGATAATAACTCTTGGATTACAAAAGGCCTTAAATACAAGGATACATGTTCTTATAAGAGAGAAGGGCAGAAGGCAGAGACAAAGACAGTCTTATGAAGGCAGACTGGAGTTTCATGACTAAAAACCAAGGAATGTCTGGAGCCATCAAGGAGTTGAGGAAGGTTGCATCCTTAGATCCCTTAGGGGGAGGATGTCTTTGCTGGCTCTAGCTTTCAGACAAAAATTTGTTGTGTCAACCCACTGAATGCACAATAACTTTTATGGCAGTCCTAGGTACCCGGCACAGTATCCTTCCTTAGTGTCTCTCAGCTTGAGAGCCCCAAGTCAGTGCTTAAGCCTATTCATAAGTGTCTGTCATCCCACTTCTGTTTTAGCTTACCATTTCTTGAAAGTAGGATCCTGAATTTCATTTCTATCCCTGATATTTCATACTTAGCACACAGCAGATACGCCAAAAGAAAGAGTTTTTGTTGATATATTTATTTGTTTTAATGGTGTAGAGCTAGCATAAATCTCTCTATAAATTTAAATTATTTTAGCAAGGTTGTCTCTTCAATATTTTTTTCAATTCATATGACTTTTAAAATACCTATTTATATATTAAGATATAGCGGCTTTATTAGTTATTTGGGGAAAAAGATAACAAAGGAGCTTATAGAACTATTAATATAAGGTAAGGAGAATGCAACATTTCCTGAAGGCTCGTCCCCCAAATATATTGTTCATAATTGCATGTGTTTTGTTTAGGAGACAAAAAGCTCTGCTTGGTAAATCTCTCTTCTTTATCTTAGATCTACAGCTGGCAGCGGCTGTACAGCCAGGCACCCATTCGCGCACTCCCTAATTAACCCTGTTTGTGGAGGGTCAGTGCATTTATGACACAACCAGAACAACAACAGAAGGAGACACAGATACACTTAATGGTATTAGTTATTTGCATATAAAATGGTCAAATGGTCTAATTAAAAGGGTTGCTATGTATTTGAACAAATGAGTATAAAGCAGCTTAAAAAGCATAATCCACTTCAATCTGAAATTTTATTGAAAGACAGATGGATGCAAGATAATAGGCATAATTCATAACTAACAATGCACAAATGCTTTATTTCTCCACAATGAAAACAGTTTTACATTTAATATCTTCCCAGGAGAGTTGTTTTTCCCCTTCTGCAACAATAAAGTAGCACGTGATTTTGCCAGCTAAAGCTAGACTCTTCAAAGGTGCTTCAAAAATGTGGACATGCAAGTGTAAATACCAAATAGTTTCTCTAGTGTTAGAAACTGAAAGTGTAAATAAGGGCTAAAAGATATAATACATACTGTGAAACAGGAAGAAAAGGGGCAAAGGGGAAGGGGAAGAGCAAGAGGTAGCAGAAAGGAAATAAGGGAATGGGATCAATATGAGAAAATGGAAACAAAGTCTTTGTAAATAGGGAGGGATGGAGGGGTTGAAGGGAGGGCAGGGGAAGGTGGAAAAATAAGAACCAAGAGAGATTATGTAAAGGTGCAAATTTTCAATGATGAACGTCATTATATTGTATACATAAAATGTACCAATAAAATAAAATTAAAAAAAATGTGGACATGTTAAAAAGTGTGCATACTTGCTGTTACAAGATGAATAATTTTGAAAATAAAAATGTACTCTGTGGTGACTATATATGTTCCATATATATGAAATTTGTTGAGAGTAGATCTTAACTATTCTCACCAATCACACATACATATATGTAACCATGAGAGGTAATGGATGTCTTAATTAGATGGACAGTGCTAAATATTTCTTAATGTATATGTATGTCAAAACATCACTTTACGCACCTTAAACATGTACAACTTTGGTCAATTATAGTTTAATAAAATTTGAAAACAATAAATAAGTGTGGGATGGCTGAAGCTGTTGAGGAAAGTGGAGCTGATGAGTTGGGGTGTGTGGGACAGACTTGTTATACCGCATGGTTTATGGGGGTCAAGAGCAAAGCAAAGAATACTTACAAAATTTAAAGCCTAGGAAGCCTCCCAGGGATTCTACAACAATTAGGCAAAAATTGGTTGACTTACAATCATAGAAATTTATTCCACCATGGTTCAGGAAGTCCCAAACTAATTTGTCAACAGGGCTGGTTCTTTCTGGAGGCTCTAGGAAGACACTTGCCTCTCTCCTGGGAGACCAGTGGCCAGCAACCCTTGCCATGCCTTGGCTGTGATTGCTTAATGTCAGCTTTTACGTGGCCTTGTCTGAATGGCTCTACATAATTTTCTTATTAGAAAAATGGACACTCAGCCTAGGATTTCAGATCAACCCTAACTCAGTATGACTTCATCTCAACTATTACATCTGCAAATATCTCATTTCTATGTGCGGTCACATTCTGAAGTTCCATGTGGACCTGATTTTAGGGGAAGTCATTTTGTGTAGTACAACTCCTCCAACTGAAATTCTCAAATTTCATGTTATAATTCATGAAGTAAATTCTCCTCAATCACAGCATTTCAGGGATAAGTTCTTAATTTGTCTTATGTCCAGAGCCACAGCATCTCATTACATCATTTTTTTCATGAATTACAGGAATAAATTTGGGGACAATATTCAACAATAGCATGAATTTTTTTGTTCAGTCTCAAATAGGTAATTAACATGTAATTGTCCTGGTGACTACTGTATTCCATAAATCAGTGGTCCTCTACTTCAAAGTGTGTTTCATAATCATCTGGAGACTTATTAAAATTCAAATTTGCTGGGCCTCACTCCCAGAGTGAGACATATTGTGTTTCTAACAAGGCTCTAGTGATACTGATGCCTTGGGGACCATATTTCAAGAACCACTGCCCTGCATCATCATCAGGAAGGTCTTTCCCCTCATTTTCAAGCTTCCCTTTTCTACAATTATTTTTAAAGGCAAAGTGAAGTAAAATGAAGAAAGGAAAAAAAGGGAAATGCCTCTTCTGGTGGCAAAATGTATCCATTTTTAACTTCTGGTTGGTGAAAAAGTCTAAGAATAGAATGAAGTGAAAGGATTATACCAACCTCTTGATAGTATGGAGTTTCTGCAGAACTTTAAGTCATATTAGGAAAGCAGAGGAAGATAAAACAAGTTCTTCTGCCAGGACTTCAGCATTATAAAGAGTGTAATCTTTTACTCCAGGATGTTTTAAATACATGTAAATACATCTTTAGAAAGAGGTGGTTTCAGCACTGAGAAGTTCTGTAAAGTTCTTGAAGATCCCAGTGACAGCATTTCAAATTTTATGTGAATGTCTTTTTAAGGATGTTAGAAAAATAGTGTATTTTTAGGGAAATCTATTTCATCTTTGAAAGTTATGCTAAAATCTGTTATTAGTCTAGTCATATTAGCTCTAGTATGTTACTACATGTTGAAGAAAAATAGAATTTTGTTTTCCTTCCTGTCCTCTTCCTTATCAAATGACATATTACTTAACTATCAAATTTTTTGTACAGATTATAATTAGCATTCAACTGAAGTTATCAAAAATGAAAATAGAACTTAATGTGTTAAATAAAATAATTTTAGATTGTTTTGACAAGTGTCAATGTTTAATGAAAAAAAATTCCATCAAGAAATTTTATTCAAAATTTATTCAAATTTCAAGTTGTTGTAGATTCTCAATGACTAATCATGGAGAGAGGCATTGTACAATCTGGATATTCAGTGGAATCAAGGGTCATTTATATGAACATCAAAGTAGTTGAGTAAAAACACATGTGGGTTTATTTAAATTATTTACGATAACACTACGATGCATTTACTTTAAAAGCAACTTCAAACAATAAATAAATTATTTCATGACCTTAGAATTCACTATACACTTCTCATTACTATACTTAATTAAATAACATAATTGATTTGGGATTGTGTTATTAAAGTATTTAACAAATATTTCGAGTCCCCATCCATTTTGCTGACAGTATGCCACATATTGTATGTGCCTAAGCAGTTCGTAGTCTCCTAAAGAAGATGTGACTAAAATCAAAAATCAACACAGCGATGTGCAACCCTAACACAGATTCACAGAGTACTAAAGCTCAAGGAGGTTGATTAGCGAAAGTTTACAGGAAGAGGTCACATAAAGCTTCCATCCAGAAAGAGAGATAGAAGCTAGGCAAAGAGGGAAGGGAAGTATTCCTACTAAAGGGAATAGGCTACCGGGAAGGGTACCAGTGACAAAGAGCAAGACTGAATTAAAGAACACCCAGTGGTTTATTTAGGTCAGCATGTGCTGGCTCATGATTACAGTTATTGTGAAACTTGAAGTAATATTTTTCAAACATTGTATGTTTATTTTTTTGTACATATTTCGTGGTGCAATATTTGGAAGGACAGAGAAAAAGGCAATATTAATCCAGCTAGTTAGGGAAGAAATGGATGGCAAAGGAGGAAAATGATGTAGTCCAGCCCCGAGACCAACTATGTTCACTAAAGACCTCTGGAAAGTGGTGCACTTCAGTTCTGATTTCAGGAGTTATTACAGTAAGTAAACACAAGGATGGAAACTATTTTATGTCTCAATCAGACATAGTCAACATTGTATTTAAAGGTCTTCATTATATGACCCTGGATGAATGAATGGAGTTGATGAGGGAAAACAGGTGCTTTTACCTTCCAAATTGCATATCCAGAAGAGCAGCTGATTCTCTTTGGAGTATTAGACATGACATTTAGCTCTTATGTTTTATCTACACAATGAAAATTTAGTACTGTATATATAGGAACTAAGTGCAGTTTTCAGATTTCAATTACATACCAAATACCACTTGGTATTTTTGGAACAATTTAATTCTCTATTCATATTTTGCACTTATCCATAGAATTTAATTCAGTTGCTTACCCTGGTGATACTACAATATAAGAAAGCAATTAAACAATTGTGAATTTGGAATTTTAAATAACTTTGAGACAATTAGTTCATTTCCTTTTAGAACTATTTCTAATTACTTTTTTTTTTTTACAATATGGCCTAATTATCTTCACTTTCTCTTCACTCTCTGTCTTCCTAGAGTCAACTAGGGAAATCAGGCTTTTACAGATGGCACATATGTATTTTTCTTACTGGGACCAAAGCATCTATTTTGAATTAAATCTCACCGTCCAGCTTGGCTCTACTGGTGACACTGCTGCCATATTCTAATGTGGTCTGTCAACTCTCCCTATCTACCGTGCTTCACTTCAGCTGCCCTAAATTGGCTTCATCTTTTAGCACGGCCTCTTTCTCCCAAAGCCACAGCAGTCTCCTTGCTGCTCCTCAGTGATGGTGCACATACTTCAGCCCCAGGGCATGGATGCTTATGATTCTCTCTGCTTCCTCTGACTACCTGCATGATGTGGACTTTGATTTTATTTATGTCTCTGCTCAAACATCACCTTATAGCAAACAGATGTTTCTGACCACCGTACATAATGGTGCCCCTTTTTTCAGTCCTGGCCTGCACTAGCCATTTCCTCTTTCCTTACCTTGTGTTTTTACTTTTTACAGCCATCACATGCCATCGTATGTATGTATCTCATATTTGTTCTCTGGCTAGTAGAATGTAAGCTCCATAAGAGCAGAAGTTGTGTCTTGTTCATGGCTGTATCCCCAACAGTAGTGCCTAACAGTACAACAGGCACCTAGTACATATTAATTAAATTAATTAAGTAAAAACATAAACTAAAACTAGCAACTGTACCTATGAAGATGCCGTGACCCACACCTTAGGGACTTTTGGGAGGGGACTCATTTAGTAAGACAGTAATACTAGATCTGATGGTTAGGGAAGGGCATTATAAAGAGAGGACACTTAAACCAAAGACAGAGACAGAGCCAAGCAATGAGTAGCATTAATGTCACATAGTTGAGACAAAGAGAACACAGAAAGATTGCAAGTGGGAAAAGAGCTTTTGTGTATTCCAGGACATAAAGGCTAGCTGAAGGAGATGAGAGTCACTGCCACAAGATAAATGTTGAAGACAGAGGCCAAATCATATTAATTGAGTCTTCTGGATCTCTGAGATAGGGTGTGTGTGTGTATTAAAACCAGGGGAAAAGACAAAAGGGTTTTAAATTTGAGACAGTGATACAACGTGACCTATGTTTTTAAATGACATTCTGGATTTCCAGGTCCAAATCACATGTAAGTTCAACATTTTTTTCCATTCTTACTGCTAAGTTCAGCTCAAAACCCTAGACATATCTATATCTATATCTATATTTACATCTATATCATCTATATCTATGTCTCTCTCTTTCTCTCTTCCTCTCTTTCTCTCTCCTTCTCCCTGTCCCTGTCCCTCTCCCTCTCCCTCTATCTCTATAAGAAGACTGAAAGCTACAGAAATGAAGACAGACTGGCTAGGGACCTCAGGGCCTGTGGAACAATCCAGGAATAGGTTCCCTGAGTTTCTTTTTTACCATACATATCCCCAATGGGTACTGGAGAAACCAATAATCTGAAAATGCCAACAAGCACCTACAAAGCAATCTCTCATAAGAAGTGAGCTAGAAAGGTATTCTGTTGGTGAATTAAGAGTGCATTGGTTAATGGTAACACTGGCATAAAAGGTACTGCAAGAGTTCAATTAAGAGATGTTGTGACTTGAATTTGACTGGTGACTATGGATATGACTGTGGAGAAGGGAACATTTGGGGTCTAGAGCTTGTAGGCAGAACTATTTGATGACTATGCTTCCGTATAGGTAGCATGTATGGAAGGGCCCTCACAAACTGTAAGTGTTTAGGTGAAAAGTTATCACTCTCTGAAATAAGATCTGAGAGCTGAAAATGAACTCTTTTTGTCTCAAGGGCTGACAGGACAGATCCATCAAGACAGCGTGAGGAGGTATAGTCTAGTCACAATGATGATAAAAATAACAGTCTGGGATAGCTTATATTTCATAGAAGAATAAATAAAAGATTTTTTGCAGTCTGGATTAGAAACAGTTGGAATTAATATAAATTCCAGTTAATATAGTACTAAAAGAAGTGTCCAACGAGAGGATCTGTGGAAAAATATAGACTATAAGCAAAGTTATCAATGAAATCTGTATGATTAAGTGAAAAGCTATAGAAATAAATCAGGAGAAGTGAGGACAAACAGAATATAGTAAGAGAATGGGAATTTTCTTCTCCAAAAGACTGCATGTACTTTTGATGGAAATAAAATATTCAGACTATATGGGCTTCTTCAGTAAAGTAGAAGTAATGAAAGAAAGCTTGAGGAATAAACCAGTGAAAATAAAGTATTGAAATGGCTTGGTCTTTTAATTCATTCTAGTTAAACACAACTAGAACAAAACTAGCTACTTTTCTTATTCTTTAAAAAATGCAACCAATTTGGTTTTTATGCTAAAATATGATCACCAAATGGCATCCTTAGAATTAAAAGATACCTAAGAATTTAAAGAGACAATTATGGAAAACGTGTTTTAAAATGTCCATTCAGCTGTTCTCCATTCTGATGTAACAGAGGTAGTAAATTCATATTTCATTTCTGATAATCTAGCATCTGGCATTATTTGTTTTCTGTGACCAAGAAAGATTTAGTTTGGCATTCTATTTACATCCCCTAGGCCTAAAACAATAAAGCAATTATCAAAAACCATACAAACTTTAAGAGACACAGCAGCACTCTGCTCAAAAGGACTTCTGAGAAAATCCCACCCTCACCTTACTTATACAACCTTTGTAGTTTATAATGATGACAGCAAATGTCTTTTTTGGAGTTTTAGGCAACTAGCTTACTTAAACTAAAGTAGCTTATTTGAAGTTGCATCCTAGGATAGCAGCAAAAGGACAAGGTATCTCTATCAGAAACTTTGTGGAGTTGCTTACCAATATTCATGAACATTGTGAGATTTTAAGGCAGAAAATGTGCTGTAAATGATTTCCTAAATAAGGTCCCAAAGGTGCCAAAGAAGATTTTTGAAATCAGATAATAGTTACTCTCATTCTCTCTTTTTTAAAAAATTTTATTTTATTGGTACATTTTAGGTATACAATATAGTGACATTCATCATTGGAAATTTACACCTTTACATAATCTCTCTTGGTTCTTATTTTTCCCTCTTCATTCTCTTTTTTTAATGGCCAAAGTTCATTAAGATAAACTCATTTATTTTATTTTTAAGATTCATTCATCTGCCAAATATATGAGTCACCAGATCAGTTTCAAAGTTACCTTTTGGGAGACTCCTTTCCAAGACTAACTGCTGAGGTACCACAGTAATTATCATTAGTAATAAAAGCCAATAGTTGCTATATGTAAATGATAGAGGATCTTATCTAATCTGGCTTAAAAATAATTGTCAGAAAAGCAAAGGAGAAAAAAATAGCAAAATGTAAGTAAATATATTTAGAGCCTGTAATTGTGAAGTAAGATATGAAAACTAAAACAAAAAATTCTTTTCTGACTGAGTAGGGTTTGAATTATAAGTAGGACATAACTACAATAAAGCAACATAATCAATACACTTCTAGGTTTAACTAGTTTGAAGGGAGAGTACAAAAGTATGAGTTAGGAGGGGTTCCAGATCCTAAGGGCTTTGTGAGCCGGACTAAAGTTTTAAAATATTATCCTGTAAACTCGGGGATCTTTGTAGAACTAGATTTAAAGAAGATGTCTACGTAAGATTTATGTTTTTGAGAGTTCCCTATGTTCTAGTATGGACAGCTCATGGCTAGGGAGCGAGCTGACATAGCTCTGGGGACCACACTTACCAGTGAGAACAGAGAGAAAGGAAGAGGTGAGGAAATCACCAGGAGGTAATTCTGCAGGGCATGAGAAGGGGAGCTCTGGATAATGTCTATGACTGAGGAAGGATTAGCTAGAAGATAAGGAATAAAGTGGGAATTGGGGGAAAAATTATGAAAGTGGGAAATAAGGGAAAGAAACACTGTAGTGTGAGACCGTTGAAGAATCATTATTAGTTTCATCACCACAATCATGCTAAAGACTTCATTTGAAAATTGAGTTCAAATATAAAAATCTAAGTGTGCCACAACACTTTCAAACTTTGTTCCTATTTACAATGCAGGGGTATTATTTCCTCCAAGGCAAAACATTTTTGATTGGCCAGACATTAGAAAGATCAAAGGAACAATTATGTTACCTTCATGTAGTTTTCTCATGTTAACATAGCTCTGTTGAGGTCTTAAAAGTATTTTGCTATAGACAGGAGAAGGTTGGTTAAAGTCTTCAAAGAATGAAGCAGTAGATAGAAACAGTTATTTAGGAGTTCTGACACCCAGCTTGGGGTGCTGAGGAGACTCCCACAACTCATGCTATAGTTTGGATATGGAGAGTTCTCCAAAGTCTTGATTCTCAGAGAGGTGTGATTGGGAGGTGGGTGAAATTTTAAAAGCTGGGATTTAGTAGGAGGCTTTCATGTCATTGGATGGATCCCTTTGAAGCGGACGTTGGGACCGACCTCAGTCCCTTCTCTTCCCTCTCTTTTGAGCAGGCTTTGCTTTGACACCTGCTTCCTTTCTTGCTACTTTCTCATCATTAGGACAAAATATGTAACACCCACAATTTAAATGAGGAGACATTTAGTTTGTCTCACAGTTTCAATCCATGGTCAGCAGGGTCCAAAGCAGAAATAGGACAGTAGAGAGGCATGGTGGTGGAGAAAGTGCTCAACTCTTGGCAGTCAGGGAGCAGACAGAGCAGGGAAAAGCCAGGGACAAGAATACAGCCTGCCAGGTCACACAGTGACCTATTGCCAACAAGGCCTCACCTTCAGGTGAGCATCTGAACTCATCAATGGATGAGTCCATGCATACAGCCTCCATGACCTAATCACCTTCCACCCACAGGACATTTTGGGGGGACATCTTAGTTCTAAACCATAACATGCCCTAGCATGCCATGCTACCTCGTTGTAGACCCAAAAGCAATCAGGCCAACTGACTATGGATTGAAAATGTGTGCAAAATATTCCTCTTTCTAAGTTGAGGATATGAAGTATTTTGTTATAGTAATGAAAAGCTAACAGAGCCCAGTTGGAATCTAGGTGGCAGGGAAGAGATGTACAGAGATATGATCAAGTGACTACTATTTCTTTAAACTTCTTAAATTAAGGTACATGGTTTCATTTCCTTTTAATCACTCAATATCTTTTCAACACCCTTTAAGCACTGAAAGAAATGCTTCAATTATAAAATGCTCTATATGATGTTAATTATCACCAAAACCTTTTCAAGTTACATTGTTTTAGTTTAAAAATAGTGAAAATGCGCAAAGATCAAAGAGATAAAGCCCTTCCTCTTTAGATTTACAGTCACAACTCTGGTTTCCTGTCCAGAGGACACTTCTAATCTGTGTGCATAGCCAGAGTATATGCAATAAGCAAGACTACAGGCACAAAGGGCATAGGTCTGTTTCTGTGGGCAGGGTAGGCCACCTATTTCTCAATAATATGTACAGTCATGATATTTATAGTAGAGAAGTTCATATAATGCACCATCTTATGAAAAACAAGTATCTCCATACAAAGCATCAAAGTGGAGGTGACCATTCCTTACCAGAGGAATAACTACCAAATTGCACTCCATGATAA
Organism: Heterocephalus glaber; assembly: GCF_000247695.1. Next base: position 9,025,328 of record NW_004624779.1, on the reverse strand, counting down.
ATCCCTTAAGCCTCAAGAAACAGAAGGTAAAATATTTCCCCAGCTTCCGAAAACATTCTTCAATTGCAAAATTTACCTATATTATGTAATACTCTTTTAATCTTTCATTAATCTTTGGTCTCATTTCTTTCAGATTATTCTCAAAAGCCTTCAAGAAAGGTTCTGGCTGATATATGCAGACATACTGCACATAGTATATATTAAAATTCATATCAATAAAGCCAAGATGTAATACCCCATAGCCTTCTCTTAATAATAAATTCTAACTTTTGTCATTTAAGTTCAGTTTTAAGTATTTTTAGAAGTAATTTTCAAATTTTGAATTTGTCCTTATATGTCTACAAATAACATAAGTTTACGTAAACAGGAATGTTTTTTCTGACCAAGAAAAATTAAAGAAAAAAAAACTCACCCCAGGATAACAATAAAGTACACTTCTAAAGCTTAATACAGGCTAAATACAATAATGGATGTCTTTTATAAACTCATCCATCATAAATGCAGCCTATAATTTTCATTCATTTAGGCCTTATGCATGCAGGCCAGTGCACAGAGCAATTCTCTCCCTGTACGACTTCTCCCAGAATGTCTCACAATGACACATAAAATAGAGTAATTCCTTGGCTGGTTGCAGCTCAGGGCAAAAGCCATAGAAAGATCAATTTTTGCTCTCTATGGCTCTCTTTTTGATGGAGATAGGGCGAGGCTGCAAAAAAGATGACTCGTTGACCGAGGCTCCCTGGCACAGTTAGAAATTTAATAAATACAAATTGTCATAATTTTAAAATAGGTTCTCTGTGCTTTTAAACTACGCTTATATTTTTCTTTTATTGGTAAGTTAGAGGACTTGAGGATCAAATGTACAAAAGGCAGAATGTAATTTCACTCCTAGAATTACTATAAAAATCTCCAAGTTGGGTGTGGTGGCTTACACTTGTAATCTCAATTAATTGGGAGATGAAAGCAGAAGTATTGCAAGTTTGAGGTCAGCTTGGGCAATTTAGGGGGACCATCTCTCAAAAAATAGGAAAAGAAAAAGAGCTGGCTATGTAGCTCAGTGGTAGAGCAATCTTGAGCACAGGGCTGGGAATGTAGCTGGGAATACAGAGTGTTTGCCTAGCATTCATGAGGCCACATGGCCCTGGATTCAAAAAAATCTCCAGTCTTTGCAAAAATTGGTAGTATTTGCAATAAATCATCAGCATATAGTAACTTATGTTATAATTAGTCACTGTATATAATTTGAGATAATATCATAGTAACAGATTTGTAATCATGAAAATTACAGCAAAATTAGGTCAAGTAATTACAGAATAGATTCCCTGCCCTTATGGTCCTTGCTCAAATAACACATAATTTACCCACAAAAAGTCACTTAACTTTCTTTTAAAGATTTGGTTGAAGACTTGATACCTGAACAATGCTGGATGCATTGATTATGTTTTGGGTTTTGAATATTCTTGGAAACTCAGTGTATGTGAGTAATTTGTCCTTCAGATATTTATTCACCTACATGAGGGGTTTTTTTTTTTCTTTTGGTACCGGGGATCAAACTTGGGACCTTCAACTTGTGAGGCAGGTGGCGGAACCACTGAGCTAAATCCTTGGCCCTGACATATTTATTCACCTAGAGTTAGTCAAGTCAGAAATCAAGCATGATCCTGTATTCTTTTGGTGATCTCAATTCTTGAGACACTTCCCCTCATGTATTAACAAGACATAATTAATTCAGAGCTACAAAGCAATGAAAATAAGCTGGTAATGCTTGTTGAAATCTTAAGCTAGGCAGGTTTTGATTATTGTCTAGTAGAACAAGAGGTGGATACCTATAGATCTGCTTAGAGTGTATCAGAAGGTGAAAAATGTTAATCATTCCCTGATTCACTCAAATAGGGTGTTTTAGGATGCTATTTATAGTATCACTGAAGCCAAATGTTGAGTAGAATAAACTATGGATGGCTTAGAATGCACATGGTTAGTAATGGACTAATTGGGTTGAGTTTATATGATGCATTTCCATGTAAATTAGTCAGAACCATGGATCCATAATTGCAGAATGAACCCAATTCTTCACTTAGTGTAAGCTTGAATTCATGTCTTTGCTTAGACAGATACCAGGGAGAGTTTGAGAGAATAAGAAATATTCCCACTGCTAAAGGGAGGGGAAACCCATGTTGTACTTAGAGTAAGTTAGTAAAATCATGTGGAAAGCATTTGGCCATCTTTTAAGCTCTTGTGATCAATTTACAGGAAAGTCATAGTTAAAAAATTCTTCCCACAACATGAGCTACAGAGCTGAGCATCCCATAGATCCCTATTTAATGATCTCTGAATAAATGCACAGCATACTGTGCTGTGAGAAAGCTATGCACACTTGGGACCTGGCAGCACACTGAGAAAGTGTTGACACAAAAGAAACTGACTCCTTGAACTATTAACCTTATTCTACAACTTGCTACAAGAAAGCAATGAAATTTGTTTTTTCTGTCTTACTATAAAAAGAAAAATGGACACTGAATTGAAAAAACTGTACTAACCTCTGCCCATTGCCATTTAGAATAAAAAATTGAAATACTTATTACAGTTAAATACATGTTGTTTCATTTAATTCATGAAATCTTAGAGTTGGGCAGAAGATTGAGTTGAAGGTATTGGGTATGCTCTGGAATTCAAAGGTGCTTATTTGACATTTTACACATTGCTTAAAGAAGGAGGGTAGAATAAAGGCAATCACTGTTAATTTCAATGTTCTGAATACTGCTGTGAATATAAACTGTTAAATCTATTTAGTAAGTTATATGTTCTACATTTAACAATTAACTAATACTTCTCTGATTTTATTACTAACTAGTATAGTGCCAGGTTGAATTAGTCACACATGAGGAAATAAGTAACAGAAATAGAATTGAGACACTTAACAAAGTTTGATAATTTCTGGAGAGTGGATATCACAGTAGAAATGCAAGTCTGAGTTCACAGCATATCCCTGTCCTCCACTGCAATACTGTACAGTGCTTCTTCTCTTCCACTCCAAAGGGACTTAATACCAACTGGGATTTCCAGGCCCACCATCCACTGACTAGCTAGACTGCATCACATCTCGGGTCACTACCATCATCCCTATTGCCAACCAGACCCTCTGTTCTGTCTGGCTCACTTGTACAGCCTTACGTCCCCCTTTTATTAGCTCTCATCAAGTTCTCTCCTCGCTTTGCTAACCTGCCAAGGACTTCTCCATCCCGTTCCTGTGGCAGGATACTGCACCTGTCCTTCCCACACTCACTTCGTGGTGAATCTTGCTGGACAAAGATGACCACTTTGAACCATACCTGGCACCTACTGGAATCACAATATTCAGTCACACCATGGTTCCTTATGGCTGCACCTGGAAGTTTGGGTAATCCAGCCAGTACCAACTGCTTAGACTATCTTAAAGGCTCTTTTAGACATGGGTACTTATTATTTAGTTACTTTTCCTCATTTTTAAGTCTCCAGACTTTTCAAAATTTCTGACCCAGTACTTTTCTTTCTAGTTGAGTCAGAGAAATAACCATGGCCAAACACCTGTCAGTGCTTCCTCTGGAGTGTATAAACAGATACCTAAAACTTCACTCACTAAATTTTTACTGTTATGAAAAATGGCTGTTTAGAAAAGTTAATTTTTCAAGTAAAGCACAAATGTCAATGTAATTATATGTACATAATATACTCTAATTATATACACTCTAATTTAAATCCTGATGTGTCAGCTAAACTTTTGAGGCTTTTAGAAAAAGTTCACAATTGTATGAAAAATTCCACCGAGACTGTGTATCGTGACTTTTATCTCTAGTTCTGTTTTAAGATCAAAGGGAAGTTCCCAGCTATGATTTTGTTGGCTTTCTTGAGCATGTGTCAAGAGATAGTGCCCTTTGAAATGGGGTCCTTTTACAATGACTGTTATGTCCATAAACTGCAGCTAAGAGTACATTTCTGTCATCATAAAATAGATTATGTTTAATCATATTACAAAGACCCATAGCATATAACATTACAGTGTGATATATTATTATTTTAAATTAAGACAAACTGGAATGCAGCATGACTTACATGAAAAAGTTCAGTCTTGTCCACTTCTCTTGGTCCTTGCCTTTATCAGTGATGCTGCTGCTGCTGTTTTCCATGTGCTCAGTGGGTAAAAATTCTAATCTGTGCAGCTTCTCACTGAGGAACTTATTTCCTGTTTGCATGATTATCATTGTGCTGCACTCACACATAATTACTGCTTTCACACCTGTCACTCTTTGCAGTTACCTCTTAAACTTGACAGCTAGTCCTGAGATTTCATGCAAAAGATCCCATGTCTTTCACAATCTTCCTTCCTGATTGCTTTAGATCAGGCTAATTTTTCTCGTTTTTATAGTTTCCCAGATGTCTACTGATCCTGTCACAATGGTGAAGAACACTTGTAGTTCATCAAGTTTTAAATTCAAAGTGTTTCTTTATGTATGTGTGTATAGGCACATGCATTATTTGCAGTATTATACACACTTTCTAAATCCAATAAATCAAGATTATGATTGAATCAATAAATGCTTATTCAGGACTTCCGATGTTCCTGAACTTGGGCCAGGTGCTTCTTCTATTTTACTGTGGTGTGCAAGTAGCATGGCACTGGGCAACAGACAGCTTTCTTGGTTCTTAGTTGGATGATTTTCCCAGCTAGTTAACATCCACAAAAATTGTGATACATGTAGCTGTAATCTGTAAGGCAGAGAAAGTGCCTTTATGATACTTTCTCAACAAGAACAAATTTTCTAAAACAAGTACAATGTGCTAACAATGCTGGATGGACTTTTAGCTGCCTTTGGAAATTCATGCCTTTTACATGTATTTGGTCTATTGTCCACTGAAAAACCAATTTCCTCAGATTCCTTTATTATCATACTTTTGTGAAGAAATAGTGCATTATCATGTTATGGCTTATAGTTCTATGTTTTTGAAACTTCAGGGAGAGATATAGGATTTTTGTTGGCAGGGAGACATATTTTTAACAGTTCAGCATCTGGACTCAATCTGAGTTTGAATTCTGGTTCCATCAGCCTTGGCCATGCTTGACCATTCTTAGTTTCAATTTTACTATCTATAAAATGAAGGTAATAATAAGGTTTTCATGTGGCATAAGTGAGATAATTCATGTAAATGACTTATAATATAAGGAATCAATAAATGCAGTCAATGTAATAAAAAACACAGACTATTATTTTTATGTCAGCCTGAAGTGATCTAAAGATCACTTTTGATCCTATAAAGCGTACTATAGTTTTATGATCAAACTGATCTTTTATGAAACTTTATGAGACAACAGTGATAAGAGAATCAGTAGGAACAGGAAGAGTTTGCTAAGGAAAAATCAGTGCAAACTGGCTTTTTGTCTTAATGTCAGGAGATGGGAAAACAGGGTGGATTAAATTTATCTGACTTTCCCGAGTCTTGATAGAGCCTCTGTAATTTTGCAAAGGTAGAGCCTTATGTGTACATATATAAATCTAAATGGAAAATATCTATAACTATTAACAGGGTTAACAAAGCATATTGAATTTTAAATGTTAGGCCATTATATAACAAGTAATATAAAATGAAATTCATAACAAGTAGTTTTTTATGTTTATGAAATCATGGCCTTTATGGGAAAAAATGGGTCTATTACAGTGTTTGCTTTTCTACACACCTATTAGTGAATTTTTTTCAGGGTGCTTTACTACTAGGCTACATCCCCAGTCCTTTTACTTTTTATTTTTATATATGGTCTTGCTGAGTTCCCAGGATGGCCTTGGACTTTTTGATCCTCATGTCTCAGCCTCCCAAGTATCTCAGATTACAGGCATGTGCCACCATGCCTAGCTTATTATGGTGTTTGGAAGGATCTAATACAGTAGTCCTCTTTATTTACAGTTTCTGCCATTTCAATTATCCATAGTCAACTGTGACCATTTTGGCCATTCTGGCCATAGGAACACATGGAAAATTGTAGAAATAAATAGTTTATAAATTTTAAATTGTAAGCCATTCGAAGTAGCATGATGAAGTCTCCCCGTCTCACTCTATCACACCATTTGTCTGGTTTATGCTATCTTGTTGTTAATCACTTAGCAGTCTCTTGGTTATCAGATCAACTATCATAGTATTAGAGAGTTTGTATTCCAGCAACCTTTACTTTACTTAATAATGTCCCCAAAGTACACACAAAAATGACGTTGCCAATTCAGGTATGGGGAATGTAAGCCATAAAGTGCTTCCTTTAAGTGAAAAGTAAGAAAAAAAACAAAATGAAGTTGCAAGGATATATGGTAAGAGCAAGTCTTTTATGTGTAAAATTGAGAAGAAGGAAAAAGGAATGCCTGCTAGTTTTGCTGTCCCACCTTAAACAGCAAAAGTCAAGGTCATGGTGTTTGAGTGCTTAGTTAAGACAGAGAAGGCATTAAACTTTATCTAAGGTATGCATGAGGGGAGAACAGTGTACATGGAGGTCAGTGCTGTCTGTGGTTTTGAGTATCCACTGGAGCACATGGAATGAACCCCCTGTGGATAAGTGAAGACTACTGTAAGTCAATTCACAAATTGTTTTGCACTGATAGGTATTATAGAAAAAATTTAAGTAAAATGGAATAATGCTGATGGGAAGAGACTTTGGAGGGATTTGTCTAATGATATGGATGAATGATTCGCAGGCAATAGAGAAGTAACTGAACTGCTACTTGTAGTATGCCACAGTGCTTTAATCTCAACCTAATCATGGTTAACTCTACTGAGGACTTGGGTAGAACCCCGAGGACAACTATCTCAATTAATAAAAGGAATGAAGCAGGGAGAGGTGTAGGCCAAGAGAAGGGGGAGCTAGAGTATGTATAGGTTGAAAAGTGATGTTAAATCTAACAAGGTAAAATTTGAGTGGAATATGTGACATGGACCAATATAAGAATAAATAAAATTGTGGAAAATATAAAAAGATACTAGTCAAATGTAAGATCAACATCAGTCATGGTGTGATGTAGTTGGAGAAAAAACATAGATCTTGTGGTCTATTATTATACAGAGAATTATAAAATGGTAATTCTAATGTATTTGGTACCAGTTAAACCATTTTGGAGTATTGGGTCAAGGAAGTACCAAGCTGACAAATGAGAGGACGTTTCATGGGAAGAATCCAGACCAGTGAGTGGGCTTGAAAGCCTTAAGGGCATGACAGCCATAATAACTGAGGATATTGAGCCTGGAAAAAAAACTTGGGAGGAGGAGGGGTGTTTAGTGTTGAAACCATTATATGAACATTCATTGAATCTATTTATATGGTTCAAGTACAGAAAAAATCGGAAAGGTATGGAGATGATTGGAAGCTATACAGTATCTATATTTATTTAATTTACCTTTTAATTTTTATTAGTACATGTTTATAGTACATAACATTCACAGCACATATAAAATATAAAGTTAACTTCACAAGTAACAGATACCAAAATGGTTTTCATGGAAAAGTACTAAATTCCCATCACCAGGTGTCATCAAAGTGAGTTTATAAAGAAAACTCAATTGTTCATTTTCCAGGATTAAGATGGATGCTTTTTAAGTATTTTCTAAACCCAAGACTCTGTACCTCAGTGAATTTCTTATTATGCGTATATGTACTCTGTGCTAATAGATCTGGTTATGAATGTTATGGCTATAACATAAAAAAGTGAAAATGTATTCACAATACTAGCAAATATGCAAAAAAGAAAATATTAAGGTTAAGACAGCAAATTTTTGGTTTGCCATTTTCTTTCAATACCATCACTTTTTGCCATTTTCTTTTAACAGTAATTTGGAGTTTTGGTCAAATTATTAAATTAAAAATAGTTGAATTGTAACAGATAAAATGTAATTATTCTAGAAGGCAGTTAGAGTACATTTGTCAGAACAGCTTTTCTGGAAAAGAAAAAAAATACAATATATTAACTAGTTTGGACTAAAGGTGCATTTAGAACTTCGTGCTATTTTAAACATTTTTGATCTACTGTCTGTGGAAAAGTTTTCTTCAAAGATTTATTTATTATTATAATTTTAGGAAGAAATTATATTGTGCCTATGTAATAGTTTATAATATGAATTATTATATTTAAAAAATATTTTGTTACTTTACATATTTATCAAATAGCCTGAGCAGTCCTATCAGACTTTGTAGTAATGCTTGATGACACTACAACAAAATAAATGCATAGAGTACACCTCAAAATAGATTTTATAGCATTTCCGTGCATTTTATTAAAGATCTATGTGGGCATAATAAAGTAGACTGAATAATAGGGAACCAAATATATTTTTGCTTTGTGCTACTAAGTCATCTTATTGGAGAATATTATATTTGTAAAGGATCAGAGTCAGCTTATTCAACTTTTCTAACTCTGATCTACAGCTTTTTTTAGATCCATGAGGGAGCTTTTATTAGTATCTTGTAGAACAATGCAAAAATGAGGACATACAGCTTTTTCATAATGTAACATGGAGTCAGTTTTTTTTTTTTTTTTTGTACCGGGGATCAAACTCAGGACCTTGCACTTGGGAGACAGGCTTGGTGCCACTGAGCTAAATCCCCAGCCTAGTCAGTTTTTAAAATATGAAAATAACAATTTTTAATGAAATTTTGGTGAAAATAGATGTTCAGCTGTTATTTAAAAGAGGGTTGTAACCTTATTCCCATTTCTAATTTTTAAAAAACTATATAGATATATGATATCCCAAAGTCTGTCAGTATTCATTTAAGTAGCAATACTCCCACACCCTTAATTCTTAATTTTGCACTTGTATGGAAGAGAAGCAGAATTGCCAAAACAAGTTGGATAAATCAGTAACACAATTTGAATGAATCATATAAAGAATACCTTGGATTCCACCTCTGATTCCTTACTGGGGGCCTAGGAAAGGAAATGCTTTGGCAGAGTAGACTACTCTTTGTCAGAAATAAGTTACTATGTAGGCACTAATGAGCAAACATATAACCAAGGAAGTGTTCGTTCAGAAAGAAGAAATACAGTCCATGGGAGGAAATGTGTCACTGCCATAGAGAAGCATGTCTATTCAATTTTCATAAATTTCATGAGATTCAATTTAAAGAGCTGGGAGATGTTAGCAGTATGATCACTGGAGCAACTTGAAATAGGACTGTTGTCCTGAATTGTGAATTCTCAGTGGTAAGCTACAATGATAAAAGTGAATTTGCAGAGTTTTATATTTGGACTAAAGAAGACGTTTTTCTAAAATATAAGGCAAAATAATGAATAAAAATCAACAGCATCAAAAATGGACAGACTTAGCACATGTTCCTAGTGAGGTTTATTTTCTCCCACCTTCCCCAGCCTAACTGGTGCATTTCCTACAGGTAGATTGAGGAGAGGTCCACAAACTCTTGTCTTTCCCATGAGACCAACGTGCTTTCCACAGCCTGTAAGTTTCTCGCTCTCCCCTGTACCACAAACTTTCTATGGTTTGCAGCCTCAGGAACTGATACTCATTAGGGTCACTTAACTTCCATCTCTAATTATACCCATGATACCTTGCAGGACCTTTCCTTTGGTCACCATGGGAAGGCATGCCCCTAAATCATCCCTCTTCTTCAGGACACTTTCTTCTACATTTCTTCCGACATTTTCAAATCCCACTTTGTCTCCTACCACCCAATGAGCCTCACACCCTTCCTTTATGTCCATAACCAGTAAAATCCTTTGTATAGTCTTACTCTCTTTCCTGAATGTTTCCATCATCTGTACTAACTGAAATGGTGACCCTTTGAAAGCATATCTCTCAACCCTAGACCAGGATTCTATCAAATACCCAACTTACTGCTTCCTGACTATTCCAGGCTTTCTCCTCTCCTTCCTTAAGAAAAGACAACAATCAAATAAGCTTCTTTTGAAGTATGTATCATCAAGTTACAGCAGCTAACACATTTCCTGGTGTAATCATCTACTGCTCTGGTCACGTCCTCTATTTACCAAAGATTTTAGTCTCACATACTTTGAAATTAAGGCTGTTATCCTGAATAGTTAGATGTATTTTTTCTGTATTTATGACCATGAATCACGAGTGGGTTTTTACCATCCCTTCGTTTCTGTGGTAAATTTTCCTTTCCACATATGAAAGCTATTTAATACCATCTCCTCTCTTCTCAAACCTTCTCCCTTCTCCCCATTCCTCCTCTCCCAGCCGGTGGCTATGATTTTGTTTCATTAAAGTAATACACACAACAAGAAAAAAATACCCTTATTCTTAGAATTCTCTAACAAGAACACCCTCTTTCCTATTCTGTTCTACCAGCACATCTACCAACTTGCTGTATCTGCAGCTAGGTAATCTGCTCTCTTGTCCACTGCAGTGGATAAATTGTCAGAATTACTACCTGAAGTCAAAGGCATCTATATCTTTCCTTTCTTGCCCCAGAGACTTTGTGATAATATCCTCCTTTTCATTAATCTTTTATTGGTTCATCATATCAGCTCAGTAAAAAACACAGACAATGTCTTTACATTATAAGAGAATTTTTTGAAAGTTCTTAGCCTTACATCCCAATGTAACTACTGCCAAATTTCCGTGTTCTTCTTTATAGCAGAACTCCAACCTTGCCCTCTTTCAATTCTCATTTCCCCTTAACTCATTCTAGTCACTCTCCCATCCCCACTCTATTGAAATAGTTTAAAACAGAAATAAACTTTGAGGTTCCAAATTAATTTTTTTCTTTTTTCACTTTTATTAATACATATTTGCAGTATATAGTGATTACATTCACTGTAGGGAATTGGGACATGTACATAACACATTTTGATTCTTTTTCTCCCTTCCCTCCACCCCTGTTTTACTTTTCCAGCATCAGATTCATTTATTTATCTTATTTTTTTGTTAAATTCTTTTATTGGTACATTGTAGGTATACAACACAATTACATTTCTCATGGGCAATTGTACCTTTACATAATGCATCTTGGTTCTTATTTTTTTCCCCATTCCTAGCCCTCCCTTCACACCCTCCACCCTTCCCTATTTACAAAGACTTTATTTCCATTTTTTTCCATTTCTCAGCATTTTTCCTTTCCCTTCTT
>NW_004624779.1:8979267-9007896 GCF_000247695.1 Heterocephalus glaber | reverse complement strand
TCTCTCTCTCTCTCTCTCTCTCTCTCTCTCTCTCTCTCTCTCCACACACACACACACACACACACACACACACACACACACACAAACACATATTACAGATAATACAAAGAACATATAAGACAAACCATGTGATATTTGAGTTTGTGTGTCTGAGTTACTTCACTTAACATTATAGTCTCAAGGTGCATTCATTTTCCTATAAATGACTCATTTATCCTTCTTTATCGCACAGTGGTACTTCATTGTGTGTAAATACCACATTTTCTTTATCCATTCATCTGTTGATGGACATATAGGCTATTTCCAAGATTTAGCTATTATGAATTACACTGCCATAAACGTGGTTATGCATACATCACTGTGGTATGCTGTCTTTAATTCTGAGGGGAAGATACCTAGAAGTGAAATAGGTCCCAAATGTAATGGCCCAGTCTCAGTTTTTGTCACTTTAGCCTTTCAGCAGTACATGAGACAAACCCATGCTTCCTCTGAGTGTGCGCTGGACTCATTTATCTCTGCTTTTCAGACTTCCTCTGGGTAGGGCTCCTCATCATGATTCAAGAATGTTGGTGTGCTCAGGAGTTCAGTGCCAGCTCCCTTCTCTTCTTTACACACTTGTTACCTCATCCAGGGCCCCACCTTCAAATTCCAACTCAAGGCAGGCATTTCTTAACTTGATAATCCTCACCATATAACCCTAAAAATCCAGGTTTGTATATAAAACTGTCTAAACAACAGCATGTTTGAATGATACTGGGCTCTTCTGATTTAAAACCTTAAAAATCCAACTCTTGATCTCCTACATTCTCACCACCTCGCTTTTCTTATAATTTTGTCAGCTCAGAAAATCATCTAGCAACTCACAGCTTGAAGGCATGTTTGGCTTTTCTCTGTCTTACACATTCTATATCTACTTTACCTAATCGTGTTATCATATCAATAATGTATTTAGATTTTAACTCCTGCTCACCTCCATAACCCCAACTGTATCCCAATCCATTAGTATATTTTGCTCGAAGACTTTTATTTGGTGTCCCTATCTCCACTGCTCTGATTGTGTTTCTTTTTCTTTGTTCCCTTGTATCTACCCCCACTGCCATCCCTCACCTTAAAATTTATTTGCTAGCAGCCTGGGTAAGTTTTTAAAAATATGTTAGATCATGTCAGTCATCTGCTCCAAATTCTAAAGCTTCACATCAGTTCAGAAAAAATATCCAGCTGTCTTACCACGGCTGTGACCACTTGAACTTGCTATCGGTCCTCACTTTTAACTCGGTTCCTTTTACTCTATCCTTCTGGTTCATTCTGCCCCATTGGACAGAGTCTTTTTGTTGTTTTCCTTGAAAAATTGAGCATTTTCTTGCCTTAAGAACTCTTATAAATACAGATTCCAGTGGATACTCTTCCCCCATAAATTCAGATAATTTATTCCCAGTTCTTTCTAGGTCATTTTCTACCTAATTATTTGCTTCCTTTTAAAAAAATGTACCTATCAGTATCTGAATGTGTGTGTGTTCTGTGGGCAGGTGTGTGTGTCTTCCTTATATTTTCTTTTTACTTGTTTAATTTGGTCTCTTTACTAGAACAAAATTTCCATGGCTCCAATAAGACAGAGTGAGATCAGAGTTCTGTCTATTTTGTTCACTGCTATCGCATATGGTAATTGCTCAGAATATATTTGGTGAATGAATAAATGAATAGATGATCAAAGATACTTTTTAATTTATATTTTTAAATGCTGGCATTATTATATTCTAAAAGTCTGCATATTAATATGGTTAACATAATAAATTGTGCTTGTAAATTTATATTTCTTTCTTTACAGCATTTAAATCTGAGTAACATGATAAAAAGTCATAAAGAAATTTGACAAAAAAAAGTAAAACTATTAGGGGCCAAGGATTTGGCTTCGTAGCGCCCACACCTGCCCTGCAAGCACAAGGTCCTGAGTTCGATCCCCTGGTACCAAAAAACAAAACAAACAAACAAACAAAAGATTTGAAAATAAAATCAAAGTAATGTTTAACACATTGGTATCGTTACTTGTAAAACTGTTGCTTTTGAGATAGGTAAAATTTTGTTTTCAAAACTGAATTCTTTATAGAGGTAGTTTTATAGCATTTTGAGACAGAAAAAAGGATTCATGCTTTACAATGCTTTTAAAGTTTTATTTCGTTCTCAGCACTGCTGAGGATATTATGTCTTAAGAATATTATGTCTTACTGCATAGACTACTTTTCACAACTCATAGAATATTAACTTCATTGGATCCAGCAATGACCCATAAATGGGCTTTGCAGGTGTTCATGTCTGTTATGTGTAGAAAAACTTTTGCACAGGAAAATGTCTCTACTTTCAAGGAGCAATCTGACCGATGACACTGCTTTAATGTGTTAAACTTGTAAAATACAGCCTCAAACTCTTGATTGTCTGGTTTGGAGTAGTAGTATTTATGAAGCACAATTTTACAGATATGAATTCTATTTTTCCTTCTGGATAATGTTTTGCCTAAAGATCTAGATTTCCCCTGGGGATAAACTAGACTATCAGAAGAGGTGTCCACAAGGCAGGTGTTTCTGGCCTGTCATAGATCAACTTTTATTTAATGATATGACCTTAAATGTTGTTGAAAGAGGAAAGTACATATTGTTTTACAGAATCTGATAATGCTTAATACTAAGTCATAGAGATGGTAATGTGGTCACTGTCCATCCATTGGATGTGAGTGTCCAGTAACACTAGATTCTGACTATGATCCAGGATAAATTTTTCTTCCCATGGAGATTCAGTATATGTCTTATGCTTCAGATCATAAAAATAATATAAATAGTAATTTTTAAACTGTGGACAAGAAGAAGCTCAGAAACAAATATTAATTTTAACCATGAGGAGCAATGTAGAATCTTATGGCTTGTGTGTTTGTATCTCATTACCTCCTTTTCTCAACTTTTATATCTTTTATTTGTTATTTAAAAAACTCTCATTGTATTAACTGTATCAAGTTATTTTTGTAATAAAGTGAGAAATAGTGAAAATGTAGGTATTGATTCCTATTTTCCTGAGCATCCTCAATTCTATATATTATTATCATTTTCAATAAAATGGTTTATTAATTGGAACATTTAAAGAGATTTAATATTAATACCTAATTATTCAAAAATCTGATTAATATTTTTCAGATTTGTCACTTGAATTAGGATTTATTTGTATGTTTTATTAATTATAGTGTGTATACTGAAACGGCCCTGAAAGCCTAAAGCATTAATCAATTTTATAAGTCAAAAAATTATTAAAACAGAAAAAATGTTTTTGAAGGAAATAGGAGGATCACAAGTTTGAGGCCAACGTGGGCAACTGAATGAGTCTCTGTCTCAGAACAAAAATAAAAACAGGCTAGGGACATAGCTCAGTGGTAAGGCTTCTCTGGGTCCAATCCCCCAGTAACTGGGAAAAAAATGATGAAAGATTCTGTGGGATTTTAATATTATAACCTCAAAATAGACAGATCACTCATTCTGATTGATGGAACTCCTAAATTTCTGCAGCCAGAGGCTTTTATCTTTAAAATCCTTCTCCTAAAAGATATGGCACAATGATCGCTAGCAACTAGCAAGTCAAGATCAATGCAGCAAACAGTATGACTCCTTCCACAGGGCCAAAGAAAGTGTAGCTGTCTTACCAGAAATGAAATCCTATGCATGACAGTCATAATCACCCTAAACCAGGCTGCCTGGCACCTCTGATTCTTGGTCCTTCATTACATTACTCGAAGGGAACTTGTAAATGTAGAATGCCTGCAATTTTTCTAAATTAACAAGTCAGTGAACTGGCATTGCCATTATAGCGCGTGACGTTTCCAGTGGACTCCTAAGAATATGCTCTTCTTTTTGTAGATTAAGAAACTAGAATCAAATTAGAAATCGACCTGGAATAAAAGCCAATAATTCTATTGTTAAGACAAAACCAATACTCATTTTAAATACTTATCTTAGTTATACAATAAAATCTATTTTAGAAATTTTCTTAGGTACAGGAATTTTAATGATTTGATTGAAAGAGGCAATTCAAAATAACTTAACACCAATTTATCAATTTATATTTGGCTTCTACTTTTTGACCTCACGAATATTCTCATAATATCCTATTTGAAGGTGTAATTAATTGCTAGTTATTTCCTGATATCCCCTTTTTTCTCCCTCCTTTCACATTAGTAGAATTTATGAGGACATACAGGTGCTCAAGCACAAAATTCAGCTTTCCTTGGAGTGAAGCATGACCAAGTAAATTCTACTAATGTGATGGGGCAGAAGCACTGTGGACCCCCATTAATGTAACTGTGTGTGCTTTCCCAATACCCTGTCTCTTCTCTCAGCTGGAAGAGGGTAAGAACACCCTTAACCCATGAGTAGATACCACATGTTAGGGATGGCAAGAGTCACCTTCCAGCCCTAGGACCACCAGATTGTTACAGGAGGAAGAGAAATAAACATCTCATTATTTTAAACTATTTTTTTTGTTGTTATAGCTAAGTCTATTCTCTAATCTGGAAAGACTGGTATAAATACTTAACACAGGAAGAATACAGTGCATTAGAATATATTACTAGACTATGCTGTATTCATGTAAAATAATATCAAATGGTAATTGAAAAATTACATTTACACATACTTTTAAGAGCATAGGAATGTAGCAGGTATATGAAAACATTTAGGACCTAGTAATATTTACAAAGAATGATCTGAAATATGTAAATGTGTTTTCAAAAATTGTCTTAAAGGAAATATGCAGGAACAATACTCAGGTTTATCTCTGGAATTAGGAATGTAAGTGTTTCCCCTTTTAGATCTTTAATACTTTTTCTGTGCCTTCCAATTTAAAAGTAAAGAACATTTAGCATTTCATAATATCAGTGATTTCTGTGAATAAGTGTTTCTTCTGTCAACTCTCCATCACAAAAGATAGATCCTCCCATGAAACTCCCATTCACATCTTCTAGTGACATTCATATTTTTAACTTAAATTAAAATATCCAATGCACTTACTTCTAATTTCTTACACTCTGAAATTTTGAGAATTTATAAGTAAATTTGAAAATTTTCTGTCAGGAACAATGTTAATGGTGGTGTAGCTTGTGTACAAATCTGGTTTCTTGTAGTTCAGACACAAATGGCGATTGAAGTAGTTAAGAATATTATCTATAATTCTTTTAGGGAAAGAATGCCATATAACATTATATTTTAGTTGGTTTAAAATCCATGTAAATGTTATAGCTGCCATTCTCAGGATGATTCACATGGTTTGTAGTTACTTCCCCAAGTTTTCCAAAGTTCTCTCTACATTCTAGACAGAACTCTTTCTTTAAAAAAGCAAACTTATAGTTTCTACCCATTTATTTGCATTTGTGTTCATCCTTCGTAAGTGAAAATTGAACATTTCAAATACAAAGCTTTCATCTTGTTATCATGTGTTTAATTTATCTCATCTCTTCCCCTCACATCTATATCATAAAACCCCAAGAGACAAGATAATAATAGGATGGAACATTTTTAAGGTACTAACACTGTTGGTAATTTTTATTTTCTATTTGGCCCTTACTCATTCAAAATGAGGTATCAAATAACTTCATTTGATCTTATCCCTGTCAAATTTTCTTTACCTAGTGCTTCTTTTTAATTATATGAATCCACATAAAGACATAGTAGAAAGGTTTTCATCCTATGTAACACCTGTTTAATTGATAGTGATTGCAGCAGATTAAGATGATTAAGGGGTTGCAGTTTTGGCACAATAAATTTATAAAATAGCATAAGTCAAGCCTTTCAGCAACACTGGCCAGAAGGCTCATCAAATAGTTTCCATAATTGATCCAGAGGTCATTTTTATTGTGGTTATAAATACTACCAAATAGAAATATTCCAGAGTAATGGGATTTATATAAATATTTTCTTCAAGTTTACTTTTGATTCATAATATGAAAATCAACAAATTTTCTTCAAATCCAATTATTTAAACATCCTCTGAATATACTCTTTTGTCTAGGAAAACAATTCAATTTCCTATCATGATAAAATATGGATATTATCTAATTTGTTCTTTTCTGTCAATTGTATATTACCAAAAAATACTACCTCTTTACTCAGCTAAATATATTAAAACTCATACCGCAATACCCTCTTCTCTGTGGTATAACAGTAATATTCCTAGTGTTCATGAAAACATGTAAAATGTTCTCTTTTGTTAAACAGTAAATGCTATGGGAGGGGAAGGGGACCCAGGTGGCATTGCTGAGGTTTAGCTTCAGTACAGAGATAACCTAAGTCCACCAGCTGCTTTTGCAATGGTGAGTGAACTGGATAAATGAAAAAATGCAGGGGCAATAAAAGAAAGAAATTCTCTTGTTCACTCTCTTGAAGTCAAACTCTGCTCTGTGAAGCCACCATAAGCTTTCATTACCAGCTATACCTCTCCAAATCCATCCTATTATATTAAGACATAATGTTAATGTAATAGACATATGTGAAATCTTGATTAAAATATGACACCATTTTTAGAAGAAAACAAAAACTAAAAACACATTCACAATTCCATCCTTCTACAAGATGAGTCATAGTTCTCTGAAATTTATCTTAATGCATTTAAACTCTGAAGTTTTAGGCACCTCAAATGTGATAAATGTAATAAAATAAAGAATGGCAATGTTCAACACACAGAGGGTAGGTCAGCAGTAAAATTAATAACCTGGAAAAATGATTCCAGCACAGTTAGAGATGGAATGGAAAATGAAGGAAAAGGATGATAAAAATTTTATATGGAGGAGGAGAGGAAGATAGATTTACTCTACACCTTATTGAAAGACTGTGAAGTTGAAAATATGTTCTCAGTTCATAAGTTATTAGAAGATTATAAATGAATTCATAACTTTAGAATCACTACAGGGAAAAAACAGAATAAGGATAAATTGGCTAATTTTACTTACTTATTTACTCATTTATTCACATTTTTTGTTTGTTTGTGCCCAGGCTGATCTTGAACTCCTGGGTTTAAGAGATACTCCTGCCTCAGCTTCCCAAAAGAGCTGGAACCACAGGTGTGTGTTACTATGCCCAGGTCACTCTGACTAACTTTAAAAATGATGAGACAAAAAAGCAACAACATGGGTGATGAATTTAAAATGTGAGGAATAAAGACAAATTGTCAACAAACACAATCTGAATAAATAAAAAATTCTCGGTCAAGATAAGTGAGTCTGTGCTGTTATATGAGTTGTGCTCAGCTACGTGGCACACAGAAATTGAAAACCTGGGATACACAAAGGTGGACAGACCACATACATGCTAGCAAATATCAGATTTGTCCACTGAAATATTAAATGGCAGGGGCCAAGTTCTCATTGAAACAAACATTGTTCAGTTGAAGCAGCTATTGGTGTTTTCTGAGCTGTCTGGGAGCTTGTGGTATTTGTCCAAGTTTGAGAGCCACTAATTTACAGATGTCCTGGGTGCTGAATCCCACTGCTCTGAATTGAAGTGGATTAGAACAAAGATCATACAATCACGATTTCTTTAAAGTGGAAACTGAGTCTTCCCTCTAATAAAACACTGCATGTTCTGAATCCAAAGGTATCCAGGATGGAGTGGATTCTGACCTCTTCTGTGATCTCAGCCTGCTTGTGTTCATTTTCTCACTGGATTTCACAACCACTAGCAACCTGTGTGTTCTAATTTCCTCATATGTAGATAGAGGAAAATAAAAGTATCTTCTATCAAGATTAAGGAGGATTAAGTTTGGTATTTTATTTAAATTCTTAGTCTAATCCCCTGGAATATGGAATATTTTATTCACTGATTTTATTTGGACAATATTTATATCACATAAAACTGAATTCCACGTGGTTTGAGACCTAAACATAAACTCATATGAGCATCATAAAATAAAACATAACTGTATGATTACAGAGTTGGGGTAGGGAAGACTGTCCTGAAAAAAGACAGTAAACCCCCAAATCTGTAAAGGTAGTGACAGACAAATTTGCTTATATATAAATGTAAAATTTTTCAGCACAAGTCACTCAAGAAAATTAAAACTAATGCTACACTGAAAGAAAATAATTCAACATAATTCAAAATAATTCAAAAAAGAAGATTTACAAAAATAAAATAGAAATGGTCAGTAAAAGTGAAAAGACTCTTAATGTCACTAGTAAATGCAATTTTAAAATAAGCTGTAACGTTTCACAAATGAGGTTGACAAAATATTAAAATGGATCAATAATATGCATTGATAGTCTAGGAAAAGAACACAGAACACTCATCTCTGATGGCAGGTTCACTTAAGAAAATCATTTTGCAGGAAAGTTTGGTCATAGCTGTGAAATTTCACTTTCAGTAAGTCATTAAAAATAGTAATGAACATGAAAAAAATTTGTCCAAGGAAAATAGATCCACAGTTTTTGTCTTTAAAAATTAGAATAAAAATAAATCAATCAATAGAGCAATAATCTTATAAATTACAAGCATATACTTATGGTTTATTAGTAAACTGTATAAAATGGGAAGGATCTGTATATTCAAATACATTTTATGTTAGAGAATTATATATGCATATATGTGTTCATAAATTCTTAGAAAAAGAAGTAGAAAAAAAATTCAAACTTTTGTTTTTTAAGAGCAATTGCTAAAGTAATAATAGAAACAATTTTACTTTATCAACTTCTGTCTCTTAAATCTTTATCATGAGGATACCTTCATGTGTTACTTACAATTAAAGTATACAATCCAGGTTTGTAGTGGGCAGGGGTAAAAAATATTTGTTTATTTGCCTGTGTGTGTGTGATGCTGTATCATAATATTAATGTCCTGACTTTTTATGCTGTCAAATATATTATGTTAAGACTTTTATACCACTATAAAAGTGAAAATATTTTAAGCAGCACAAATGATAATATTTTAAAATACTATGTTAGGTAACTGGCACTTGACATGGCATCAGATCAAATCCTTGTTCTTTTACTCTAATTGTAAGCCCTTGGGCAATATTGTAAACATCATTGCACCTCAGTTTTCTCACCTACAAAATGGGGATTGTTGTAAAAGGAAATGATTTAACATGTATAAAGCCCTTCACAGAGGTGTTAATTAAGTGTCTAGCACATAGAAAACACTATGTGTTAACAATTATTATTAACGCCAAAAGCACATATTTGTGGAAACTTCTACTTCATTCTCCCAGTAAAATCAAATATTTTCTTTTTCCACAAAATGTTTACCTTGACCCAACCATTCTATATGTCTTTTTCAATCTTTTCTTAATACATATTTTTCCTGTCCTATTGCTTTTAAACAATATTTCATAAAGAAAGTTTAGCCATGGAATTGCAAACTGAAAATTTTTTGTTGTTATTTTTATTTTAATAAGGCACATATGTAAAAGCTGAAAGACGTATACCCTCCTTTCTTTTAACCAACAAATATTTATGATATTCTAATATGTAGAACAAGGACACCACAGTTCAATGATAGAACAAATTCCTATCTACTTAGGTGGTACAAAGCAAAGCAAGCTAGTGTCAAAACTCAAGTTACATAAATATTCAGTTCAATACCATGAAAAGTACTTTAAGCTAAATGAAACTTTGATCCAATTTGAAGAAAAATACTAAATGTTTTCATGTAGTCCAGCGGTTCTCCGTGGCATAGGGCACCTCCCTTACTATGAGGAACATACAGGTCAATGATACTCCATGTTTTTGTAAGAATTTCCTCTAGTCTTGCAAGATATTTATATGCTCCTTGGGACATTCGGGTCAGTGAAATATTTGGGCACCTTTTTTCTGAAGGGACAACCCAGACTAACATAAGGTATTTTTTTCTTAGCAAAATTTGACAGACACTAAATTTTGCAGGGATATAGTTCATGGGATTTGAGAGAGGGTTTTACTTTTGCAGAAAGTTGTCTAGTCTCGTTTACCATTCTAGAAACCTGAAAATTATATTACAAGCAATAATACCAATGGAGTTATTTGAGTAATCACCACAATTCATCTATATTAACATGTGTAGCACAATCTATACTTACTGCTGTTGCATCCATGGTGAGTCTTTACCTATGTGAGAACATCTTACTATTTCATTATATTTCCTATCTAGTGAGGTCTGAACACTCACATGTTGAAATACAAATAATTTTCTTTGGATCTATTTTCTTTATGTTTCACTTAGGGATTATGTGGATGTTTTCTTTTAATTGTGTGCAAGTAGGTTATATTTTACTCAAGACAGCAGAGAGCATCATAATATATTTGTTTTGACTTTGATCGGCTTAAGAATCACAGAGTTATTCTGACCAGAGATCAGAATAGCCACTTGCCAAAATTTAACTGGCAAAGGTGATAGATGGATGTTCAGCGAGATTAGTTTTATGCCCACTCCAAAGAAATAAAGAATGAGTAATTGAAAGTTGGAAGCAAATTCAGAGTTACTTAAGGTGATCTTTTCATTTAACACATGAAGCAACTGAGAACCACATGATATGACAAATATCAGCCGCTTCTTTTTGGTTAAACATGGGTCAAATTTCAAAACCAGGGGCAACACTCTGAGTAGTATTCTGAGAATACCATGCTGTCTCCAGCAACTGAGACCTAAGTAGGTGCAATGGAGAAAGCCAAAATGGATTGGACAAGCAACTAATCCAGAAGCTTGCAGATCTTCTGGGGATTGGTTTGGTAACTGGTAATATTTTACCCTTAGCCCTTAAGGCTCACTTGTTGCCAAGAGCAAGGTGGTGAAAGAAGTTTAAGAATAAAAGCATAAAGGGAAAAATGTAAAAGTGAATTCTGGAAACACCAACATAGACTACCACAAAAATTATTTTGTTTCACTGATACAATAATCATCATTATTTTCACTTTTTAAAAACTTGTGAATAAATAGCAAAGTATATCTTGGGAGAGGCTTCAATTACTGGATGCTTCAGATTGTAGTACATGCCAACTTTTTGGATAGCACCTAACATGAGCTGTATCTTGCTTACAAATGGCTAAAATGTGAAGGAAAATATCAGTTAAAAGCACCCCTCATTGTAAGACGCCTGACACTCCACTTCCTGAAGCTGCAATGTGTACAATTTGATCATTGTTGCAACCCCAGTGCCAACACTAATTATCTCAACCTTGGAGATACTCAACTACTCACACAGGGAAAAGTGTGCGTGTGTGTGTGTGTGTGTGTGTGTGTGTGCGTGCTCGTGTGTGCATGTGTAGTGGGAGAAAGGAAAGCCATTAATCCATTCTTGGACCACTTCTAATATTCCAACGCGCCTTTGAGGGATACTATATTTTCTCCAGCACTTCTGTGTGAATATATTTAACAGATGTTATCATTCTTGATATAACGGGAAGGGAAGTGCTAACCTAATGTGATTTTCTTCTTTGCTTCTTTTACCTAAGTTATAAATTATAAGGTATCCCGAAATACATTATATTTAAAGCTTTTCTTCAGAATAAAAATAATTTCTTAAAGCACTATTTAATTCTTTTAGTAGAAGATCTTTTTTTGAAGCCCTTTCTTTCTCACATTGAGCTAAGAAAATTACAACTCAAAATCGTTTAGTTTCTAGAAGACTAATAACCTTGCAAATCTTTCTTCTTTTTAAAAAATACTTCATTTCTGAAAGCCATTCAAATTGTTCCTACAGAATACAAAAAGTCTCAACAAATATCACGAAACAAAGAAAAGCTAGTCTTGTTTTTTTTTTTGATTAATTATCATTAGATTTTCATCTGTCCATAGAGTGCTTCAGTCAACATCTGCTAAGATAATTTCTAGAACAGGATGAGAAATTTATATAATGAACTTAATTTTGTTTCTTGTAGAGTTTAGGTATACACAATTAACATGTTCAGATTTCTCTTCTTCTCTCACCATAACGATTGCCAGGTTTGTGCTTTTCCTTTGAGAAAAAGATTAAATTTTACGAAAACAAGCTCTGCAAAAAGAGTGACTAAATTACATTTTAATACAAGTCTTCATGATTTTCCAATTAAGAGTATACTAAAAGGTTGTTTTAGCTATTTGTTATGGTTTGGGTCTAGATGTCCCCTCAAAGCCTCATTTGGTAAGAGGTGGCTGGATCTGGAATGTGTGATGCTAGGATTCGGGGCAGGTGATTACTAAACCACTATACCTGAGTGGTTTCGCACTCTCTTGTTGCCCTTGCTACCATGTGCACACCATGTTGTTTCTCATCTGCGTTGCCTCTGCCACCTTGCCTTGGAGCTGGCTGATTAGAGACTAAAACCTCCATGAATTGGAAGCCAAATAAACCCCTTCCCCTTTAACTTTGGGTGTCAGGTATTTTGTCTCAGCAATGAGAGCAAAGTAACTAACACACCATTCTTATTGTGTGGATATTTGCTCTCTAGTCCAAGTTAGAGACATTTGAGAGCCACTAGCTACAGTTAGCAGAGGTTAATCACTGATACTTGGTGTGGAAGGCAGCAGACATGGGGCTTTACACTTAGCAGGATCATCATCTCCCACTCTGCATTGTGATCAATGAGGATGTGAGTCTATTTTTGAAAGCTGGATTTTGGGAAACCCAGAATCTATCATTTTGCTCATCTCCTAAAAATCTTCTAATTTATTTCTCCTATGTAAGTGTCCTGCATTCCTGCTTTATGAGAGGAATACTACCATGTGTAGAGTAGTGAAGGCCTTAGCCCCTGGATTATTCTGTGTGGGTTTTAATCCTGGCTCCAGCACTAGTAGCTGTGTGAACTTGGCCAAATTATACAGCCTCTATTGACCACCATTCTTTCATCCTAAAACAAGGATAATTATGATGATCGATTTATTTTATTTTTTAAAGATTAAATGAGTTTATATAGGTATAAAGCATTTAAAAGGTACTTGGCATGTGTTAAAGGCAAATAAGGAGCAATTTTTCTGGTGGGTAAATTCTATTGCTTCTTTGATTTTACTTTCTGTAAGCGGTAGTGACTTAATACTGTAGTAGCCATTGATACAGTAAATCACAAACTTACCATATCCAAAACAGTTCATGCCATCTCCCTCCACTATGTATCTCTCCCAAATAGGCTCCTCTTATTCTCTTTCTTACCTATTCTCCAGTTACAGTTCCCAGTTGTGTACATTTCATTCATTCCACCCACTCTCCTTTAGTCTCAAACCCAGGAAATCAAATCTTATTCAAATTCCATATTGGTTCAGGCTCTTCTTCCTTCCTCTTGGGAGAGCTGCAAAAACTCTCCCTGGGTCCAAACTATGATTCTCCACCTCTCCACTTTCCTTTCTATCCTCTGTACTCTAATCCAGTTTCTCTTTAGGAAATGGACAAATGAGGAGTCTATTTGAAAATAGTGTGCTACAGGCTATTGTTGTTGATGTATATAAGGTTCTGAAATGAGGGAAAGGGGACTAATGGGCTAGAAGCAGGAGTATAAAAACAAAGCCTTCCTTTCTAGGTGTGTTATGGCTGTGTCTACATGTTCCCCCAAAGCCTTGTGCAGTCATCGGTCAGGCGTTTTCAGAGGCGGCTGAATCTAGAGTGTGTGATGGATTCAGGGTGCAATGCTAGGCCCAAGGACACTAGGGTTAAGGGTGTGAGTGCCACCTGCTCTAAGTAGTCTGGATAAGATAAATGGGGCAGAAAGAGCAGTGGTTGTCCTTTGTTGCTCTTGCTGTCTTCTGTGTGAACTGTTTCTCCTCTGCTTTGGCCCTCTGCCATGTGCTACTCTGACTTGAAGCCAGCCCCAGCCGAGGACAGACTGAAATCTCTCTGAACTGTAATCCAAATAAACTTTTCCTCCCTTAACTGTGGTTGTCAGATATTTTGTCTCAGCAATGAGAGAAGAGTAACTAAGAGAAAGCATTAATCAATTAAAGCAATCAAACAAAACAAAAACAAGTATTTAAGAAAATATCCAGCTTCAGTAAATTCCCATTGAATGTGGTAGATTCCAAATCTTGTAGTTGGAATGAGTGACTCAACTTCTCCAGAAAGTGGCCCAACCTGAGCCTTGCAGTAGCTTTCTACCCTCCACAATCTGGCCAATTTGTATTTTGTAGTTCTTCAAAAGATCCCAACCACCAGAGCTTTCTTTTTTCCATTCATTTGCTCATCTACTGTCCTGGGCCTAGAGCAGCTTCCTCCCCTTTACCACTTTTCAAGTAACAGCTTTGGAGGAACACAGATCCAGTGCCTGTCCCATTCATCTTTGCTTTCCCCAGAGAGGCTTTTACAATACCAGCATCTAGGAGGTGCTCAGGAAACTCTGAATTAAATTAAATTAAATGATGGAGAAGACATATTCATTCTTCCTGATCTTTGGGCACTTCCCTGAAAGGCCCTGCAATCCAAGGATTTAACCTTTTGGCTGAAGACTTTCACAGTTTTCTAGTCTCTGAGGAATTTTTAACAGGAAAAGGGAAAAAAACCCCTCCACTTGATTATTAAAGACTGTGGGTATTATTTTGTAGGAATTTTTAGATGTTCTTAAAATTCTTGAAACCTCAAATCAGAAATGATTTAAAATTCTTACCTGATTGAACAGAGAACAATGAATGAATTGCTACAAAAAAACCAGACTGAAACCAAGAGAGGTTTCAAAGTGTCTTGTACTTTCTGTCTACAGAATCTTAATTATTACATATTTTGTGTTTACATATTACAGAGTTGAATAATTTATACAGGAAATAGCCCAATGAATGAAGCGAGATTTTAAAAAGAGCGGAGAATTCTAAACTGTATAAGGGATGTGAAATGTAAGACAAAATGAGAGTAAAATACTTTTGATATCATTTACTTATAGCATATAATAATTTTAAATTTTTAAAGAAAATTTAGTTTACTCATCATATCTTCAAAATGCTAATGTGACAGGAAGTTATGAATAACACAGTTATGGATGTTTCTACCAGAGAGATAAAGAAACAATGTCTAGCTTAAAGTCACACAGCTGGCTGGCTAGTGACAGTGAGGCTAGAATCCACATCTGCTGACCATCAGTCTTTCATTCATCTCTCTGGATCCTGAAGCATCCAACAAAACCTCATGGCTTACACTTAGGGTCAAACACAGAATTTATTTCTAGCAGAACTCTGTTTCCCATGTATGTGTCCTCATTTCTAACACTGTGTTCCCATTCAGACCTACAAGACTGTGTAATCACCTCGAACCTCATATCAGTGGTTTCCCAGAAAAAATTAATTCCTTAAATTTCAGCTATTGTATGATCACACAGAATATTCAATCTGATGCTCGGGGAGGAGGTGGAGGTGGAGGGAATAGAGACAGGGAACTTCCTATTTATTAGAATGCATTGTTTGCTAATTTTTTTTTGGTAACAATGACAAAGTACTTTTGCTTCATACTTTGTGATCTGGACTTCTAGAAAGAGCACTGTGGTTAATTAAGAACTTGGGCATCGAATCAGACAATTTGGGTTTGAATTATGACTAGTATGATTTCAAATAGACTTCTCTAAAAGGTAAAATTGGAATAAAAGCAGTTTTTATAAAATATTAAATGGATTAAATGATATAATATGTGTAAAAGTACTTAGTATAGATTTGGGGACTTAGTAAGGTCCAGGCAATTTAACTATTATTTTTAGCAATGTTATGGAATTATTAATTTTGCTTGTCCATATATGATAACATAGCAAATAGACAAATGAGTTTGTGAAGGGGCAGAGATAGGGTAACTGAAGAAAAGGAGGAATATTTGGAAGAAGAAATGAGAAGTATGTTGGAGAAAGATTTTGGAGTGATGAGTACATCACAATTTCCTGATTTCATTTTTCTTGAAGGAGAAAGAAAACAACTAAAGAAAATGTCAGAGAGCTCTAGAATGGGTAAGAGTAAAGGGACCATTTAAAAGCCTTAATGTTTTTGTTAAACTTTCTAGTTAGGATAAATTAGCCTTGAGAGAAATGTTTGTGTCCTCATTTTGAGAGTCAGCCTTGACCAACCATAGCGGGGGCTACGCTGCCTGGGCAGATAGGGCCAGGCTACCCAGCTTCCTCTTCTGTGGTCATGAGCAGGAGTGTAAAATGCTACCACCACACACATTTCTTCAAGAGTGAAGTGGTGTAGAGTGGTCTACACAGCTCTTAGCTTTATTAATAATTTCATAGAATGAAGAGAACATGCCACCTTTTCTACTCAGAGAAGCCGGGAAAGCACCTCATCATCATATTTATTAAAAACATTTCATGATTATCAAAACTTTGGCTAAGAAACTGACTACTTTCTGAAACATAACTTCTCAGTCCACTTTTCTAAATACTGAGATCTACTTTGGATTAAACAAGACTTTCAGAAAATCGTAGATTTACATTGAATCACACTGGTATCTTACAAAGTAGTTTTTATTAAAGCACAATTTGGCATTATAACACCAGCATACATTAAGACAGACCCAAAAGAAAAAACCTATGAAATATGTCACTGTAGGAAAAAACCCTGAAGCTTCTATTGTCAGTATACAATGACCACTTTGTGACTTCCAGGGGGAAAATGTCCTTATCATTTCCGAGTCAGTAGCAGTTAGTCTTCTGCTAAGCAACTGGTTTCTCACGGACACTGTGAATGATATAATTCATTATGTGTAGTTGATGCACTGGATTCTGGAAAGCTTGAGTCGAATTTTGATGTGACCCCCAAAATACATATATAAAACTTTGAGACATACGTTGTGTTCTTTGCTTTTAGTTGATTTTTCTACCATTATATTCTCCCACCTTATATTTCTCATATTAAAATGCATTGTATGCCAAATTTAGTCATATGCTATGATGTCATGAGTGAATGGATGGAGTAATGCTGATGATAAAAAAAGTTAAGCAATGATAGTTTACAGGGTACAGAACAAAAGGCATTTGAGTCTATATAAACATTTAGGGTTTTAAAACTCAAAAGACACAAATTCTAGAACCAGGCATTCCTAGTGTGGTTCCAGTTGCTTTGATATGTTGGAGTCAATGTCCCACAGATCTCTCAGGTCTTTTCCTACGGTGTCATAATGGCTGCTGCAGTTCCACTAACTCTGCTGTTGGTCAAAGCAAATGAAAGAAATGGGAGCAAAGGTAGAGCTGATCTACAATTCAGTGGCTAACCCAGTGCCACATCACCACTCCTACTGCCCAGGAGACTATAAAGCATGATCTGTAGCATTTATAGAGCAGGGGCAGGTCAGTGAGCAGGGCTGGTATTAGGTGTTAGGTGTGATAACATTAGTTGTACCACATCCATGGGGATGTGGCAAACTTTCAGCCTACAGTTTAAGTTTGAATCATAGTCTCTTCTATTTTCTTTCTTTCCTTTTTTGGTACTGGGGATCGAACTCAGGACCTTGTGCTTGCGAGGCAGGGGGCAGAAGCACTGAGCTAAATCCCTGGCCTGTCTCTTCTATTTCCTAATTTAGGAAAATATAGGCTCATGTTTAAAAACAGAAGCACTTACATAGTCAGTTGGAAGTTCGGTCTAGGGGTAAAATAAAGCCTAATAATGGAAAGGCATGTTTTTCCTAGACAGCTTAGCAGGCTCTCAAGCCCAGAAGATTGATCTTATGATGAAAGAGGACACAGTGCTTTGTGTCTGAGTAGTACTTTTCTTTTAGAAAGCATTTCAACCTGAAACGCAGTTATCCAAAGTATAACTCTTCATTTCTTTAGCTTTATTCAAATCAGAAAGAATATATGAATATATTTATTACAGAAGGTGAAACTAATAGGGCTCTACTTCCATGACTTCTGTTGTTACTACAATGGTCATGTGGTGGTCTGTGGCTACACCCTGTGGTATGAGCAGATATGAGTAACACATGGCTCTGTCTTTTTGGAGAAGGCACTACCAGCCAGAGTGGCAATTGTAGAAAAATTTTAAACACTATTTTAAATGTGACCATCTTTCATGAATAAACTTCACCCTATGTAGTTAACATTCTTCAGTTCAAGTAACTTTGACAATCAATTCTAATAGATCTGGCAGAAGTTCCCTGGGCTCAGTCAATTGTCTAATTTCAAGGTCTTGTACCATCAGAATAGTTGTAGAGGAAATCCAGGTCTTAAGGGCATGTTTTTCTAGCAACAATGTGTTAGAAACAGATGGGATTTTGACAGAAGCATGGAGATTCTAACTAATTAAAACAGAAAATAAAATGAAATAATAAAGCAACCACAATAGCAGGTATATTAATATTCATGTGTACTCCAAAATGAGAAACACTCATGTTTACAATCCTCTGCTAAAGGCGGGGCATAAAAGCACTTTACATGGATAAGAGATTCAAGTACCTTCACTTTAATAAAGAATTCACAAAGAATTTCCTCAAATAGGTGGTTTTGTTGAGCTTGCCATAAGTTCAAGCAAAGCTTGGAATTTTGTTTAACTGCAGTATTTGCACTCATTTATCATGGTTTAGTGGTCTAAGTAATAGTTTAATAACTGAAAATAGCGAGTTCCAATTTCTGTCTTGCCAATGATTTTCTCTGATCTTGGACTAGGCATTTGTCTTTATGAAATTGCTTCTCTGGGCCTTTATTTTTGCTCTGTAAAATAAAAATAACTTAAAAATGATAGCTCACATACACAAGTAACAAACTTGAAGAATTTAAGCTAGTAACAATGTGTCTTCACTAATCTCTTAACATATTTTGGAACTTAAAATACAGATTTAGTCAGCCACTTAAATGATTTCGCCTCTTTTGTAGGAATCACAGGGCCTTGAATAAAAACAAAATGAAACATTGTCTTGTTTTGCTGAGGTTTCTGTCTATATCTAGTATGTCTACTACCAAAATGCTAATTTTTATTAACTTCTAGTAGCATCTGGTAAATCATGAAAAATATCTTTTTTTGTATCGGACTAAAAAGGAAGATTAAAAATCCATTTCTTGATGGGTAGACAGTTCTCTTTGGTTTGTGGGAGGTATAACTTGATATACAAGGGTTTGACTGAATGACCTTTTGAGAGCCCGTCTAATCTGTCTTTCTGCTGAATTTCTTTATCAGAAAGATCTCACTAGATCCAAGTGGCAACATTCCCATCCATTCCCATAGGTCTGTGTGTTTGCACATGAGGTAAAGGATATTTAAGGAGTTGTAGAAAGGACAGGTGCAGAGAGATGAAAGAGGAAAAAATGATGGTCAAACACACACAAAAAAATAGGAAGCTTGAAAAAAAGAGTATGAAAAGTAAGTAGAGCCTTTCATAATGCTCTGGTTGAGATTTCACTGTCTGGTCCATTTTAGCAGAACCGACAAGTTATCCCAGCATTGAAAATTCTTCCCTGTGCTTCTTACAGATGAAAGCCAAATACACTTGTGAAATGATAAATTCCAACTTCAAATTTAAGAAAAAGTAGACCAAGGGAAAGAAACTGCCTCCATAAAATGGCCTGTTTTCTCTTGCTAGGTGAGGAAACATCATTATTCAAACTTCAACATTCAAATTTCAAGAATGGGAAAAAGAAAAAAGCCAGATGTGATGGTGTATGCCTGAAGTCCCACCATTTGGCAGGCTGAGGCAGGAGGATCATGAGTTTCAGGCCACCCTGGGTTACACAATGAATTGAAGACACACACACACAAATGGGGAAAAATAGAATCACGCACTCTTTTTTATTTTATGTGAAAATAAAACAAAATTTCATAACATAAGAGAATAAGAACAATTAATACACTGTGTATCATTATCTTCAAAGTAGTTACTCAGAATATAAGACAGATTTAAAAGATTCTCTCTTACAAAAGAGAAACAAATAATAGAAACAGGTCTGAGTTTTATCCTGAAGATACTAAGATATTTTTTGGATAGGATTGACTCAAGTCTATGAAATATAGTTCCAAAAAAACTATAGTTTTATATTTTCCAATATTAGAATTAATATCCCATGATGTAAGTATAAGATATGGCGGTTTTGACAGTTTTTGTTATTGATTGAGTCTAATAATAACAATAGTTTGGTATACCCACCGTAGCTCTTGATGTAACTGCCATTATTCCATTGTTATGTAGCTGCGTTATGCCATTATTTTCACAGATACAAAATTTTAATCAGTTAATCTTAGCCTACAGAGTGAAAAGGTGGCACATTAAGAATACAAAAGTTACTAAGTCATAACTATTGCTCTTTAAGTCTTCTACTTCTTTTATGTAAAACAAAGTATTATGAAATTGTGCTTACCATTCAAGAGTCTAGCCACAAATGCTGTTGTGATAAAAAAGTAATACTAACCTATTTTCAGGCAGGGTAAATACATGAACATGAAAATAAATGCATAGGCAATTTAGAACTCCCAGAAGAGCCTAGTCAATATATTTACTTTTTGCTTCCACTGCCCAAACAGAATTCCATAGGAGCTATTACAGATTACATTCACTTTGGATTTCCATCAAACCTATTGGCTCTGTCTGGATCAATGCATCTGTGTTGAGTAATTATTTATTTCTATGTCTAACACTCAGCATCAAAGGAGCAGACTTTTTGAATAGTAGAACTGCCTCCTGTGAAATAATATGATTGCTGAATATGCTCTCCTTTAGCAAGTGATCTGCAGGACGAAGAAGAAACTTTGGTCTCACAATGTTTTTTTAAGACTTATGAAGGAAAGGCTTAAACATTCCTTCAAGCAGGGTAAAGATGGATAACATTCAGAATAGTAAAAAATAGGAAGTGGTAAAGGCTGAGAATCAGTCATAGGGAGCTGACAAAACAGTAAGAGTGCAAAAGGCAGGATTAAAGCTGGGAAAAGATAGAAAGTGTGAGGAAGCAGGGTACAAGATGGAAGAGAGACAGAGGAGTGGAGAAAGGAGATGTGACATAGAAATCACACCTCTGCCCTGGTTGTTCAGCATATTTTGCCAAGTTCGGGGGTCCAGAAACAAATGCTGCGATCTGCATGAGCCACTGGACCCCTGATGCCCTGGGGAGTGGAATACTTACTCTGAGTTTCTCATGTTCTCTGGGGAGTCCTGCAGACTCAGCACAGTCCAGCACCAAAGAACTCCATCTCGGTACCCAAAAGAACAGCTGCCTCCACATGTACTATGAAGCTAACATCAAATCTGATTTCTTTCAAAAATTTATCACTTTGGATATATTTACAATTGTATCCCTTTTTAAGACCTCAGGGTAGAGTTAGTGAGTTAATGAATTTCCACCTGATCTTTGCTGAGTTTATCTTTGATGTTCAACATCAGCACGTCCCAAAATAACTGGAGTCTTATGTACTCCAAACAGTGGTTAAAGTTAGTCCTTTATTGGACACAATGACCAGGCTGTCACATCTTCCTGAAATGTTTTTCTTTTAGATTATGAGAAATGTATAAATCTTTAAAAAATTCTTTTCATGTCTCTACAAACTTTTAAAGATTCTGCAAGCCACAGGCAACAGTAAAGGCCCACTATCTTTGTATAGCAGAGCACCAGCCACCAGACAAAATAGTGTTCTCTGTTCAAATCCAGTAATGGATATCAATTCCTCAAAAAATATTTTGGAATTTAACTTGCTGTTATCTTTCCAAACAGGCTATTTATAATAGAAGTTAATGGTATCCTAACCAGCTTTATGAAGAGAGTAGTTTTCTGGTTTTCTTTAAGTAAACTGACTTTCAAAAGAGTTTTGATTGGTTCCCAAGACTGGAAAACTGCATTATCAGCCTCCCGTCCAAAAGGAAAATCTGTATTTTGTAATGGTCAATGTAAACAGTAATGGTAGCACGTTGTTTGCAGCATGTCAAAAAGAAGAACATAGTATTTCCTATTGAGAAAAAATACAGGTATGCAAAGTATTAGAAAAAGAAAATTTATAGTTTTTTTCAAGGACATTTTCATTCAAAGAGTCTCCAGGGAAAAACAGTTTACTGGAGTTCTACTTAGTGCTGCTATTTTGCACAGAGTTCCACTATTTGCATTTGTAAAACAAAAACAAGCAAACAAAACACCATATGGTTCAACTTACAGTTCTTTAGAGCAGTGATATTGCTTTAATATCTCTAAGAGGAATGTATAAAAATTACAGTATACCAAGATCAGAAACAACTGTCCTCACGATTATTCAAAAAGTTAACAACTGCTAAGCATCACAGTGATTTACTTCAAGCCCTAGAAGATTCTACTGATGTCAAAAATGTAAATAAAAGTTCACCATCAGCCTCTAAGGACTGATTTGGCGGTCAGTGTCCAAAATATTTGAAACTCCTGAATCTCCATTGCCACTTTTAATTAGTAAACTAAAACAAATAGAAAGCAAGGCTGAAAAGACTATGACTATTTAGAAGCCATCATCAGATGGCTTCTCATTCTATAATAGCCTATGGACTAAAATTAGCATGATAAATGGCAAATGAACTTGAAGCCTGAGCTGGGTCATTTTCCTGGCATGATCCTTACTTTCCTCAACTGCAAAGTGAGACTCACAGCCCTGCCCTGCCCATTTACAAGGTTATTTTGAAGCTCCAAGGAGACAATGTATGTGAAAACTGTGTAGGAGTGTAAGGGGCTACATCGAGGTAAAGAATTATTATAAAATAGCCATGAATATGATGTAAAGTCTGTGAGAGATGTTCTTTTCAAATTTAGATGGATATATTGCTTATACATTATCTAAGGTGATTTGCATATTTTAAGTTGTAATTTTCTCTTTTTCAAGCTTTCCGCTTGAACAAAAGGCACTACCATATACTATTAAAGTAGACTTTTAATGTGTAAATTTTTTTGCTTATGCTGGAAGCTGAGTCCTCCCTCGCTTCACAGTGTCACCTTCTGAAGTTAGGAGGAAAATAAATCAAAGTTTGCTTTTATTGTATTAAAACAAATTAAAAGGAGAAACACAGTTTGGGAAACTTATTCTAATAGTATTTTCATATAATGAGTGTGTTGATAAAAATAATTGTTGCCTGGAGTGATTCTCCTACATCTATGGTCTGTTTTTTTTTTTTTTTAGAGATTGGTCCACCTTCTGAGTTTGCAAGTGAAAAACTGCCTAAGCAAAACACAGTAACCTCTTTAGTGGGGGCTGACTTGGGATGAAAGAGGGTCTGCAATGAGTGACTTTATAAGCTTTTTAAAATAAGACTCATTCTTCTCTTGAATATTTTGCTTCAGTGTTTTGATTAAGGGCTGAAAGTTCATCCTTCCTTTTAGTTTGTACACTCTATCTTTATGTTCAAGAATTTGTCTCCTGTAAATGAAAGACACAAATGATAAATATACATGTGTCCGGAATGGACATGCGTGGTCTGCTGCTTGCCCCTGCTGGGCCCATCTGCTCTGATGGAAAGATGCCCATTGACAAGCTGGCCCCTTTCCCTTCCACAGAACTGCCAGCCTTCCAAGGGTCTGTGAGTGGGTACACTGTGGTGAGAGCTAGCTTTCCACAAGGAGCCCTTCCACCAACCTGCATATGGGTCTGTTTGCACTTGACCACATTTGTTGACTCTCATGTGTCATAAAACAAATGCTCCTCGTGTGAGTAAAAAGAGGGCAGGCTGTACTAGTATTTCAGGCATTAGTGAACATAGAAGACATGCGAGACTTCCTGTAGGAAATGGCTCAGAGTGGATGAGGAGGCTGCGGATGAAAGGGAGAGGAAAATGATCCATGTATCTATTATTAGTGTGCAGGGAAGTAATACTAGCCTGAAGGTTCCAGGGTGAGCATGTTTTTGTCCTGCATAAAAGTATGCTTCCCTCTCTCATGCGGTTCTATAAATGTCTAGGAAAGACAGAAAGTGTACACGAAGTATTTCTTTATCTAGGGAGCATCAGTGATATACCATGGCCGCTTTAAAATTTAGTCTTCTTTCAACCTAAATCTGAAAGCATCAAATTAAAAGACAGGCTGCAAAGCTTAGGAACTTCAGAATAGAGAGATAGTGGTGAAGTATTTTGAGGACTGATTGTTCTGGAAATGGCTCTGTTCTTTATAAATATTAAATTGTAATAACAAAAGACAAACAGGATTATGAATAAAATGAGTTACACAGTTTAAGACATGAATCCTAAATGTACAGAAATATCATCTATGTCCAAGAGGCAAGAATGGAAGGCACTGCTAAAGAAAAACTCAGATTTACTCATTCATTTAACATACATTTAATGAGTGCTATGGACCCTGTGGTAAGGACATAAAGGTGGACAAGATAAAACCCCTTCCCTTATGGAGCTTACATTATAATTGGTGAAGAGATGATAAACAGCCAAATAAATATATACCACAATGCCAGGTAGTAATAAAGATCATGAAGCAAAAAATGAAGCAGAAAAAAGGGACAGAGAGTGACAAGGGTGGCGTTTTAGATAGAATGGGTAGGGAGGGCCTCACTGAAGATGATATGTGACCAAAGGTCTGTAGGATGTAAAAGAATAAGCCTTGGGGAGCTCTATGGGAAGAGTGGTCCAAGAAGGAGACACAGAAAGTGCAAAGGTCCTGAGGTGGGCAAAGACTTAACCACCTCAGGGTGAAACAGTGAAGAAAAAGGAAGGAAGGGAAAGAATAGAACGAGATGAGATGAGGTTGAAGAGAGAAGACTAAACCACATCATGTAATACTTGTAGGTAATAGTTGTAAATACTCTGATTTTTTTACCTAAATAAGATAAAAAATGACATTAGCACGGGTATGAGCTTTTCTATGATCATTCTTGCTTCATTTCAAAAGAATAACCATGGGAAGCAAATGTAGAGAGAGAAAATCTAGTCATCCAGCTACCAAAATAATGTAGACATATAATATTGACTTAGGAT
The DNA here is from genome assembly GCF_000247695.1 of Heterocephalus glaber. The sequence goes on along the minus strand of NW_004624779.1, from coordinate 8,983,125 downwards.
GAATGGGCCTTGGAGTAGGTTAGAAGCAGCAAGATTGGGATGCATTTTGAGGATACAGTGGATAGACTATGCTACTGGTTTGGTTATGGGGTGTCATGGGTAACGGGAGACAAGAAGAGTACTTGGTTTGAGTGAGCAACTGGCTCTCTGCTAGGAACACACTGAGATGAGGAAAGACAGGAAGAGGAGTTCATATTAGGGAAGGGACTGATCAAGACTTGTGTTTGAAACACTGAGTAGGCAGTTGTAAGTAAAAATCTACAGTTTGATTATCTGAAAATACAGTCAAACACAAAAAACTCACCTGTCACATAGTGATATCAGTAACTGATAGCTTTTCTATTGTGGCTATTGTTGTTAATATCACACTGACGTCATTTTTTGGTTAGAGATATTACTCTAAGAGGGGTTTTATACAATGGGCTGACTCAGAAACTGTTTAAGACATCTTCCAAGATGTGTTCTAGTTCTGAACAAGAAGGAAAATCTGGACAATGCTTTATGTGTTCCAAAGCAGCAGTTATCTAGAAAAGATATGGCAGGGGATGGAAAGATGGAAAAGATTCACTTTGGGATGACTGATTCCAAATCTTCAAGGACTGAGGCCTAGAGTACATAATTTAAAAGTGTTCCCTGGGTAACAATCTTCTAAGCCAAAACATGAAATATCTGCTAACAGTAACTGTTAGAGCAGAAGAGAAAGAATATCATAGAGCTATCTTTTATATAAAGCAGGCAAACAAGGCCCACTTCTTAATTATATCAGAATATGCTTATCAAAAGTAGGCTTGCTTTCGAGAATGGTAAAACACTATGAAGTGACTTGTATGCTATTGTATCTCCGAGAATATTTGGGGCACGGTTTTAGAACTGGGATGCCAAATGCTGGTGAGGATACAAAGAAACTTCACCTCTCATACAATGTTGATGAGAATGTAAAATGGCATATTTATTCTAGAAAAGTTTACAGTTTCTTTCAAAACTAAACACTCAGCAGTTGCGCTCCTAGGCATGTATCACCAAAAATCAAAAACTTGTATGACACACAAGTCAACACATGAACATTCATAGCATCTTTATTTATAACAACTCCAAACTGGGGAAAAACTCAGATGTCTATTAATAAGTGAATGGACAAACAAAATGTTGTTCATCTATATCTTGCAATATTCAGCAATTAAAAAATACCTGTGGATTCATGGGACAGCTTGGATGGATCTTGAGGAAATTATGCTAAATTTAAAAAAATCTCAGAAGGTTGTATATAGTGGAGAAATTTCACTTGTAAAGCATTTGAAACTGACAAAAATCATAATGATAAACAGGCCATTGGCTGTTAAAGCTTAGGGATGGAGTGATGGAGAGGGGGAGGGAAGTGGGCCTGGCCATAAAAGGGTAGCACAAGGCATCCCTGTGACGATAATCTTGAATATCTTAAGTAGTGTTTATACAAATAAATGTGCAATAAAGTTGCATAGACAAAACAAATAAACACAAATAAATCAATGTAAAACTTGTGAAATCTGAATGGATTGTACCAGTGTCAATTCTCCGGTTGTGCTGTTTTACTACAGTTTTGCAAGTGACACCGTTGGGTAAATGGGGTTAAAGGCTCATGGGATGCCTGTCCAATTTCTTATAACTGCACATGAATCTATCACTGTCTCAACATTTTAAAAAAGTTATAAAAGTTGAAGACATTAAAGAGTATCACCAAAACTTAAGGCAATTTCAGCATGATCAGTTTCAACAATAGCAGATGCTTTGATTAATTACCCCCAACAGTCATGGGGATTGCTAAGATCCATTATAGTTAAAACTTCAGACACAGTCACTGAAAGAGACTGGCTGAAAAGTTAAGGAGTCTTCTTGTCCTCTAGTCCTTATGGATATAAGCATTATTTATGTGTGGCCATGGACAATCCACTTAACCTCTCACTTTGATGAAAAGGTGGGATGATATGATGTCTGACCTTCCTTCCATATTTAATGTTCCACAAATATATCATGACCCTCAGCCAAATTTAGAGAATAAGATTTGATTTTTATATGATAAAAAATAAAATATATGCATTGCTAAGATTTGTTTAAAAGTCTTAAAGTTTAAAGTCTTCCTCTCGGTATAGCAGCAGGTGGCTTTAGGTCAGCTTGATTTCTTGATAAAGAAAAAATAATCTCTGGAAACAGGATACAACAAAAAATGTACAGTGCTTTAGAACAGTTTCTTAGGAAAACTGGGAACAAAACACAGCACTATTTTATTAAAATATAAGTAATAGGGAACAAGGGTACACACTTTGTCTATTATAATAAGCAGGACACTGTACAATATAATTGAAGATAAGAATTATTTCACAAATAAAACTATGACTATGAACTAGTAAGAGCCTTTCAAGAATGGATTTGTTGTGTATATGCATGTGTGTGCAAATAGTTTTAGAATAATTCTCCAAGAAACTAAGCACTTTTGCATAGTGATCAAAGTAGTATTTATTTGTTTTTTAGGAAAAGTCTGTGCAGGAAGTTAAATCTGGGGGAGCACAAGGGCCTAAATTTCCTGAGAAACACCAGAAACCATAAAGACTGGCCAACCAATATCCCAAACAAAGATTAATGGCATCTTTTCTTCCTAGTTTGACATCTAGAAAGGCAAACAAAAGCCTATTAGCAATGTAAGTGGAAAAATCCCATTTGGAATGGATTAGTTAGAGCTTGGGGTAGAGTTAATCAGGTGGAGTGAGCTGAGCTAGCTATTTTGGGATATTTTGAGCAAGAATGTTTAAAAGGCATCAAAGAGGGGAAAGAAAGTCTATTCTAACAGCAGAATCAAACACCCAAAGTTTAATCAGCCCATGAGTATCAGACCACATCCCCTGACACACATTCATCCATCAAAGTGCTAAATTTCAAGGCACAGCCAAGGGTGAGTTTCGCGGTCTACAAAGGCACACAGTCTGCTATGGTCTGAATAGTTGTGTGTCCTGAACACTTCCTCATATGTGGAATCCTTACCTGCAAGGTGACAGTGTTCAGAGGTTGGCCTTTAAGAGGTGTTCAGGTCGTGAGGGAGAGCCTTCATGGATGGGATTAGTGGTTCTATAAATGAAGCCTGAGAGACATTTGTACCTTTTACAACACCTAAAGATTCAGAAACAAGATACTTTCTATCTCTGAGCCACTAAGCAGGCCCCTCCAGCACCAACTCTGTCTTGATACTGGACTCCCAACCTCTAGAATTCTGAGAATTGAATTTGTTTTTTATTAGCCAACAAGATTATGATATTTTGTTGGAGCAGTCTTAACAGACTAAGACTCCTTTGAACATACTTCAGAACCCTGTTTTTTCTATAAAATGCTTTAATATTATGTTTAAATGGTTTACTTTATTTCCATTAAGTTTATTGGTACATTTTAGATATAAATACATCATTGGGATCTTGTACCTTTACATGATGTATCTTGGTTCTTATTTTTTCCCCATTCCCCTGACCTCCCTTCACCCCCTTCACCCTTCCCTATTTACAAAGACTTTGGTTCCATTTTTTTCCTTTTTTCATATTTTTTCTTTTCCCTTCTTTCTTTTCCCCTACCCCTCCAACTTCCCCTACTCTCCTAGAACTTTTCTTCCTATTGCACAATATCAATTATACATTTTTAAAAATTACAGTATCAAAATTTAGAGGACATTACCACAGATTTTACAGAATGTAAAAGTATATAGAAAGCATATTACAAAAATCTTTTTTGAAATAAATTTGACAATTTCTATGAAGTACCTTGGAAGACAAATTAATGAAACTGACTCTGGAAGAAATATAAAATTTGAATAGCACCTATTAAAGAAAGTATATTCCTAGC
>NW_004624779.1:8943110-8965378 GCF_000247695.1 Heterocephalus glaber | reverse complement strand
CTTCTTCTTCTTCTTCTTCTTCTTCTTCTTCTTCCTCTCCTCTTCCTCCTCCTCCTCCTCCTTCTTCCTCCTCCTCCTCCTGCTCTTCTTCTTCTTCATCTTCTTCCTCTTCCTCTTCTTCTTCTTCTTCTTCTTCTTCATTTTTACTATAAATTAGAGCTAATTGTATTACTACAAAGGGTTACTGGGAGGGGCTAAATGAAATAATACAGATGAAACATTTAGGACAGTCCCTGACACAAGTAAGTCTTCAATATATATCCACTATTTTTATTTCACTAACTTTCTGCAGCCTGACTTCTTGATAGAAGAGAAACCTGGTGGCAGCTTTTCTTCCCATAGATATCAGCCTATAGGCTGGTCAGACTGGTGCTAGGGACAATGATCACTCTAATTCTATGAGAAAATTGGCGCTCTTATAGCTCAGTCCTCATAAACTTGGTGAATGTGACTTTGCTCTTGAGAGAGAAATCTAGTTTCTGAACCAGATGAAAATGGTTCAAGAAAATGAAGATCAATCACTAGATATTCATGAATTCAATGAACTAAATTCTTCTCTGTCAACACCAGCCTCTGTTCCTACCTTTCAACTTATACAGTTTATTACTAGTTATTGATTTGAAAAACTCCAGGCTTTTCAAATAAGAAACTTGGGGATGAGATTCACAAATTCTGATTTTGAAAAAGTTACCCTGGATTATGAAGTACAGATGTGGATGAATCTCCATCATTAGTGCTGGTCCTAAAATCCTAAATTTGGGAAGAGAGTTAGGAAGTGAGGCTGGAATACAGTTTAAATACCTGTAAATTTAGCAACTATCCCAGATGATTCTGATACCAGTAGTTTTTGAAATATTTTGACAAACACTATAAGAAAAAGCCAGTGTCACAGTTACATGGAGCCAGAAAAGCACATACAATATTTGTCAAGTATGAACTAGGCCATGGCTAATTCTCTTACAGAATATAAGGAATGTCTGGTAGAACATGGGAGAAGGAAAATTTTAAAATGCCACCTTGTCATTTGCTTGGAAAGAGACTAGAAAAACACAAAGGAAGGAACTAAAATGTTTCTAGTTTTACAATGCCAGTGATGAGTCTCCTTCCGTGACTATTCAACTCAGTTAGGTGCTGGTTGGATGTACTGATGGAGGAAAGCTAAGAGAAAAACAAACAAGATAAAGAAAAACCAAAGGAGGTGGGCAGAGATAGAGGGTGTATCTCAGTGATGAAGCATGTGCTTTCTTAGCATGCATGAGGCCCTAATTTCACATCCTAACACCAAAACAGAGAACAAGATTGCTTTGGCTTAAATATGTTCCCAAGAGGTTCATTATGTTGGAAGCTTAGTTCTCAGTGTGGCGATGTTAGGAGTTGGTGTAAACTTTAAGAGGTAGGGACATGGGAGGTCTTTACTGGCCCCTCCCTGTCCCACGCTCCCTTCCTGTCTTTTGATGACATTTTTTTCCTCTCCTACACATTCACACCACTCTGATGCCATCTACCATGAGGTCCTTACTAGAGTCCAGCTAATGCTAGCACCAATCCTAAAGCTTCCGAATTGTGTGCTAAATAAATCTCTTTTCTTTATAAATTTACCTGGCCTCAGGTATTTACTAACAGAAAATGGGTCAATACAGAGATAGAGAGGATACATTTTCAGGAACAGACAAGGACAATTGGCATAAATTATCATCTTCACATATAGGGAGAAGTAATGAAAGCTAAAAAAAAAAAATGAAGCATTGATATCTCTTACCTTCTTCCACCTTGATCACCAACCTCAGCCTTAAAAACAAAAAGCATTACACATGCCCATGTCAAATGACAGGACTGTTTTTTCTCATATATTATCATGGCCAGGTGAATTTGGATTATTTTGCCCTTTTAACTGGTCCATGGAAAACTGGTACTAAAATACCACTTCTTTGGGCTCACTTTAGTTGCCTTTCTTTCTTTCTATACAAGGACTCAAACTCTAAAAATACAAAGCAACTCCAATCTCATGTCTATGCTAAATGTAAATATTAGAGGTATTTAGAAAGCTTGTATTTTCTAGCTGTTATGTCATATGTTCCCAGAAAATAAGGCATAAAACAAGAACAACATGAACTGCAACAAAACAGAAACAAACCAACAAAAAGCAGAAAAAAGATGATTTAAGTACTACATTGATAAGGAAAACAAAAAAGAACAGCCAGATGCTTTAAAATGTTTTTCTATTTTGAAAAGCTGTTTCATATTTAGATCAAATTATCAAAATTAATCTGACTCATACATCATTTCCTAAAAGGTGTTTAGCAGCAGTAACAGAAAGTATTGTTTTGCATACATCCTAACCTAAACATTATTTTTACAGTGCTTAAAAGAAAGAGACAGGGTTCATCTGCATGTGGGAAAAAGAATCACCTGACACATTTTGTGTTTATAAATAGAAGCTAACACTCTAGGGGAAAATCTGGACCACTACCCACAGAAGGCACAGTGAGCACCTTCTACTTTTGTGAATCCGCCTCTTCTTGTTGCTCATCTATGGTGTAAAATCTATTTTTCCCCAAACTGAAGCCTTACCTAAGCATTGTATGGTGATTTAATTGCCACATTTAATTACTTTAATAAGGAAGACATTTGATTAGTATTGCCAGGGATGGAGACTTTATTTTAAAAAGGATGACTTTGTGTGTGAGAAAACAGCTGCTGCACCATTTAAAAATCTGTTCTTAAAGGAATGGCTCCTCCAACCTGCCCAAATGGTGTTACTGAACAAATATTGTATAATGATTGTTTTAAAAAGTCTTATCCACAAAACACTGCAGAGGCCCAACCATACAAATGCCCAAGCAAAATGAGCAAATGTGAACTATGATCAGATGAATGCACTCACAGATTTACACACATAAACACACACACATACAATCCAGAAGTAACAGAACAAAGAGAAGACAACTGGTGGTGGAAAATAGTGAAAGGATAAGAGAACAATATTTTTATGAATCAAGAATGTGTATTATCAGAAATGACAAGGAAATAAGTTGTTCGCAAAATATTTCCCTAGTTTACTCAATAACAAGTCACCTCTTAAAAGCTGAATGGAGTAAAGGGTATGTGGAACTAAAATTTAGGATTTACAGAGTAAAAAACTCAGCTTAAATTATGCATAATAAAATATCATTGCCTATTCAAAAAAATAAAATATTCCTTATCAGAAGTGGTAGCTAGTAAATGAATAGATGCCTATTATGTCCTCTAGGTTTACTGATTTGCTAGTTGGCAGCATACAATTACGTAAAATATTATCCTTAAAATAAAATAAGATGGTAACCACATTTAGGGCTAAGAGCTATTAGAGTACTTCTCAAATCTTCATGCATCTATATTTTATTACAATCACAAAGCATTGTTAAAGCTTTTAACATTTTTACTTCTTGCTAATTTTGTCTGACCCCATTCTGGGGTTTCAAACTGTCCCCCAATTACAAAAGCTTCCTTCAGAAACACAGTTTCTCTTTCTTTAGGACAGCCTTGTAGCTAAGATTTCCTTTAATCTCACTAAGAAAAGAGCCTATGTGTAGTAGACAGCACATCCCCCATGGTGGAGCTGATGTGGCAATGACAATGACGAGTTTGGACATCTGCATATGCATCTGTCTCTAACAATATTGTGTGACAAGATCATCTAAAAAGCATCGTCTTCATATGATGCAGAGAAGCCGCCATCTTTGTCTCTAAGCACATACATGATGGATGTCCACTCTGGCAAAGGATGTAAAAACAGCTAGAAAACTCATAGACTTGGTAACTGTGAGGAAAAAAAGCAGGCTCATATTTGGAGTCAATTACAAAATCAGACATGGAGTAGGTTCAGTTTAAGGATAGAAAATAATTGTGTAAGATATTGACAAATATTTAACCAAAGAGATAGTTTTAGATCATTCATTTTGAATCTCTTTAGTTTATTTATCTGAAAAAGCACTTGTCCTTAAAGCCCCCAAACTGTTAAATAAAAATAGAGAAATTTTCCAAAAATCCTAAAATAGTGAGTCAAAGGTATTAAAAGCATAAATTTAGTGTATTTCTGAAATGGTTGGAGGAATTGCTCTAGTACAGTTATTTACAGCTTTGGTGAGCATCAGAGTTCCCTAGAGGTTGACTACTGGACAAATTTCTAGAATTCATCTCCAGGATATTGTTTTAGAATCTGTATTCTCAAGGTTCTAGTTGTGCTAATGCTGCTTGACTGAGAACACTTTGAGAACCATTGCTCTAGCATAGTGAGAACTCTGGGGCTAGCTACAATGTCAAAACTTGATTTGTCTCTTGCAAGTATTTCCTTAAACTACTGCTTTTGTGCTCTCCCTCTTGTCAACTATTACTTCTCAGCATGCTGGACTCAAGCAGATAATTCTGTGCTCTAGCTCTTGCATTTAATCCAACAAACAGTAACCAAACAACTTGGCAAATTGATATATTTGTTTTTAATGTATAGTTCTACATCAAAAAATGAACAAGAATGCTTTTTGGTAGTCTTTTCTGAGTTTAAACATGAATTTTCTGTCCACTGTTTTCTTCCTATCTCTGAAACATTTCCCCACACACTTCCTTTTCAGAACTGCATTTCAGGTAGATGATGTGCCTGGCAATGATGAGGTCTTAGAATGCTGTAAAAGCTGGGACAGTATGGCTCCAGAATGCTACCAGAAAAATGTTCCATCAGAGTGAAAGAAATCTCCAACTTGCTACCCCCTGGACCTATGCCTTCAGGACTGATTGTACCTCCTAATGGTTCATGCAGCTTACAGTGATGACCTGCTCTGTATCACCATTCAAAGACTCATTCATCTCAACAACATTTAAAGTAGTTATTTGAAAACAGATCACCACTAACCCTTTGAGACTAATCCTAACAAGATCATGTGGAGTGATAGTTTTCAGTTTACACTTGAGAAAATATATGAATTGTATGTCTGGAGTAAAATAACTTTTCCTTGTTTCTCCACCTAAGTACAACTCAAAACCCTGGACTTTATACATAAAATAGACACACAAAATCTCTGAACATTGGAAAGAAACAATACTAGCTAGGGGCCTCAGGACCCAAGAAATGACAATGTTGTAAGTTTCCTGAAATTTTGTGTTGCTTTATATATCTCAGGCTTGGAACTAAAACAAAACAAAACAAGAAACAGAAACACCAGTAGGCACAGGTTTTCAAAAGGAGCCAACAAAAGCATACACTTTTCAGCCTAAGAAGCAGGAAAAGAGCAACATAGCAAATAAAACAAAACTGTTATGGGTTATATCTAGATGTATCTCCTCATTTCCTCAAAGGTGGGGCTTTTGGAAGTGACTGGATCATGGGCATGTGATATTGAATCATGGATGTAGGATACTGGATTAGTCTGTCAATTGGTTTGGCACAGTCTGGGTGTGGATGATAGATTTACTGAAGATGGAAGATTCACCCTGGGTGTGGATGACACCAACCAATAGGCTTGTAGTGTGGATGAAATAAAAAGGGAAAGAAGAAGGAAGTCATGTTGCTTCCAGCCTGCCAGCTGTGCTATGAATTGTTTCTCCTTTGCTGTGCCCCTCTACCATGCCATCCTGCCTTTGAGCCAGCCTACTATGGACTGAAACCTCTACAAACTATAAGACAAAATAATCCTTTCCTTTAACTTGTGAAGGTCGAGTATTTTGTCTCAGAAACGAGAAAGTACCTAAGACAAAAACAAAACTAAAACATTTATGCAATTAGTGCTTGCGCTAGTCTAGCTATATAAACAGGAAAAAAAAAAGGTTGCTCCACTACACTCAGGTCAATACAGGGTGTGCAGGAAGCCTAAACTTGTACCCTCACCAGCTTATAATAAGATGCCCAAACTCTATTCCCTCTTACACCACAGGGCTGTCACAGAAGACCAAGTAGAGAGCCAGGGCTTTCATTCCCATCAGGTGAAAGTAAAGATTCTTCTCCACCTCCGTTATGGTATCAGTGAAGAGTATGTGGAGATCTTGGACTTTCAATACACCTGGCCATACCAGGGCTTCCCTCCTCATCTCAGCTGGCATGGTATTACAAGATGCCTTCTGTAGAGTCAGAATTGTCACCAAAGAGTAACAGTCAGTAGTCATCAGTTACCAGCAATCTTCTGCATCCCAGGGTCAGTGGAAACCATCTAGGGCAGAGAAAGGAGGCACTCCTACCCTTCCCAGCCAAGGAAGCATCAGTGAAGACCCAGTAAGAAGTCTGAATTCTGAGCTGGCCCTGCAGTGACGTGGAGTTCATAAAGAATAAAGACCAACTGAGGAGCATAGCTATCAACCCCACTGGGCACGATAAGGTGGCAACACCCCTACTTTCCCACTGGTGATATGAATGGAAGCCAGGTAAATGAGAAGGTTTACATGAGATCCAGAGTCTCCTAATATGTAAGAAAATGGCCAGGTGTCAATTAAAAATAATTCATCATACCAAGACTCAAGAGTAACACTGAATGAAGAAATAATCAAAAGAGGCCAACAATGAGATGACAAATGTTAGAACTGTCTGAAAAATTTTCAAAACAGCTATAATAAAAATTGTTCGATAAACAATTATTAAATGAAAAAGTAGAAAGTTTCAGCTAAGAAACACTGAAAGAAGAGCTAAAAGGAAATTTTATAACTGAAAATAAAACCAGTATCAGAAACAAAATTCAAGGTGAAGGGACTCAATCACAGAATGGAAGTGACAAGAAAGAACTTGTGAGTTGGGAAATAGGCAATAGGATATATCCAATTTGAATAGCTGAAAGAAAGCATACTGGAGGAGAAAAAAAGAAAGAACAGAACCTCAGAAACCTATGCATGATAGGTGGAATAACGGTTCCCAAAAGATGACCAGGAGATTTGCCCTAATCCCAGGAAGCTGTGAAGCTATCTGGTAGGGAAAAAGGAATTTTGTGATGTGATTAAATCAGAGTTCTTGAGAAAGGTAGATTGACTTGGATTATCCAGATAGGCCCTAGATGTGATCATAGTGTCATTAAAAAGGAGACAGAGGGAGATTTGACTACAGAAAAAGAGGTAAATGTAATGACAGAAGTAGGACATTTTAGTTATTCAAGGATGCAATTACAAATCAAAGAATACAGGTGACCTCTAGAAGCTAGAAAAGGCAAAGTTGCAGAACATCCCCTAAAGCCTCCAGAAGGAAGTAGCTGTACTAACACTCTGATTTTAGCTCAGTGAGATTTATTTCTGACTTTCGGCCTTGAAAACCATAAGAAAATAAATGTGTGTTGTAAGACACCAATTGCATGCTGATTTGTTACAGCAGTCATAGGAGGCTAATACACTGTGAGACTATAACAATAGTTCTAAAACCCATGTCTTGGAGGCTTAGCAGGAGAAGAGAAAATGAGGCGGTGAAAAAGTGTTTTAAAAATAATCCCTGAAAACTTTCCAAATTTGACACAAGGCATAAATCTTAAGGTTGAAGAAACTGAGTGAACCTGAATTCTATGCCTAAAAGAAATAGACAAATCCAATGAAATACATTCAATGACACATCAGTTAAATTTATAAAAACTAAAGGTCAAAATGTTATAAACAAGAGAGAAATGACATTTTACCTATAGGATAAACCCAACGTGTAAGACGGTGAATTTCTCATCAGAAAACGTGAAGGCCAGAAGAAAGTGGCATAATGTTTGTCAAGTATTGAAGCAAGAATCCATGTTCAATAAAAATATCCCTCAGAAACAGTTAGATGTGAGGTCAACTTGAATAAGAAACACCTAGCAGATTAGTTCAGCACAGTTCTGGATGTATCTGGATGACTGACTTCCTGAAGAGGGAAGACCACCCCGGATGTGGGCAGTACCAACCAACAGACTTGTAGCCTGGTTAGATTAAAAAGGGAAAGAAGGAAGCCTGCCCTTTTGCTTCTTCAGAGGAGATTCAGTCTTCACTATTGCCTTTGGATGCTCCACTCTATTTTCTTAAGGTTTCCAGTGTAGACTCTTTAGCCTTCCAACACAGACCCTTAGGGGTCCTGATAGACTTGCACCAGATTCTGCAGTGAGGTACAATGCTTAGATTTTTGACTGGATCCTTGGGCTCTCCAGTGCATAGATGGCCTTTGTGCATTCTTTCACCTTTGACCCTCCAGGCTGCTGTTGTAAACCTACATTTTAAATTGTTTATATATATGAGCCCTACCCAATACATTAATGAAGGCAAAAACAAGATATTCTTAGGAAAACAACATATTTTGTCTCCTGTAAATTCAACTTTCTCTCAAAGAATGGTTAAAGGAGGAAAAAAGAGAAAACAATAGGGCATCAATAATAATGAATGTGTGAGTTGGAAAATAAAGCAATAGGATTTTCTGAATTTGAACAACGTGGCAAGTACAAATATGGATAACTGCAATAGACTTTGTCCTTCTTCCTTTAAGCTTTCTAACTTGTGTTTGACAGTTGAAGTGAAAACTATGGCAATCTGATGTGATTTTAAAAGTATGCGAAGCAAGTGTTCAGGGCAATTATATTATAAATTAGGTTTTTATACTTCAATCAAATGCATAACATGTTGACAACAGTGGACAGTGATAAATTATGTGTATATGACATGATTCTTAGAGTGATCACTTTAAAAAGACTATACAAAGTAATGCACTTAAAAAATTTATACACACATAAAAGAATTCTAAAAATGTTAAAGCAACTGACAGGATGATAGAAAAACTGTAGAGAAACTAAAATCAGGGAGAAAAAAGTAACAGATTTAAGACATAAATATTTACAATGTGAATATTTACAACAAATGTAAATGGTCTGAATATAATAGGGAGGGGAAGGGTGTAAGTGTGGGTAATAGGCGGGATGGATATGAGAAAAATGTGCTATACACATTGAACCCCCCTAAAATGTGGAACTAGTAGGGGAGGGCCAGCAAAGGTGGTGATGTGGGGTCAAAATGATTAAAGCATGTTTTGTGTATGTATGAATGTATCAGAAAGAAACACACTGATCTGTATAACAAATTTTAAAAAGAGTAGAAAGAAAAAAGATGTAGTTTGGCAGAATGGATGAAAATATATGACCCAACTATATATTTTCTACCAAGGACTCATCAATAGGACAACTAAGCAGAAAACTAAGAAAGCTATTACAAGAATTTAACAGCAACATGACTTAATAAGTGTATAGAGAACATGTCAAATACACATTTTTTCAAGTGCACATAGAGCATAAACCAAGATATATCACATTTTGGAACATAAAACAAATCTAAACAAATATATAGGCATTGAAATCATACAAAGCGTGTTCTCTGACTACATGGAATCAAATAAGAAATCAATACAAGGATCAGGGATGTAGTTCAGTGGCACAGTGCCTGCCTGACAAGTGCAAGGTCCTGAGTTTGATTCCTGGTACCAGAGGGGGAAAAGTACAAAAAAAGGAATCAATACTAGAAAGAAAACAGCAAAATCTCCAATATTGGAAATGTAAAACTACTTTTAAACAACCCAGGATCAAAGAGGAAATCTCAAAAGAAATTTCCAAATCTGCATTAAACTGAATTAAAACAAAAATATAACATATCAAAATGTATGGTACACAGATATGGCAGTGGTGAGAGAGAAATGTATAGCATTAAACACATATATTAGGGAAGTGAAAACAACCTAAACCAACAATCTAAGATGTCTCTATAGAATATAAAAAGATGAGCAATATAAACTCAAAGAGGTAAAATATAGAAAATAACTACAAGAAAATAAATCTATGACATGAAGAAAAAAATCAATACCGAAAAATAAATGATAGTGTATTCTTTAAAAAAATAAACTAAATAAAACGAAAAAACTTCAACACAACTTGTAGAAAAGTAACAAGACACAAATTACCAACATCAGGAATGAAACAAGGGAGATCACTCAAGACCCTGCAGTATCAAAAGAATAATAAGAAATATTGGAAATAATTCTACACCTGTCTAGGAAGACACAGTGCAGGGCTTGTATCCTGAAAACCATGGATCATTGACAAAAGATATCCAAAAATGATCTAAACTAATGGAGACACATATTACACTTATGGATTAAATGTCAGCCCACTCAAACTGATATATAAACAACTCTCCACAAAGTCTCACAGATTTTTGTCAATATAGACAAGATATTCCAAAATTCATATGGAAAGTCAAAGAGAAGTAGCATAGATAAAACAAACTTGACAAAGAAGGATAAAGTGGAAGGAATCGATCTATATGATTTCCAGACTGGTTATATAACTGTATCTATCAAGATTTGGGGTCATATACATACATCAAAAGGAAAAAAAAAGGAAATTCAGTAACAGACTGAAGCAAATATTCCCTTGCAAACACATACCTGACAGAGGATTGTTATTTAGCATATATATATATAACTTCCAAGTAATGAAATTAGAAAATGGGCAAAATATATGAAGTTGCAGTTCACCAATGGGAATATACAAACAGAAAATAAATACATGAGAAGATGTTCAGCATCATTATCCATTTAAAAAATGAAAATACAAGCCATAATAAGATATTACTACATATCTATCTGAATGGCTAAAATAAAGCACAAACAGAAAGATCAAATGCTTGCAGATTGGGGTAACATGGGTAAAAGGACCATGGGATCACTCTATATTACTTCTTACAACAGCAAATGTCCAAATATCTCAACAAGTTTAGTTAAAAAGGTAGATTAAATATATCTTAACTATGCAGATTATGTTTGCAATGCAAAAACACACTGTATGATTTTTTGCGTTTATCTGAATTCCATTTCATAACAATATATTGCACAACAAATGATACTTTTATCCATACTGGTGAGAGTAACTAAAAGAGACACACACAAAGCTGTTCTGATTTTTGAACCATGTTGACACTATCAAATCTGTTCAGAAAACACAGATTGGGTGCTGTGTGCAGATACTGGTGCTATTCTTAGCCTGTATTTGCTGTCAAGTAGGATACCTCATGCATTCACTCAAAATAAACCATAGCTTTTATTGCAATTCCTTGAGTATATAGAACTGCTGGAAGAGAGTGAATAGTGTTAATTCAACCTCTGCTTTCTTCCCTAGTAGTTTTATGCAACCAATAGTTGATTTTGCTGAGTTATAGGACACAGATGTTGGTGATTCTAATGTTTATACTAAATAATAAGTAAATTTTAGGTGATAAAACTATTGAAAGGAACTAGTTAATATTATGTGATAATTGTTAGTTCTGTTCGATAATGTTGTAAATCTTTTCTACGTGGGAAAATACTAGAATTGCATTTGTCATCCATCTCTAAGTTAGAAATGCCTATATGACTTGGTTTGGCCAATGACATATGAGCAGCAGCAAATGCCACTTCCTGATACAAGACTTTAAGAACTAGAGGTAATTAGCCATGTTCTCATGTGCCATGATGAAGGATGAAGATGTTCTGAATGATCTTGGCTTTATCAGATTGGGTTTCTGAATAAGAGAGGTACAGAATAACTCATGAACCAAGATGGGAAGACTGCATTAGACTAAGATTTTGCAGTTGTTACCACAGCAAAACCTAAACTGCTACCATTAATTAATATACTTTATATTTACATTTAACACACAAAATTCTGCAATAAGGTACTGCACTGTGATAAGTTGCCAATGTTAGTTAATACACTATACATTGGTGTACTCAATGTACACATGCACTTTAAGAAAAAGTCAAATCAAGCCTTGTATCATTTACTTATGGTATAAATCAGAGCAATAGTTTATTAGTTACTTTAGTCTTTGTGTGAAGCTGAACATGTAGAAAAGTGCTATATTACATTTTTCATCAGGATATGTAAATCACTAAAAATATATTGGCTGCCTTGAGCATTTCCAAGAGCTTCAGAGAAGAGATGCAAACATTTGTACATGTAAACTATTTATGAATTTCATGGTTATTATTACTAATCCTATCAACTGCATGCTACCATAATTTGCAGAGATTTAATTGCATTTACTAACATTTATCACCAGATGTCCAGTAAAGATCTTTTTATACAATACCATACTTAACTAATCCATCTTTCACTTTGTTAAAGACATATACCATGCTACATAGCTTAACAATATTATTTAAATAATACTTAAAATCCCCCAATTTTTCTCTATAATTTTATTATAGTTATTTTATTTCATGGCAAAACATCCCAGTGTAAAAATTAACAGCATTTTAAAATCTTACCAAGTTAACTGAGTAAGGGTTTTTATCCTATACTTTATCACTGTTACAGCGCTTGCTCCGGACAAAGACATTGGGGAAAGATCATACAAATGACTTTAAATTCTTAAGTTTATTAATGGTCACAGAATCTGTCTGTTAAAGATATTTCTCTAATCATTAAATGATCATTGTATAAATTCTCAATTCTAAACCATTTGTTTTAAATGGTATGGACCATTTTTTAATTTAAAAATAAATGATATACAACAGAGCTTTTCTCAAAATCTAGCTACCTCTAGTCTTTGTAGAGACAGTCACATCTCTTCTTGTTTTGTACATCCTTTGCCTGTAAAATATGAGGCAAAAGATACTGATATAAAAGTTCTACTTTTCCATTAAATTTTTAATAAGAAAGAAATAATTTAAAAAATCAAGATAGGAGTGTTACAATTTTAAACAATGATGGAAAACTGATGCACCAGAAAATTTTTGAACCAGGTGTTACATATTACTAAGTAGTAGTATAGACCATGGAACCACTAGGCTTGAGTTTAAGCCCAGCTCTAACTATGTGACAGTGACCATGGCTATTGTCCTTGTCATGCTTCAGCTTTTCCTTTCAAAAAATAGAAGGTAATAGTGATAGTATATAGAAACTGCATAGGCTATTGTGAATTGTACATCAATTCATTCATATAAAGACCATAGAATGCTGCATAGCACATAGCAGTGTTCAAAAAATTTAGTTATTCTTGTTTCTTTTAACTGGTTAATAGCTATTCCTTCAGCATATTTAACACACAACCTCATCTTGCTTAGTCTGGATTCTCCTCTTTTACCTTGACCACTTCAGAGAATCTTAAGGACTGTGTAATTAATCAATTAAAATTCTATTTGACACACCATACCACTATCAACAACCAAAGGGTGCAATAAAAACTATTTTTTAAAGCTTAAAAGTAGTTGCTAATGCATAGAAAGAAAACAGAAAATTACTATTGTTCATAAAACCTAAATAACTTTTCCCAAATAGGATAATAATCAGATATGGGTAGCACAGGCTCTGTGTGCTTTTAAAGGCACTAAAAGGAGCTTTGTAAACCTCCCCATCCACAGGTGGATGATGTGGGGAAATGTCTTTTGTGAATAGAGAAGTAAAGAGAGAACCAGAATTCATGTCTCTGATTCAGAAAAGAATTCCAAAAATTAACATGCAACCATTTATGAAAATAACTAGACTTGGCAAGGACCTTTGTACACATCATTCCTCCACAAATATGTAACTTTTCACTTATTGTGCATCCTGTTCTGACCTCATGCGTAATTCAGCCCTCCCATACATATTCTCAGTAGAATTTCTTGTTGCATTCAGGAAATACACCTCAATTATTCATTTTTACAATATCGTGTTAAAGCCTGTCCCTTGAGCTGTCAGCACTCACACATCTTTCTGCTCACCCCAAACCCTAGTTTTCTACCCAGCCCCTAGAACAAAGGGGCTGCAGAGGCAGAGAAAATACAATTCTCCTTAAACCAGAGGCAGAACTTAAAAGGAAAGTCAGATCAGAAGCACCAAGTGAGATAAAAGTAGCAAGGGGATGTCATGTCTAAAATAAGTAACAGAAAATGCAGGTGCAGGGGGATTTATGTCTTAATAACAAACAACATTTTAAATGACAGATTTGGAAAATTCAAATTCAATTTGAACATCAAAAATACTTGTTCTTGATGAGATACAACTATGCTGGCTAAAGGACTGCATTCTAGCATCCCCAGATAAAGAAAGATGTAGCCATAATTTGGCTGTGTTGCAGAGAAGAGCAGGGTTAATCACCCAAGAGCTGGATGATTATTCTTTTGTCCATAGGTCATGTTTTGATGATCATGTAATTCATCTGAAATTTAGTTTCTTTTAACTTATAATGTTGAAAGTGTGAGTTTGAAATTATGTACATTGACTTTAATTAAACTGAACAACAAGAATTAAAGGAAATCTATGCATGTCAAAATAAGTTTGGAATTCGTATGAAGAAGCAATTAAATTTACTTGTAAAAATAACAGACGAAGCCTTGAGAGAGACATCTGTCTGATAAAGCAGATATGAGAACTCTATGATAAGCTCAAATGAAGAGTAATTCTCTAAATATGTGAAGTTGGAGTCCATCCTTTTGAGACCTTTCTTCACAACATGGTTTGTTTAAAACAAGTGGAAATGTTAAAAGTCTTTCCAGTTAGAACTAATGAGAAATTTTGGTTTTAGCCTTCATTGCTATAGAGTTTTGTTGAAAGTACATCAAATTGGCTAAAAGACATGATACACACGAATGCCCTCAAAATACACCCATCCATTTTTTAATCACTCACAGTCAAAAGAGAATTTCATAATTCTTCTTTTAAAATCGCCCAAATTCTTGCCAGGGTAATTGGATCAAAGATAATTAATCTAGTGCAAAAATTCTGCAAAATGGTGTTCTGAATAAAATTATAATCATGCTTTGAACAAAGAATAGAATAATTTAAAAGTTCAAAATTAAGCATAAACAAATATATAGTTTATTTCATCTGCTTTATAATAAATTGTTGGTTAATGTTAACTGCTGAAAATCTTAACTTTGTTATTAAACACTACTTTGATCTATATTTATTGTAGGAAACTTGGTTGATTGTGACAAAAGGGAAGTACTCAAAAGATATTTGGCATGCATATAATATTAAAAATTAGAAAAAGTTAATTGCTCTGAATTTGTAGCCGGTAGTTGGTTAAGAGTTTCATTTTTATAGGAAGAAGTGGTCAATAGATCATATATAGAAAATATTTGGTACAGTGCTGGGCTTTAACACATTAACACTGGATGACCTTGGGTAAGTTATTTCATCTCTCTGTTCCTGAATTTTCTCATCTATGAAAGGTGGATTGCATTATTACTTAACCCTATAATGGCGTAAGAATGAAGAGAATGAATAATGCTGAATGACATAGAACTATAGAACATATGGAGAGTTGGGTTTTTTCCTCTAAAGTTTCTATCCTTACCATAAGCAAAACATACATATTTTTGTAAAATAAATTAATAACTAGTACACTTCAACAATACTGGTATTTCTTATGTTCAAATGGAAACACAAGCATATTGCGTATCAGGACAGGTAATTTGGAAAACTCGAATCTAAGCATCCAAAGACCAATTTTTTTAGAGTTACAAGGAACCTAACGAGGTGGGAGAGGGATTCCTTTGGTACAAGTGGACATCCGATGCAATATTTTCCCCCCAAGTTCTGCACTTACCTTTCTAAAGCCATACTCCAAGCCCGAAGAAGAGCAAAGTTTTACTGTCAAGTCCCGGGAATGGAACCCAAGCCCCAGCACCTCCCTCACCTCTCTCCTCTCTTTGGCTTTGGCCCGACGCCTCTCTCCACCTTCCACCTCCCCCGGGTACCAGAATGAACCTCTAGCCCGGCTGTCCCCCGTGCAGCCTTCCGTCCACTCCAGAGCGAGCCGCAGCCTGCAAACGCCGAAGCTCTGAGCCGAAGCCCACCTCCCGCCGCCCGGCCCCTCGCCATCCCGCCGGCCCGCGGTGCATTGCAACACTGGCGGGCGCCGCTGGCCAGAAGGGAGCGAGCGTGTCTTGGGCTTCCTGGCCAGTCCGCTCCGCTGGCCGCGGACTCTTCCCCAACGTGAGTGTCATCCCCGGGGGGCAGGCCACGCCACCTCCCGCAGCTCAGCCCTGGAGGGCGGCGCAGAGGGCAGCTATGCTCAGCAAAACAACTCATCCCACGACGCGACGCGACGCGAGGGACCGGCTGCCTCCGCCACCCCGGGGAGGCGGCGCGGCGGGGCCTCCGCGGGGGGCCGAGAGAGGTTACCTGCTTGGCCGGGTACCGCCAGGCGGGCGACCCCGCAGCAGCCGCTACCGCCGGCCCGGCCCGAGGCGCCGCCCGCCGCCGAGGGAGGCGCCGCACCGCAGCCGGGGCTGCAGCACATGCCGGCCGGCGCCCGCACAGGTGGGAGCCCGCGAGTGGCGAGTGGGCGTTGGGGCGACTCCCCCCCGCCCCCCCGGCCCCCGCTGGCGCTCGCGGCTCCCGCCCGCGCCGCTCCTGACTTTGCCCGGCGCGGCGCCTGCCCTTCTCCGGAGCCGGCAGCGCGTTCTGCCCGGCGCCGTGGGCGGCTGCGGTCCCTGCGCAGCAGGGCTGCGCGTCGTGTGCACCCGCGGCGGGCTCCGCGGCACCGGGCAGCCTTTGGCCCGCGCTCACCCCTCCCGGCACCGCGACCCTCGGTGGGTGTCCGCGCCCTCCCCCACGCCGGGTGTCAGCGAGAAATCGCCGTGCACACACCTTGGAAAGGACGGGCGCCTCAGTCACCGACTCGCCAAACTCTTAGAAGGTGTCCATTGGTCTGTAGGGAGGCTTGGGCATGGAGTAGGAGCAGCTTTCTTATTATTTAATAATGTTAGAAGTGCCGGGTCCTCTGCCAGAGTTGTGGGTCATGTGGGCACAGCAGAGGCTGGCTGCTGCCAGTACCAGGGTTTCCTGAGGATCCTGAAACTATGATCTCATCCTCCTCATCCGCCTCCCCCGCCCCCCTCTCCGCGGGCGCGCACGCACGGACACACACACACACACACACACACACACACACACACGCACGCACGCACGCACGCTCTGTGCATGCAGTATCTTTCCTGGACCGAAATATTCCTTCAGGGAGTCACAGTGTTCATGCTCCTCATTGAAAAAATAAATAAATTAATTAAAATCCTTCCAGAGAGAGGATTTTTCTCTTTCAAAGCTTGATTTATGTGCTTTGTTTATTTCCTACAGTTTTTCCCCGCACGTGCAGGGGATTCGAACAGAATCTCAGTATTAAAATTAAAAATAATCATGCTCTCAGGTCGACCCAGGTATCGGTCACAATCAGAGGACTCAAACAGTGCAATTTCCATTTAAAATAGAGGCAGTAATATACCAGGCTTGAATGTGGAAGAGAAAGCATGCCCTGGTTGTATGCAGTGGGTTTCCATCTCAAGCTGCAAACACTTCCCAAACATTACCTCATTTATTTGCAGAGCATCCTTGCAGAGGAGGCGGATGAGAAGGCAAATAGTGTTGTCACTTCGAAGACACAGAGGCATGGGTAAGATAACACGACCTATCCAAGTACACGTGATAAGTCAATATTTCAATATAAATATTAATCACTCCGCCACTCAGAGGTTGTTTACTCACTATAATCGATTCCTGGAAACTTAGGTTACTGAAAATAAAGAATATATTATTGATTATTTTTGTTTCCTACCAACCAAAATTGAAAATTAATTTATTTTTCAAATATGTGCTTTTGAATAATTTTCTCTTATGTATTTGTATATATCTCTGGTTTCATATAATTTCATTTCTTTTAGGAGGGGTTATGTCTTTTGCGTTGTGAGTGTGTACATGTGTGTACATTCGTTCATGTTCCTTTGCATTTTTAAATACCTAGTTAATAATTCAAAAAAATTTTAGTATATTTTAGGGGGTAGTTTCCAATTTCACAATGATTTGTATATTTCACTCAACCTTTTTTAAGTGCCTGGTATATATGAAGAGTTGTGCTATGTTCTGAAGGAAAAAGAAAAATTTAAAATATACTTCTTGTACTTCATGAGTTTACCTCTAAATATATATACTAAGGGACTGCAGGTAAAAAGCTTTATTACTTTTGATGTTACAAATTATCAGAAAGAAAGGACAAGGTACACTCTTTTTATTTACTATCTGTTCTATATTAAAATAAATTCATTTTTCTGTGTTCCCCATGTCTGCTATTGACATCCCTAGTTGGTAGATGGCCAAGGTAATATGTTTAACTTTGTCCTTCACCTACACAACCACTCACTCACATAAACACCAAAAGGGGTTTGTTGTATGGTTTTAAAGGTTATCAGAAAGAGTACTCCTGGGTGGCTTCTATTCAGGTGGAGATAAGGAGATTTAGCAGCTAACTGGACTTCTAATAATCCCAAAGGAAATTAATAAATATTATATATATATATATAACATATATATATATTAGAAGATAGTTCAGACTTCTGGAAGACAAATGGAAAACCAAAGCACAGCTATATTAAAGTGGGAAACAATGAAGCTTACAATACTTCAAGAAAAACAATAGCTACAATCATATTTTAGTTTTAAAACACTTTTGGAGTTTTCAAAGTGCTTTTCATAAAATTTTCAATGACCCTAATAATAATTAGAGGTGGACACTTTCGTCGCCTTCATTTTTAAAGACTATAATAATTTGTCTAAATTTCTACATGCTGAATGGAGAAGTGCTGAAAATTTTCTCTCACTCCTTTCCCCCCCTTTTGAGGAAATATTTATATTTTCTAGTCAGCCATCCCTAAAGATGGTTATCAGTATACCTTTGTACCAATCCTTCTCAGAAACAATATGAATAGGTGGATTTCTGGGCATGGATTGTAACAGTGACTTATAATCCAGGATTTCACAGAGGCTATTGTAGTTAACCTAGAAGCTTTAACACCCAGTACACTCTACTGGCTTTTTAGTATCTCTTGGAGATTTCTGCAAAAAGGGGTAGAGGCCTAAAACAAACAGCAATGTATCAAGAGCATTTTTCCTTTTGATCTGCATACTCATGGCTGGATTTGTTTTAATCAGAAATATGTTTAGGTTTGATGATTGTAATGTTTTCCAAAACTCATTACAGTGTTAGTGGCTCAATAATCAATAGCAGTTCATATCAAAATATCTTCATTTTGAGAAGATACTTTTAATGTGATTATGCACAAATATGAATGGTTTCTACTCACTCAGGCTATCTTTACTGAGGACAATAAATTACTGGTGTTTACTGTTTAGAACTTATAATTTCTTGATTTTTAATTATTATACTTATAGTTGGCATAGTTTTAGTTAGCATAACAATTGCCAGCTGTAACATCAGAATGTTCTCTGTGATAGTGAAACTCTATGTCTATGTCTGTGTTTTAATATATAGTTTGATATAGTGTATATGTGTTACATGTCAATTAAAATCATTGCTGTTATCTATAGGGTAGTAATAATTTGGGGCAGAAGAAATTAATAGTGTTGGAATGTTTACAAGACTCACATAACAAGAGTAAAAATAAGATAGAGTCAAAAGAGTTGAAGAATAAAGACATTGCTACTCTACTGATGAGAAACCCGTAGGCTCCCTGAGTGTGGACCATTGTTTCAGGAAAGGATGATATACAAAATATACACATACATAAATTCTATTCCCCCAAATAACTGGTTAGATTTCAAGAGTGAAAAGTACATTAGTAGTACAACATAGGGTCAAGAAAATGGATAGACTGGGCCCGGGGATTTAGCTCAGTGGTTCCGGTGCCTGCCTCGCAAGCGCAAGGTCCCGAGTTCAATCTCAGGCACAAAAAAAAAAAAAAAAGAAAAGAAAATGGATAGACTGAATGAACTCTGGCTTAGGGAATTTATGGTTAATTACTTTTCTGTGTGTGTGAGCTATCAAATTTTAAGGTCAAGGTAAGCTCTGGACAGAATTGTGAAGTAGATTAACTTTATCCTATATTAAAAAATCTTAATGCCCCCCCTTCTAACAAAAGCCCTGACTTCCCTTTGGCTCCCAAAACATTCAGCAACACTTGGGTCCCAAGATACCCTCATTGTGGAACTCATGAACCTCAGACACAGGGTTCCAACTCCCACTAAAATGTGTAGATTGTGTCCTAAGCATTCATGAAATGCTAGGAGATGTAAGAGAGTTTGTATTAATAGACACAATGAATGTCCATTTCATTTCCTTATGCATCACTTCAAGATGAATACTTCTATAAAGTTAGTGTACAGTTGCCTGAGAAATTCTGCATTGAGGCGTGGTCGGGTCAGCTGTTAGGGAGTAATTGCCAAGAACAAGGCAGCAGAAGTCAGTGGTCCACCTTAACATGAGAGATACCTTCCAAGACCCCTGTTTATACCTGAAACCATGTCTAGTGCTGAACCCCAGGTTCACTATGTTTTTCTTTATACCTATGATAAACTTCTACCTTGTCACAAAGAGGGAGCTGTCTTAGTCACTTTCTCATTGCTGAGTTACTATACCTGACACCCACAATTTAAAGGAGGAGAGGTTTCTTTTGGCTCATGTTTTTAGTCTATAGTTATGTGGGACCAAGGCAGGAAGGGGTGGTGGAAGGCCACAGCAGAGGAAAGCTGCTCACCTAATTATAGCCAGGAAGCACAAAATGAAGGAAGGAGCCAGACAGGAGATTTGCTCTTCCAGATCATGCCCTCTGTGACCTGTCTGTTATGACTAGACTCCACCATCTAACACCAAGCCAGCTGTGGTGCCCCCATAATCCATCACTTTCCATAAGCCCCACCTCTGAGCAGATGAGGCTTTGGCAGGACATCCAGATAAAAACCATAACAGTATCATATCCCAGTTGCCAGCATTACTAGTTGCACTCTGACGCCATTATGAAGTAAAGTAAAAGTTAGTTGAAGACAAACTCTACAATGTTTTCTCAGCTGATTGTATAACTAAGAGGGCCACCAAGTAATCACTTGGTGATTACTCTACAGGCAGGTAGTATGCATGTGATAGACACACCTGGACAAAAGGATGTTTCACTTCCAGAGCAGGATGGAGCTGGATGGTGCAAAGTTTCATCATGCCACTCAATATGATGTGAAAATTGAAATTTATGAATTGCTTATTTCTCGAATTTTCCTTGTGATATTTTTGGATCATAACTGACTGCAGGTAACTGAAACCAGGGAAAGTATAATTGAGGATGTATAGAGTAGTACTCTAGTCCTCCTTTCATCCCTCCTATACCCTGTCCCCTTAGACTAACACATTCTGCACATGGTCAGGGGCTCATAGCTCAGCTGTTACTGGCAGTGTCTATTAATGTGTTCAGCCACAGTGTCTCCTTCTCTGATTTTCCTGTCTGACTCATAGTCTTAGAGAAACGCTGTTTGCATTTTCCATGTTCCTCTTGGACTGCAGGGGAGAATCTAGCCTAAGAGAGGGTGTATGTGGTCAAGTACAGTTTGTTTTCTAGTGTTAGAATGACAAATCTGTTGTTGTTTTAAATGGCTCTGATTCTACCTTATAATGGAAATTTATTAAACACACATTATGGTAGTAGTTCACAACTCTCAATGGCATTACATTAGCATGCACATTACTCCTGGGAGAATTTATTTTCTCAGCGGAACATAAACAAAACAAATGTTTTAGATAAAAACCTTAACCCACTGTCAAAATGAAGATGGTGAAAAAAAGTCAAATGAAGAGTACAGCTTTTCAGAAGCTGCTTATAATCTACTGACTTTACTGCTATAACTGGTGTTAGCCCTATTTTTAACAACTTTTGGGTTGACTTGTGTGTGTGTTTGTGTGTGTGTGTGCCCAAGAACACAATATTTTGATGCATGTAGTCAAGAATGATATTGTCAGTAATATCAATGGCAAAGAAATTTGATCAATGTAGGTGACTCAACAAAAAAATTCAGGATAAAAACTCTACTCTTTATTGCCAATTAATTAACAGAACAACTATCCACTTATTTCAAAGGACTTGTTAAAGTTTTCAGTGATGATGTCTAAATAAACCCAAGTGTTTTTAAAATAATACCAACAAAATGGGTACAATGTGAAAAGCTTAGTCAAAACCATTTTACTCATATAAAACCAGTTTGCCTGACTTAGTTTTTTCCCACTGAAATTATTCTTTACATATTATGTAGACACAGCCCAAATCACTGTAGACTGTCAGAAACTATGCTAACAAGCACATATTTTAATATGAATGTTAATTCCTACAGTAAATACCATGTAATTTGCTTTATGCTGAGAAGCCCTATATTTTATGAAAAACTAATTGAAAGAATAAAAGAGAAGGTGATGAAGCTAAACTAACCAAATTGCAATCTTTAAAAGTGTATAACAGGGATTTAGCTCAGTGGTTTCTCCGCCTGCTGTGCAAGCTCAAGGACCCGAGTTCGATCCCCAGTACAAAAAAAAAAAAA
>NW_004624779.1:8872989-8883487 GCF_000247695.1 Heterocephalus glaber | reverse complement strand
ATATTTACTTCTTCCTAATAAGCACAGAATTTTTCATTTAACCTTAGGCACTTAACACTTTGCAACTTCCCTGTAATGTAAATAAGCACTAAATTAAAAATATTTTAGTAACAATGTGGCAGGACCTTACCTGGAAGAGGGTAGCTAGGCCCCTCTAGAAGGAATGCAGTGGAGGGGGAGCCTTCTCAGAATCAAGAGAGACACCATGGCTCAGTTAGTTCCTAGATACCCGTGTGTAGTTCTAGTACTGCTCTGTAACGTAGATTGTACCAAATCAGGCTGCAGTATGTTAGTGTGTTACTATTTATGGGAGACAAAGACACAGAAATTGGATAAAAGGCAAAACCCCACCACGTTCAGGCCTCAGCCTTTTGGATACTAACCCACCTAGTCTGAGCTGGCACAAATAAACGCTATTTCCTGGGCAAAGCCTGGTGTCCCATATCTCCCTTGTAGAATCCTGCTATGTTTGTTGCGGGTGTCAGGATTTGGAGAGTGGGGGATGGTGGTTCCACCTCCTTTGTCGCCACTCACCTGGAGTCAGTGGATACTTGATTGTAGGGAGATCAGTCCCTCCTTGCATGCTGGGGTGAAAACCCTAATTTGCAAGGGAACCCAGCTGGGGAATTAGCTTGGGGACCACCAGACTGCTAAGAGCCTGGGTTCATTCTGGTAAACCTGCCCCTAAAAGGCAGAAAGGAAGTCTGAACTCCTCCCAGGCTCAGGGTTGCCCCAAGTAAGCTTCATCAAAACAGAAACTGCAACTGTAAGGTGTTGGATGCTGGACCCTGGTTGGAAATGTGTTTGTGTGTGTGAGAGGAATGGCAGCTAAGAGGGGCCTGAAATATTTCTGCAAGGAGAGAGGCCAGAGGTGGTGAAGCCAGTGTGTCCCCTCCTATTAATCCCTCCCTCCACCCCTTTCCTCTCTTGTGCATGAACGTTGTCTACTAGAGAGGGGAGATGGGTAGAAAACAGAATAAACTAAGTAAATCACCTCCCCTGGAGTATATGTAAAAGAATTTTTAAAAGTGATATTCAGGTGATTATGGTGTTAAATTAGCTCCCGGAAAACTGGGCATTCTGTGAAATAGATTGGCTGTTGTGGGCTGGTCTCCTGAGAGCTCACTTGATAAAGAGTTAATTTGTCAAGTATATACGGTTGTTGTAGGGGACCCCAGCCACCTCAGCCAGCTTCGTTTCATCGACTGCAGGAAAGACTTGTTCCTGTCCCATCCACCATGGCTGAAAGCCTGCAATGAGGAGAACTGCAGGGTGATGATGCCCAGAGTAATGGCTACCTCCAAATGTCAGCCAAAGCCAAATAAACTGGTTCTGTCTAGAGAGCCAGAAAAGATTCCACCTCCTTATGCCCTATTGTACCCACCACTCCCACAGCCACCCGCTGCTCCAGCCACAGGGGACCCACCAAAGCCTGTCAACCTACTAGAGGTCACCTGTTCCTCAGTGACTTCAAGGCCTCCCAAGAAACCCCTTCAATGATGGCCTCCTCTGAGCCCCAGGTCTAACTCCACACATACCTATGGGCATCTGCCCAGAGGCCCACTCCAGCACCCCAAACCTCTGGCCCTATCAAGACACCATGCAGATGCAGCTTCAAGAGATGCAGGGACCCCTCTACTATGACCAACAGGGACAGATCCAAGGTGGTGAATGACCATTAGTGTACCAACCCTGCACCACCACAGACCTCCTTAGGTGGAAGAATCACATCCCTTCACATACAGAGATGCCCCAGATGATAACTGACTTGATGCAATCTATTATCCACACTCATCGACCAACAGAAAGGGCCACTCTATGTGGGAACAAAGCTGGATTGGACCCAATGTGTCTAACGTCGCAGGTACAGGCACTGGAAGAATGAATACCCCTACTGGATAGAAAAATCTCCCCCTCCCGAGTCAGAAAGTGAAGGTGAGGTAGTCCAGAGCCAATACATGCCAGCTCAAAAGCTATGAGGGGTGCCAGAAGGTGATTTTATAAGGCTGGCCATCATGGGAGAATATGAGGAGGACTAGGACAAACCAGGCTTTATTTTGTTGGGCCCCCAAGGGCCTATGCTCCAAATGAATGGGGGGCCCAGCCCATTGCCTTCATGGTGGAAATGGGACCAGGGCATTCTGTGATGACCCAACCCATGGGCCCCCTCTCTCAGAGACAAATCACTATCATGGAGGCCACAGACAACAGAGCATGCTGCCCTTTCTTGTTGTTCCAAAGATGCATTTTAAACAGTGGAGGAGTTATTCATGAGTTTCTATACCTCCCCTACTGTCCCATGGTTTTTATGGGTCAAGATCTGTTAGAAAAACTACAGGCCCAAATAATTTTCAACTCCCATGGACAGGTTGCTCTGGCTCTGTATAAACCAGAGGCAAAAATCATGACTCTTATGATTCCCCAAGGAGAAGAATGGTGCCTCTACAGTCTCATAGAGAGGATACAACAGGGGTCCCAGCTTTCCTTCAGAGTACCTAGTGTATGGGCTGAAGACAGTCCACCAGAATTGGCCTGGGACATACCTCCAGTAATTTTAGAACTAAAGTCAGGAGCAGAGCCAATTCACCAAAGGCAATATTTTCTCCCTTGCGAGGAGCAGTCTGGGATCCAAAGACATCTGGAGATACTCCTAAACTACGGGATCTTCCCACCTTGTGAGTCACCTTGGAACACCTCTCCTGCCAGTCTAAAAGCTGGGCATAGACAACTATCAGCCTGTTTAGAATCTACAAGCAGGTAACTAGGCCACCAACACCCTGCACCCTGTTATTCCAAATTCTTACATTCTCCTGTCTCATCCCCACTGAAGCTGCCTTCTTTACATGGCTGGACTTTAAAGATGCCTTCCTTTGCATCCTCCTAGCCCCACAGAGCCAGCCAATCTTCTCCTTCCAGTGGGAAAATCCAGAAAAATGGCAACAAAGCCCAGCTGACTTGAACAAGGCTGTCCCAAGGGTTCAAAAATTCCCTACCTATCTTTGGCACAGTACTGGCTACTGATCTGAGAACCTTTCTAGTGGATCAGCACAGCTGTGTCCTGCTGCAGTGTGTAGATGACTTGTTGCTGGACAATGGGTCTCAGCAAGATTGCATGGAAGGAACTCTGTAGCTCCTTACTCTCCTGTGGGAGGCTGGCTAAGGAGTCTCCAAAAAAAAGGCCCAGATTTTCCAGGAAAGAGTCAAATACTTTGGTTTCTATTTGTCACAAGGACAATATTAACTTGGGTCTGAGAGAAATCAGGCAGTTTGCTCAATCCCTGTACAAACAACCTGATGCCATGGGCTAGAGTTCCTTGGGGCTGCAAGTTTTTGTAGAATTTGGATACCTAACTTCTTGGTTTTAGAAAAACCCCTTTATGAAGTGACAAAGTGGGGAGAACAAGAACTTCTGTTATGGGAACAAGTACAAAAAAAGGTCTGCAAAAAGATCAAAAAGGTCCTCACCAAAGCACTGGGCCTGGGACTTCTAGACATGACTCAGCCCTTCTTGTACAGCCATGTACTCACCGGCATAGTGGTGGATGTTTTAATCCAGATGTTGGTTTCATTGCATTGGCCAGTGTTATATCTCTCCAAACAACTTGACTTTGTTACTCAGGGATGGCTACTTTGTGAATGTTGCAGCTACCACCCTCTTAGTGGCAGAGGCTGACAAACTGACTGGGACAAGAATTGACTGTCCAAGTGCCACATTCAGTATTCACATTAATGGAGTATAAGGGACAATACTGGCTAATGCCCAGATGGTTAGATATCATGGGATGCTATGTGACAATCCATGTGTCCATTTAGAAATGGTGTGGACCCTGAACTTGGCAATTCTATTGCCTGTCAGGGATAGCTAGCCAGATCATGACTGCATTGAGGTCATGGATGAGGTGCTGACCAGCCTTGAAGGACCAGCCCCTGAAGGACCCCAACACTGTGTATTTCACTGATGGTAGCAGGTTTGTGAAAGAGGGAGAACACCTTGCAGGGTACTCTGTGGTAACCCTGAATTCTGCCATTGAGGTAAAGTCCCTGCCAAAAAGAAACTCAGCACAAAAGCAGAGCTTATTGCACTAACCTGCACCCTCCAACTTCCAGCAGGGATACATGTAAATATATACACAGACTCCAAGTGTGCCTTCACCACCTTCCATATACATGGAGCTCTATATAAAGAAAGGGTCTAATAAACTCAGAAGGAAAAGACATAAAACATAGTAGAAAAATCTTTGAATTCCTAGATGCTATATGGGCCCATGAACGTGGCAGTCATGTACTGTCAGGGACATCAGAGGGAGACACCATGGCCACTTGGGGAACTGTAAAGTGGACTGGCAAGTAAAGCTCATGGACTCCAAAGGAATGACAGAATCAATGGCTGTGGCTGCCGCACTATTGGCTAGTCCATTTGCAAAATGGGATCCTAATTACTCACAACATGAGAATACGTGGTGGATGGTTGAAATTTGAAGACAAGAGGTTTGCAATCCCCAAGGCACTAGCTCCAACTTTTGTCAGTCAAAAAGTTTCATCAGGACACCCAAATGGGCCCAACAGCTCTTAAGACCACTGTGGATTGGATCAGCATTTCTATGTCCCACAGCTCTTCCGCAGAGCCCGAGTAGTGTGTGAACTCTGTGAAACATGTGCCCACAATAACCTGAATCAAGGACCCAAGGCAGTACCTGGGTTGCAGTGTCGGGAGAGCCCCATTTGAAAATGTGGTTGTAGACTTCATTGAACTACCCCAAGTCTGTGGCTACAAGTACTTGGTCTTGGTGTGCACCTTCTCAGGCTGGTTAGAGGCCTTTCTCCTCCCATACAGAAAAGATGTCTGAGGTGGCCCAATTCTTTTTGAGAGATTATTCCCCAATTTGGAATCCCTGTTACCATAGGGTCAGACAACAGGCCAGCATGCATCTCAGAGGTAGTGCATTTGGTAGCCAGATGACTAAAGATTACTTGGCAACTGCATAGGGAATACCAACTCCAGGGCTCAGGGAAAGTAGAACAAGTGAACTGGACTCTAAAGCTACAGCTAAGCAAATTGTCAGGAAACTCACCTACACTGGGACCAAGTCTTGCCAATAGCCCTGGGGAAGATTAGGTCTAGTCTCACTAAACAAACTGGATTTTCTCTCACAAAATCCTCTATAGGAGATCCCCTCTTCTTATTAAGGGAATAAAGGAGGATTTAAAGGAGCCTGGTAATCTCATCCTGAGGCAACAGATGCACACATTAGGCTCAACCTTAGCCACTCTATACCAATGGGTTATGGAATGATTGCCAGTAAATTTGACCACAGATGTTCACTCCTTTAAACCAGGGGATGCTGTATGGGTAAAAGAATGGAATGTCCAACCCTTAAAAGCCCTTTGGAGGGCCCCCTTCACTGTTACCTATCCAACCGCACTGCAGTAAAGGTGGCTGAGATAGTCCCCTGGATTCACCACATTAGACAAGATCGGGCTCTTACAGGGTGGTATGGCCATAGACTGGATTCATCACATTAGAGTAAACCACTTAGCCTACTTGCTTGACTCACAGAGAGACGTCTGTGGAAAGTTCAACTTGAGCAACTGCTACCTACAGATAGACGATGAGGGAAAAATCATACAGGGGATCACAAATAGGATAAGAAAAACTCCTCATGTCCCAGTCCAGACCTTTTCAATCTTCAGGGGATTCAGAACCCTCATAGGTGTTGTGTTCCTAAATTTAGAAGCTTGTCTAATCCTACTCTGCCTATCTGCTCTGGTTATATGGTCTGTCTCCAGCCTCATTGAGGCATTGATCAAAAGAAAAAGAGCCACACACTTGATGATGCTATGGAAGTATAAATCTTTAGATCAAGATGATGCTCTTTGGCTCAAAATTAAGGGGCTCTGAGCATCAAAAGGGGGAATGTGGCAGGACCCTTCTCCAGAGGCTTGTGGCTAGGCCACTCTAGAAGGAATGCAGTGAAGAGTGGAGCTTCCTCAGAATCAGGAAAGACACCATGGCTCAGTTAGTTCCTAGATACCTATGTGTAGTTCTAGCACTACTCTATAACATAGATTGTACCCAATCAGGCTGTAGTATGTTAGTGTGTTACCATTTATGGGAGACAAAGACAGAAAAATTGCATAAAAAGCAAAGCCCTGCCGTGTTCTGGGCTCAGCCTTTTGGGTACTAACCCACTGAGCCCGTGCAGGCACAAATAAATGCTACTTCCTGGAAAAAGCCTCAGTGTCTTGCCTCCTGTGAGTATCCTACTACAACATGATATATATGATATATAATATACTATATGCCATATATAAATAAACAGAAACTGTTAAATACATACATTCATTTAAAGTATTATAAATACAACTATAAAGAAAATGTTTCCCAACCTTGTTCTAAGCTATTAGAAGACTGGTTAAATTTTACTAACAATCCCAAGTTACTCAGACCAGCAAACAGGTCTTAAGAGAAGTGTGCAGACTCTGGTAGTAGCCACTTTCTGCTCCTGCTAGAGTTGGGGAACAGAACTTTGGATTCTGCACCTGCCCTCTTATCTTCATCATTGAGAATATTTAGTGCCCCTTGGCATGCTCATTCATTCACACAATAGTACTGAGATCATATTTCTTTTTGACCATTAGCTTTAATTTGCAGTTCAGTAGAAACCAAACAGAGTGCCCTCTGTTTCCCCTGCTTTTGGTCCATTGCGTTTTGCTTACTCCAATTCCTCTGAAAATATTCTTGTGAACATAAAACTGATGGCAGCCTAGAGCAGTTTGAGAATGCATAGTGATTGTGACAAGCAGCATAAGCAAGGGTGAAAAAAAATCAACCAATTAAGAAAACCAATTGAGAGATGGTAAGACAATACACATTCAGGTAGTCAACCATGTCTTTACCTAACAGCATTTCTTAACTATCTAGTATTCTAGTGACAAGACACATGGGAAGTAGGTGGTGAGTATTATTATGGCAGAGGGAAACTCAGAGTACTGTGAAAACTCATAGAAAAGACAACTTCTCATAGTGGATGCCAAAATAGTTGATCAGAGAGGGTGAGAGCCAACTAAGAGATTAGGCATTTAGATTTAGAAGTGATGAAATCTCAATTGTCTTATTAGACTAAAGTGCAGTCACTAAATGATCCAGCAGTAAAGAAAGCCCTATTAAATTCTAAGAATCCATTTGTTTAACATTGTGTGGGGTAGGCAGTACTGGGGATTGAACCCAAGTCTTTCAAACTGTGCTACATACCAGCCTTTCAAAAAACATTTAAAAGTCTCTAGGTCATTAAATTTCCCAAGCTCCTCTCAAAATAGTGACTCTCCCAGAGTGCTGTGATCACAGTTATACACCACCACACCTGCTTTTGTTTGTTCACTTTTCAAAAGTGTTTATCTAACTTTATAGGATTATCATGAAAAAAATCAAAAGCCTTCATTTCTGTACCAGCATGTCATAAACTGTAAGTCTCCAGATCCGAGATTGCTGCTGAATGTATCTAGTAGGGCATTTGATTTCAATATAAAATCTGCTGCAGAAGCAGCACCACTGAAGGAGCTTGAGCCTCCAAGCATCCAAGCATGTGGGTATCCAAGCAGTGGTATATTAAAGCTCCATTTGACACTGTGTATTTTATTCTGACAAATAATGAGGAAGACCTGACACATGTTAATCTACTAACCCAATATTGTATACCCTTTATGATTAATTTTAAATATTTCTCCTACTTGTAATCTTTGGCTGTCCTCAGAGACTCTCCCTCAAACATGTTAATATAATCCTAATCTTTCCAACTAAATTCTTTTCCAGTTAAAAAACAAATATGGTAAAATAACATGAATTAGACAATACATAGATGTAATAAATATTTTATTATTTGGAGAGATAATAGACATTTCAGCTCTTATATAATCCATGTATAAATATGTATCTATGAATTTTTCTATATATAATATGTGTATTAGTTGCCTATTACTTTTGTAACTATCTCAAATCTAAATAATGACTAGTTATTATCTATCTAGTTCTGGACATCCAGAAGCCTAGAATGAGTTAGCAGGACTGTATTCCTTCTAAATGCTCCAGTATAGAACTCTTTCCTTGCCTTTCTGACTCATTGAGGCTGCTTACATTTTTTGGCACCGGGCTGTACATCATTCTTACTGGGCTTTCACCATCATATCTCTCTACTTCTGATTCTTCTGTCTCCCTCTTATAGAATTCTTATATGGTAAGGAAGAGATACCAGAAATACACATGGACAGAGAAAAGGCTGTGTAAGTAGGAAACATGATGGCAGCCATCTATATGTCCCTACGAAGAGGGATTTTAGAAAAAACTAAATCTGCTGAAACTATCACCTTAGACTTCTAATTTCTTGTATTATGAGAAAATAAATCTTGGTTGTTTAAGCCACTCCATTTGTAGTATTCTGTTGTAGTGCCTAATAAAACTAATACATCTATAACCATATGTACTTATACTAAGCTAAATATGAGCTCATTTTGATTTCTCCAACTCTAATCTATTACCACACAGAGCATTCTAACCCTCTATGCTTCTTCATCTAAAACCTGAAAATCCAATAGTGTAAAATGTGTCTCCCACCATCTGCCATCTGTTTACTTAATTGTTTAATCCAAAAATACACAGAGTGTCATCCAAATTGTTAACTCATACTCCTACAACTTTAGTGACAGGAGCAGTTTTTATGTACAAGCTTTGCCATTTGTCTCATGGATTCTATACATTTCCAGAGTTACCCATATCAGAACATTTCCCTTAACTCTTATAGTTAGATTGTTTTGTCACATTCTGCATTCAATCTCTAGAATTATTTTTCATTTGCACACGTTAAGTCTCAGTCTATAACTGTAAAATTCAATAGATTTTTGTTAAATACATAGTGCCATGTACCTGTCTCTATGGAATCATCCAGTATAGATTTAACAACTTGAAAAATTCTCTATGCTGTACCTATTCAGAACCCTCTACCATCCCCTATTTTCTGAATTCCTGATCACCAATGAGCATTGTATTGTCTCCACTGCTTTGTTTTATTATGTCATATAATAAAATCATATATAACTTTCATGCTGATTTTCCTCTCACTTATCAATGTGAATTTAAGAGTTATCCAGGTTTTCAATGGCTTGATAGTTCATTTAATTTTTATTGATGAGTAATATTTCATTGCATGAATGTGCCTCAGTTAATTTATCCATTCATTTGTTGAGAGATATCTTTCTTTATTCCAGTTTGTGGAACTTATGAATAAAGCTCCTATAAGCACTCAAATGTTAGCTTTTGTGTGGACATAAATCTTCAACTCATTTTGTCATTAGTGTAATGCTGGTCTCATCAAATGCACTACAAGGTGTTTCTTTTGTTTCTATTTTCTGACAGAGATTTTAGAGAATAGATATAATTTCTTTAAATATGCAGTAGAACTTTCCAGTGAAGCCATTTAAGCCTGGTACTTTCTTTTTCTGGAAAGTAGTAATTATTGACTCAATTTTTTAGTGGATATAGATAGGCCTACTCAGATGATCGAATTCTCTCTCTGGGAGTTTTATAGTTCTATTTTTCAAGCAATTTTTCTTCATCTGAATTGTTAAATTTTTAGGCATACATCTCTGACCTGTAACTCTTACAAGTGTTTCTCTATTGCAATTACTTGTTTTCACTCTTTTGGAAGACTGAAAGCCCAGAAGGAGCTGAAATGGGGGTAACACACTACACCCAACTAGGATAAGCCTCTGTACAATAATTTCCTTGCACAATGGCCTTCGTTATGGAGAGTGTTGTGAGATTATCACACAATGATCAATCTTTTCCTCTTATTTCCAGAGCTACAGAAGGACCTTTCTTGCATCTTCACCAGAAGAATTTGGAAGAGCTCCTAGAATACCCACAAAATTTTGGGATCCCAAAATGCAGCCTCCAGGAATCACTTACTTTCACATTAGTCTATACTCAGTCTCCAACAAGTCATCACAATTACCATTTAAATTTTTCCACAGCTCTGTTTTTAAATATTTGTTTTGTTTTTAATTGACAAATAATACCTTATAAATCTATGGGCTATAATGTGGTCTTTCAATACACATTTACACTGTGGAATGAACTAATTAACAGATCCAACCCCTTGTGTACTTATCAAGCTTTTGTGGTAAGAACATTTAGAATCTAATTATTATAATTTTTCAGTATACAACGTGTTAAAATTATCTATAGTGCCTGGAAGGAAGCTCCCCACCTCCATCCCAGGCTCCTAGGGCAGAGAAGCTCAGCTGGTCCCAGCACCCGGAAACTCCCCGCCTTCATCCCAGGCACCTTGGGCAAAGAAGTTCAGGGGATCCTAGCACCCAGAAGGAAGCTCCCCTGCCACCATCCCGGGCTTCTAGGGCAGAGAAGCTCAGCCAGTCCCAGCACCTGGAAGGAAGCTCCCACCTCCATCCCAGGCTCCTAGGGCAGAGAAGCTCAGCCAGTCCCAGC